>JZKD02S0089005.1:1644254-1662084 GCA_000966675.3 Picea glauca | reverse complement strand
AGGAACCACGTACCCTTCTTAGGGGATTTCTCTCAAGTTTGTAAGCTAAGAGAAAGACTCACATCGCTGCAATGATCCACATCTCACAGGTTTGTAAGCTGGAGAATGTCTCACATAGTTGTAATCATCAACAACCCTTGAATGCAGATGAAAGAAGACCATGTATGGATTCAAGCAAACTAGGTGCAGAGCCTCTCATGTACAGCAGAAGCGTGGTAAAAACTTCCTATGACAGAAGAAGTATATTGAAATGGTTCTTCAGAAGTCCAAGTTGATGGATTGCAAATCCATGGCAAACTCCCATGATGATAGATCTGAAGAAGTTGAGAGACTCTGATCCAGTAGACTCGTCTCTGTATCAAAAATTGATTGGCTCGTTAATGTATTTGGAGAATACTCAATCGGATATTTGTTTTGTGGGACGTTTAAGTTATGATATACAACTGCATGGATTTATCGATTCAGATTGGGCAGGAAGTGCAGATGACAGAAGAAGTGCTACTTGGATATGTTTCAGCTTGAGCTTTGCCACGATGTCATGGGCTAGCAAGAAACAAAAGTTTGTTGCACTCAACATTGCAGAAGCAGAGTATATTGCAGCTTGTGATGCTTGTACGGAAGCAATGTGGCTCTGTAAGTTGGTTTCTGGACTGTCTGATCAGGTGTTGGATTCGACCATGATATATTGTGATGATCAGAGTTGTGTGAAGCTTTCAGAGAACCCGGTGTTCCATGACAGGTCGAAGCACATTGAGATCAAGCATTATTTTCTCCATGATAAAGTCCAAAGGGGAGAAGTGGTTCTATAGTACATCTCCACAGATGACCAAATAGCAAATATTTTGGTAAAGCCTCTGTCCAAGATGAAACGTTTGCGTACTTAAGGGACAAGTTGGGGCTCGTGGGGCTCGTGGAGACAACTTCCTTATTGAAAAAGGAAGTGATTACTCCCAAGTTGGGAAGGAGCACTGATATGTTATTGATTTATGGACAGTCATTTTCCAATTCAGAAAATGGTCCAGGTTGGGCAGTTCCTTTCCAATCGGGAAAGTGGTTCGAGATTTCTGACAGACAGTCGTTTTGCAGTTCAGAAAATGGTCCAGATCGGACAGTCCTTTTCATAATGAAAATGGTCTGATATATTGTTGATATACTATAGGTAGTGATTCCCCTTGTGACTAGTGTGGGGGAATGGTCTAGGAAAGTCATTCTTCTTGGCAGTCATTATAAGTAGTGTTCAAGTAGAATGGTCTGCCTCGTCAGGCAATCATTCTTTCGAAGTTCACAGTTGTGGGCATTTTCGAAGAATGGTCCGTTTTGGAGGTTGGTGTAGGACAGTCATTTCCATAGGAAATGGTCCGGACAGTCATTCCCTAGGGCAGACTCATTCTCTCCAGGTTGCACTATGATTAGTGTCGAAGGAATGGCCCAGTTAGGTGAATGGTCCAGATTTAGCAATCAGGGACTGGCATTCCCTAGGGCAAACTCATTCTCTCCAGGTTGCACTATGATTAGTGGCGGAGGAATGGCCCAGTTAGGTGAATGGTCCAAGCTCAGAAATCAGGGACAGTTATTCTTCTATGCTTGGGAAGAATAGTCCAGATAGCCCATGGTTGATGTTTTACTTTCTAAGGGCATATGCTCTTCCATATCTCACAGATGTGAGTGGAAGAATGGTCGAGATGATTCAGTTTGTATCATGATATTGTTGATATCAGATGATATGATTGTTGTGGAGACTGTATGTCTCTGGCCAGTAGTTGTATGTTATTGTGGTGGATGTGATCCACTGATAATGATTGTGTCACTGGTTAGTAGCCATGTGCTACTAGGAGTGCTTGTATACCACTGGGTTGTAGTTGTGTACTACTATGGATAGACACAGTTGTGCTCTATTGGATGGCATTGTTCTAATTGCCATGGAGACTATCACTAGTGTTGGAGATGATTGCCAGCTAGATGGATAGTCAGTGTGTTGATGGACAGACATTCTCCAGGCGGAGAATGGTCCAGGTAGAAAAGATTGTTGGTGGACAGCCATTTTCCCTGAGTTCACGATAGTGGCTAGAGGGAAAATGGTCCAGGACAGTCATTCTTCTAGGACGTATGTCCGGATTAGAAGAATAGTCCTTGTAGCCCATGGTGTGGCTTCCAGCATCTATTGGAACATTTATTCTCCTAGGACATATGTCCAGATTAGAAGAATGGCTCTTGTATCACTCTGTGGAGTGAGTGACTTATTCAACATCATGCTCGATTACTCAGATGGAGTATGGCTTCGAGAGATGATGCAATTGATGTTATCAGATGATACCGATAGTGATGATGTTGCTCTTGAGTTGATCTACGTGATCATGAGATAACATGTGTGGCTATGATGATTCTACTAGTTGAATGGTCTGTTTGTGCTCAAGACCATTACCTTTAATACCTCCCTAGCTAGGAGGGAGTGTTGATATTATGGTAGTTGTGGGAGGTAATAACCTCCACGTGTAACCTTTGACAAGACTAGAATATTTCGAGAAGCAAGAGAAACCCTAAAACGTTGGATGATAACCCTAGAAGACAAGTCGGCTCAAGAGAATATTTAATATTGAGTTATTTACCTCTAGAAAGAGAAGTCGGCCCAGTCAAGTTTGATAAAGCAGTATAAATAGAGGGCGTTGGAGCTCATTTGTCACACTCACTCTCACAACTACATAAGGACTAGTGGTGCGCAAGTTTGGAGAGGGGGTGCAACTGCAGCTACTACAACTGGGATTTTGGCTTTTGGTTGGACTTTCTCTTGGTTATGGTTTGGACTTTCTGCTTGATCTTTGGTTATTCTTGCTTGGTGTGCTAGCCTTGGAGAAAGGTGCGCTACCTTGGTTGGCTATTGGTCTGCTTCCAGAATTATTTTGTCTGTCAAGGTTAAGGTGCTCGGGGGTGGCCTTTGTGCCTATGGTTGGGTGATAATATTGTTATATTGTCTATGGAAAAACGAGCACATCTCTTTATTTCTAACAGTTATATCAAACTTGCATCTAACAAACTAAGTTGTTGCTTGAACCAATATAATGTCACCTTCATGGCTTTGTTTACAGTTTTAGAGTAGCACTCCCAGCTCTCCAAAGATAATTTTGTGCTTCCATTTTCAGCAAGCTAAGGCTGATTTGTGGCACGCATAGCAGCCCTTATTTGCCTAACACATTCGTGCATTAGCCCTCTGAGATCCATGCCTTTTTAACTCCATTTTGCCCAAGATTTGGTAGGCACCGGTCTTGGGGTTTTCCATCACTTTTTGTTCTCACACCACCCATTAATCCATTCTACTACTACCACCATTTTGTTAAGACTTACTCTTGAAAAATCACCTCGTGCCTCCACTCCATAGCCTTAGCAGTCTTATCTTTAAGGAAACCCACCTTGAGTTGGAGAAGAGCCAACCAAAGTGTGAGGAGGAGCTACTGTGGTGACAGTGGGTAACATTCCTGAGTGCACAAAACTAGCCCCTTGATGCTTAGGACTTTACACCATGCAGGGGTGCTAGATTTTGTTGTAACACATTCTTTGCATATGCCAAGTTGATGACTTCAAAATAGACATCAATGGTGATGACCATCAAATTTCCTTCTACATTGTTTAGAACTCCTGAAGGTTCAACCAAGTGTAAGTTATTTGACCTTGACAATCCTAGTTGATCTATCCAAATCGAAGTTTTCCTTGCAAGGATGTTGACCTGTTGCCTAAAATTAACAACCAGTTGAGAGGCTGCAAATCTTTCTATATCTAGGTCAATTTGAGGGTCGAAGTTGGAGAACCTGTCCTTTGAGTTGGCCAGTTTCTACATTGATGTAACTTGTGTTTGATTTGCATTCTCTTCTCGAGATATATCTGTCTTTCGTGATATTTGAAAAGTCTTTGAATATTTTCATAGTACATTATCTTCTCTTATAACATCACTAACTGTTTGATTTGTTGATTGTCTGTCAACTTGATTTGGTGGCCATTGTATTGCTGTATTAATTTGCATTGACAATGTGTTGTGCACTGTGGAAGCTTTACGAAAGTATAGTTGCACTTTTTCAGTTAACATATTGGTATGTACAGACATAAGGGACTGACCATTTCAAAATGTCAACTAGGGTTTATGATACATTGGCAACTAGGTTTTTGGCCAATCAATCAATTAGTTTAGCCTTACTTGGGAACTTTTTGAAGTACCTTGAAAGTTGAAAATATGGAAATCATGTGTTCTGTTGCAATAAGTGCCTTCAGGAGGCAGCTTCTTATTGTTCATAAGTTCAGAACTTGTTGATTGTTGGTTGGAATCGTGAATAGTTATCGACTGGACATTCTGTTTATGGAACGTCACAACTTATTGCTGTTATAATGATGAATGCAGTTTGCACTACCTGCAATTGTGCCACCTGTAATATCTTCTAAGATAGTATAGTCAACTGTTATAATATTGTGCATATGTATTTTTGGACCTATATCATTTGCATTAATGAGACAGTGCTGTCAGAATTGTGGCCAAGGAAAATAACCTTACTGTGTCAAAAAGATGAATCACAGAATGCACAGCAGAAAGTGTGATGGCAATGTAAGACAAATTAGATCTCTAAGGGTAGAGATAACTTCCTCCAAAACAAAATTAAAATAAATTCCATAATTTTTTCAGATAAGTATTTTGTTTTCTTGTACTTTTGGACGAATCTGCATGTGACTATCTTTTATGTGGGATTGTCTTTGTTTCTGCAATGAAAATAGAATGTATTATTCTCTTTGACAAAAATGAAAGAGAAATATGAAATATTACTGAAAAAGTAGAATCACAATCATGAGACTACTGGATATCTAAATTAATTCAAAAATAATTATTTGATTTTATGACTTTCTTGTTGTGGTATGTTATGGCAAGATAAAATTGTGGACCGCGATAGATTCTGAAAAATGTAAATGAACAAATTAATATTACAAACATGCGAAGAGGAAACACCACAGCGAAAGGGTGTTTGTGAGATGTCCATCATTTGGTCAAATCTTTTTAGAGTTACTGAGATATGCTGAGGAGGTGCTAGGTAGTAGGGACTAAACCATTTACAAAAGTGCACTTAGAAGTTGTTAGGGACCAAACATTCTATATATGCTCCTAAGTGAAGAATTCACACTCTGACCGGATTATGTTGCATCCACATATCAGATATTAGTTTGTATTTTTATTATTGCAAAAAGATAGTGTGTGTGTGTTTGTAATGAAATGCTAAAAGAAAAATTATGAATTGCATTCAGTGGTCAAGGTTAGAACCAAGGTCTTGACTAAAGTTTATGCGGTTATTCATAGGTTATTGTGGAGGAACTGTTATCACAGGATTTTTACTTGTGCAAAGCCCTTCACAAAATGTCAATCTTGCGTAAAAATTGAAAGTAAGTGTCACATAAGTACGTAGACCACCCAAAACAGGGCATGTAGAATATGTATACATATATAGTACATAAATAAAATATAGGCATAAAGATGTCACTTTTTCAACATTTAGATAAGAGAACTACATCAAATGATCAAACACATATGAATAAACCATAGATCAAAAATATGGAATTTGTAAGGTCTTCGACTAGATGGGCGTGGAGACCCTTGCCCAAGACCTCAAGGAGACGGAAGTTGGGGTTGCTATGGCACACAAGTTGGGAAAGTGGACGCCTTGGGCATGCGAACGCACCAAGGGGCTTGCCCAAGTGTGAAGCAACCAAGAGATTGGGGCACGTCGGCATGAGGGGTGCGCTAGTCCCAAGGGGCACGACAGTTGACAAGTGCATGGGTTCGTTTGGGCGATCGGGGCCGCGAAGGGGTGCAACGATTCGTTTGGATGACTGGGTCTATGAAGCGGTGTGACGATTCGTTTGGACGCATGGGTTCGCGAAGGGGCGCGACACCCCAAAGGACACGACGGTTCGCAGCAGTGACCTTTGGAGTCCCTATAAGAGAACAAGGGCACACAACCAAAGAAGGCAGCTTAGAAAAGAGCAAGGAGAGCTGTGTGGTTCAGAGGCAAGCTTAGACGAAGAGGACCGAGCTCCCTCAACGAGCCAAGTCGCTCCACATGGGAGGACTTGTGCTGCCTTGAGGTGGATTCAGTGGACAGACTTGGGCGAGGTTCTTTTGGGTCGATTTTGGGGAAGTCTGGAAATGCAGGTCTATTGGAGGCATGTGTGAGGCAAAACCGAAATTTGTGAAGTCTATGGAAACGAAGAGACAGCAAGTATGCAGTTGAGGGCACGTCTAAGGTGCACTACAGAAGGTTGCGGAGATGGTTGTGACAGAGAGTCTTGGTATGACAAATATGTCTATGGGTGTCTTGGTGAGGGGAGGCGAGTTGTGTGACTCTGTCGAATTTATAAATCGATCAGGTAGTGCTCATATTGTAATTGTTTCGCAATAACAAAAACTTAGTCGAGTGTTAGGCACGGTTTGTGTTTCCTGCACTATATCTGTGTATGTCTTTCGTTTGTTCCGTTGTTGTTCTCTTAGCTTCTCATGTTCATGGATGTATGCTTAAATATGACTAAGTGTTAAAGTTGTTAACAATTGTCTAAGTATACAAAAGTTGCACTAGAGTAGGAGTGTGACTCATTGGTAGCCTAAAACAGAGTATGGGTATGCTTTGGGTGAAGAGGCGTAGTCCCAACAAAGTATCTTTAGTGTTTCCAAGCAGCTAAGTGAGAAACGTCGCGGTGTCGCACGCCCTCAAGAGGTGCACGATCGCAAGATTCGACTAGGCACACTGTGGGGACGTGACAGAATTGATAATACAACCATAAACTTGTAGAAATTTAGAAAATATGCCCAATCTGAAATGTCCACCTCACTTCAATGAGGCCACAAGTTTATCACATAGAATATTCAACCTTAGGGATGCACTGACATAGGTATGTAGACCACCCAAAACAGGGCACGTAGAATATGTATACATATATAGTACATAAATAAAAATATAGGCACAAAAATGTCACTTTTTCAACATTTAGAAAAGGGAATTTCAAATGATCAAATGCATATGAATAAAGTTTAAACCATAGATCATAAATATAGAATTGATAATACAACCATAAACTTGTAGAAATTTAGAAAATCTTCCCAATCTGAAATGTCCACCTCACTTAATGAGGCCACAGATTTATCGCATAGAATTTTCAACCTTAGGGATGCACAGAAATGTTCAAAAACACACCTGCAAATATCTAAAATTTGTCCACCACTAGTCTTGGGAAGTTCGAGAGGATAAACACTGCAAAATACTTGAACACTAAATCAATGCAATAGCCCTTACGGCATGATCTGGTCAAATATGCAGATCTGAAAATTACATTCATTAACAACGACAATATAACAGTACATTTCATATCTTAAGTTTCATCTAAGGCATGCCAGATCACTCAACATTTCAGCATTATTGTCCCAATAAAATAGCATATCAAAACAGCCATGAAATTTGCTCTAAACACATCAAAATCAGATCTGCAGAAAGAGAATTTGGGACACTGTTAACCCCTGGATTTTCTCATTTGTAAATCCTGAGGGTTAGAGGCTAGCATGTTCTATTTGGCTGGCATTCAGATAGTTTTTCAGAGACAGTTTGTGTGAGCCAAAGACAGTTCCCATTGAGTTCAGATACAAGATTCATTAAGTGATGTTTTCTTGCTTCAAAGACAGAGTATGCACAGTTTTTCAGGAGATCAGTCAGAGATTTCTATTTTTAGCAGTTCTCCTACTTTTGAGGAGATAGAGTTCAAAGGTCCACATGGCAGTTTTGATGGTATATTCAGAATCCTTCCAAGCCCAGGATTCCAAAAAGCTTCTTCCGGATTACATGCATGACACTTCATACAGCAGCCCCAGTTTAGAGGCTTGCATGTCGAATCTGAACACATATTTGGATTCCTTGTAGAAAACTGAGACTGATGAGCCTAATTTCATTGACATGCAAGCACCTTTTATTTTTAGCAGTATGCCATGCAATTTGCCACGTGGCAACCTTGCAGAGGTGACATTTGGCAGGCCAATATGCAGCATGTGGCAGCCTATTGAGGTGACACATAGAAGTTTCAGATTGTGACACTTGGAAGTTTCTAACAGTGAAAAGTGGCAGAACTAGGGTGCATACTTGAGTCACAAAGTGATGTGGCAGGTACTACAGTTGACTGAGATCATGTCCGAGTCAACAGGCGCATGCTTGAGTCAAGAGTTGTGTTGGCGCCTAAAAAAGTTTACCAGGTGCTTTTGGTTGAGTCAACTGGAGCGCCCACCATCCCTCTCTCACTTCACTAGGAGTGCCTACCTTTTCTCTCTCTTCATCCCAAGTCAAACTCAAAGTATATTCAGTGAATTGGGCACATGCATGAGTTAGAGGGTGAAGTGGCACATGGTAATCATTATGAGGTGGATTTCTTGAGTTAACTGGGGCGCCTACCTTTTCTCTCTCTTACTTCACTCTCTCTCTCTCCCACTTAGTCACCAGTTGGACTATGACTTACTCTAGTCAACTGGGGAACCTCCTTTCTTCTCTCACTTCCATCTCCCCTCTCTCCTCCACTTCAACTCCCTCTTTTTCTCCCTTAACTTCCCCTCTCTTCCACTTCATCATCCCTTTACTCCACTCTCACATAGGGCGCACTTCTCTCTCTAGTTCGATGACTACTTCGTTGGAATAGACTCCTAATTGGACTAGTGCGCCCCCACTCTCCTCCCTCAATTCTCATTCAATTATATGATTGCATGCATGGACTTCTCACTTAGTGACATATCAGCTACTCTTTAGTTGGATTTAGTTAGACTCCGAGACCTTGGACGTACCTCCACTCTTCTCCAGATCCACGGATGTTACACTCAGCTTGACTCATGCGCATCATCACTTCTCTCCAAGTGGCACTAGCGCATGAGGACACTTCTCTCTTCAGTTGGGGCACGTGACTCCTCTCCCTCTCTCACTCAAACATGTGCATGGGTTGAGGAGGATAGCTTCTTGGGATGTGCACCCCCTTTCTCCATATAAGCAAGTTTTCTCCATTGGCACAGGATTGGATATTCTTCAGTGGCAGCATACTTCGCCAGCATTCTCTTCTTTCACTCTATTCTAGCTTCTCTTCTCTTGTGCAGGGATCATCACTATACCATTTTTGTAATCTGTCTCCTTGGTGCGACCAGCCTCTTGGCAATTTCAGATATAGAACATCGTTATGCTCGTATCAAGCTCTCACAGATCATTGGTATATTGAATGCTATTTGTACATGATTTAAAAGCTTTTGCCTATTATTTTGGTGTATTTCAGCCACTTAATAGTGCCTCTTCTACCTTTCTTTTTATCTTATTTCAGTTAATGTTGTAGGGATTCCACCACAAACACTTTTAAACAAATATTGAAACCCGTGGTTGTCTAATCGCAGCCACAGAACATTCTTCATTGCTGCTGTTTTTTATCATTTTGTGTGGAGATTTACAGGTTGAAGACAGCGGGAAGAAGGTCTAGGGACACCACCATGTGGTTGGCAAGCACCAGCCCGGACGGAGAGGGATCTATCCATGGCACTTTGGGGCAGTATTCTCTAAAATTACACAGTTTTACATTGCTGATTTGTTTACATTTCAGATCTGTTTTAAGGGTTAAAAACTGTGCTAACAGACAGCAATGGTAAAATTCCTTATATGAAGATAAATTATAGTACCACAGCTTTGCCAAAGTTGGTACATCGAGTCCTTTTGCTTTATGATTTATCCCAAGCAACAACTTCTCCAAAGCTTCCTAAATCCTAGCTAGGGCATCAACAATTACTGCAAACCCTAACCAGCAACAACAAGGCTTAACAAGGCATCCCACCAAGCTAAACTACCCTCTCCAAGAGCTCAACAACAAGATAGGACCACACCAACTATCCAACCCTTAGATCTACACTTGCATCCCACAAGTTTTACTCCACTTGCATCATACAAGAAAGAACCCTAGTACATGCCTCTAACAAGCAATATCCTTGTTACAAGAGTTAGTAATCGTTCTTCCAATATCCTCCAAAAGCTAGCATCACACCAACTATAACATCTCTAAGACACAACACAAGTGATAACAAGGACAATCTCTCCCTTTATATATGATTAGGTGAGGGACACCAATAATAATACATCGATCAAGTCCACAAGTAAACCCTCGGCTCAGTTAACAACAAAGCCCCAAGTGGAGCACTACACTAAGCATGAATACCACATGGCACAATAGGGTTTATACAACCCAAATGTGGTACACCCTCCAAGACCAACCGTCCACATGCCAAGCACTCCTCTAAGCAAGATGGTGTGTCCTCCAATAATGGCTCCTCAATTCAAGCATTCCTCCTCCACATATGTGTAAGGCGGCTCCAACACTCCTAGGGCTTCATGCCCAACTGCAAAGTGCATAACGCCCTCCTCTAAGGAGGTTACTCCACATGTCCTAAGTGGCTCTCCTCCTTAATAAGTGCACCCCTATAGAAGATGTAATACTACGACATGTGTGCCAACTACCACATCAAGATCCCTAACACTAATCCCCTGGTAAACATACACGCACTAAACTCTCCAAATGTAAGTCAACCAAAATACAACAAAGTGGATAGGGGACCACAAACCCTCCACATTACGTGAAGCACTCCCCTGGCAAGGCAAAAACGCTTTAGGATCAACCAAAAGTTGACACTCCTTTCAAAAGAAAGTGTTTTCTCCAACACCAATCTTCTCCCTTTGTACCTCCAATATACCTGCAACCTGTGAATCCAAGTCTACTATAGTCTACAAATCAATCATTGATCCTACCAAAGGTTCTGGAGTTGTCTCCCAAACATCACTCTCCTCCATCATTGCATCACTCCATACCTATTCTACAAAACTAAAAGGCTCATCAATGGAAGAAATCAATGCCACATGGTCGAAAAATCTCTTAGGAGAAATACTTTCCCTAAGTAAAGTTTTAGGCGTTCCCACATGCTCCTATGCATCCAATAATGTTTGAGTAAGCCATCTTGACTTTCGGTGGGTTGATGTAGAGGGTAAGGAGGCATCCTTCCCTTGGCTTTCCTGTTAATTTTCCAGAACCTAGCACCCAACCATTAATTCCGAGCAAAACACATTTACTGAATAATAATACAGCTAGGTTATTAACGATAAATTTAGCGGAAGCATTAAACGAAAACCAAAACACATTGCACAAGATATTTCGGTTAAATAACCCCTGGAGAAACCCCGAAGGGAAAACCAGATCAATGAGATTTATTATTATTATCCTGGGCTCCTATCCTAGGAAAATGGCCCCCCTGAGGAATACAAAAATAGCAGATAGCCAAACCCTACAAACCTCAAGATCAGTCCTTCGATCTTGTTGGTTCGTTGCTATCTCCCTTGTTGCCCCTTTGCTCCTATCCTCGGCCCCTGCCCTCCACACTTGGATGAATGTCCTTCTCCATCCGATCAATGAAAACTCACTCTCTCACTCTGTGTGTATCTGTTATGTGTCATCCTCTCACATAGGCTTTCTTTTATAACCTTGAGTTTACCCTAAGTCCAAAACCCTAGATCTCCTAAAATGACAAACGGTTGAGATCAAATCTCACGTTCACTTTAGATCTAACGGCTAGGATTTAATTTAATTACTAATGCCAAATACTTAGGTATTTAATTAAATTAAACTCACTTTATTACAAAAGTACATTCACTTACATAAAGTGAATCTCCTAAGATTTTGAGAGGCATTTAGGATGACTCCCACATCCTGACACGAACCCACGTGGAAGTACATGTTTGATGCTACTAAAAACATCAACATTTCCATTAAAGAAATTTTGAGGTATAAAATGGGCCTCCTAAGAAAAACAATAATTTAATAGTTAAATTAATAAAATAAGAGTTATGAATTTTCAAAGGGATAGAAAGAAACTACTTTTTTATCGTATTTTCGACTTACCTCCTTATAGGTTTACTCAAATTTCAAGTGTAGGCACTTGTTGGATGTGTAATTAAACTTCGCATCCAACAAGTACCTACTCTACATACTTTTAACAAACCCACAATAAGATAAATTAGAAATACATTTAATAGACCTACAATGAGATAAACACGTTTTTTTCATGTATTTCCAGTTTATCTCACTGTGAGTCTATTAAAAGTATGCAAAGTAAGTACTCGTAGGATGTGGAATTAAATTATGCATCCAACAAGTGCCTACACTTGAAATTTAAGTAAACCTATAAGGAGATAAGTCATAAAAATGATAAAATAAAAGTAGTTTTATTTCTTTCCCTCCAAAATTATTTACTCTTATGGTTGACATCATCATCTTGAACCCTATTGGTTATTTTAAAGTTGATGTCGATAGCACAATTTTTGTTTGAAGGCCCATTTTTACCTCAATGATTCTCTAATGCTTCACCTAAATATGGATCTACTTGAAGTTTATATAGACCACCAACTTGAAACTATTTGGGCACAGCATGGTTTCAATCTCTAGTGATAACCTTTGGGCATCAAACGGAGGCACACAATGTACATCTATCATGCAAGATATTTAACAAAGGCTCCTCATCAAACCAAGAACATACAAAACATCATTCAACACAAGAACATCACCTGAAGGCATCCAAAAAGAGATGGAACATGTTGTCGCCTTATACACACCTAGGGCAACGTGGAAGAAATCTTCAATCCACTTGGTGTGTCCTTGGGGGCAAGTTTCAAGTCAAGGTGTTGTCACTCGATCGTCAACTCCTCCGTCTAGGCCAACTCCTAGCGAAGCGAAGGGGGGTAGTCCTTATGAAAAATAATCTAAGGCTTTTACTCTAATGAAACTGAAAAGCAAACTATTCTAGGAGTTTATATTGAAACACAAGATAATATTAGCAACATGAATTAATCAAAGGATACAGCCTTTGTAAAACCCATAAACATTAATCATTCACCAAATCAATAGATAAGCTGACAAGAAATAAATAGAGATAGATCAGTGCCAGATAAAAGCAAATTGTGATGTGATGAATGTGTCGCGTTAATTTTATCTTGAGAATTTTAGTTAGGGGATTTGGAATATTTAGAAGTGTTTGAGACCATGAAGTGGGGATTGAAGTCGGGGTCCCCACTTTTGTGTGCAAAGTGAAATGTGGCCTCTTTGTTCGGTATTCGCAAATCTTAGAGACTTACCGACTAGGTGTGTCGTAGGTCCAACGAGGAGAGTTTCCCCTTGACTTAACACACTCCACCCAGGGTAGAGGTCTCAGATGAATAACACAACTTAGAGATTTTCCTAATTATACTAGCATGCACTGCTCAAACCATTTATGGGTCCCCAAAGCCACTTGAGCGTAGCAGTGGAATTGCATATGTGGTTGAGCAATTCAGGTTTATTCCAATATCTTGCAAAAATGAAACTAGCAATTAGTGTTCTATCAAAGCAAACCTAAAACTTGCAATTAATTTTAGGACTTCTATTTAGTGAGATGAGTTTATTTTATCTTCTTTATACACGTAAAGCTAAAGAAAGCAAAAGAAACGGGACACAACCCCAAAAAACAAGAAAGGAAAAAGATATTGGTTTCCCCCCAAGGACAGAGGAAATGACGAGAGACGAGCTTTGTGGCTCGCAAACTTTATTACAATTCTAAACTACTTTCGTTTTTAGAGGCACTTGATCTTTATAATGAGAGATCAAGGCTGCTTTTTCAAGTAACAGAAATGAACTAAAAGGCTCCGGGGAGCACCGGGGGTCTAAAAGAGGTTGAAACTTCGAAAAATGGGCGGAGCCTCCTCTTGTACCTATTATTTCTGCATGAAAACAACAAGCTATTAAACTCAAAAGATGGCCCAAAACACTTTGGGAAGTGTCTTTGGTCAACTCAAAAAAATTGCAAAAATTTGACTAAGTTAAACTAGGCTAAAACAAGGGAAAGTAACTAAGGAGTGAGCTAGAAAGCTAGCCTCCTTAGGGTCTTTTAGGCTGATATAAAATCATCAAAGAAAGCATTTTAAATTGCAGATTTATAACTTTGAAAGCACACAAAGACTTGCCTATTACTAGCCTCCAAATATGCTAAAAAATAAAGGCTAAACTAAGGCAAAATTTAGACTAGATCTAGGTAAAAGATAAAGTTCATTAAATAAACTTTAGATCTAATCTTTTTAGAGCTGCATGCAAAAGAATTAGAACAGATTTATCTTTATCAGATCAACTACCTTCTTGCATGCAAACTAAAACACAAAGAAACCAATTTTTTTAAGTAGAATTTGAGTGAGAGAGGAAGAGAAAACTTGAAGAAATAGAACTTGGGCAATGGAGTCTCTTGGTGGATTGAGGAGGGACTATGTCTTTGAGTCTTGCAATTGTGAAAGATGCGAACTAGCTCAGCCACCTTTCCAAGCAATGAGATCTTGTATGCTTCAAACAACTTGCAAAAAGATTGTTAAATTCTGGAGCTCCCTACACATGAAATCTAGATAGCATGTAATTAAGCAAAATTTGCATGCAAATCTTTAACCGCTTATGTAAGAAGACAAAAGGATCTAGAAAACAAACGAGTTCAAAAGATATTTTCCTACCGGGTGACAACACCCCTTCAAAGGCCAATATCAACAATAGAAAAGCAAGTAATTACAACAACGTCACCTCATAGATTTGAGCACATGACAATGATCATCCACACACTTGCATAATACACCTTCTTGACCTCCAAAGTCTTTATTCAATCTTCAAATAGCAAAATATGATACAATATAGGTATAGCGTCTTCCCAAAACTCCAACTAAACAATGCAGAGGGGTAGCCTTGTTTATATAGCAAAAGGGGTGATACTTCCAAGAGAGATGCGCATAGGCTAAGGAGGAGATGCGCATGAGTTAAGGATAGTGGCGCACTTGTGAGGTGGGAGATGTGTGGAGTGTAGGGGTGATGAAGGGTAGTGAAGTAGGGTGTAGAGGGACTGAAGTGAGGGTGAGTGGGAGTGAAGTGACGTGGAACTCGAGTAAGTGGGAGTGTGAGGGCGAGTGGTAGCTTTGGGATGTGCACCATCCCTTCTAAATGCGCCAACTGTGCAAGTGGGGTCGAGTCCCTTTACTGGGATCTCCTCCACGCCTATGTCACTCTAGTTGAAGTTGCCTTACCCTTTGCTAAACTCACCTAAGCCTTTAGTCAACTAGGGACAAGATAAAAACATGTTTCCAACATGTTCCCCAGTTTCCCTAAAAAATAGGGATTTAATTAAATTACCCATTTTCCGTATTTTTCAAGCAAATTTCATTTTTTAGTGATAATAATCACTTTTTTGCCTCGACAAAAGGGAAATAGGGGTTTACATGGTACTCTGGACTGGAAAACGAGCATAAATATGGCATCTGACAATGGTTGATGCCATATTTTTAAAACTTATTGACTTACAATTAAAAAAATCCACTTTTGCGGGAATTTTATTATTTCGCTAAAACATTAAAAAAAACCTATCAAACCTAGCCGCAACTTCCATATGACTCAACTAATATGACCTAGTATGAACTCATATACATTTAGACACTAGACATTGGTTATACCATGCCAAGGCCTAACCACCAGCACATACTCTAGCTTTGGAGTCAGTCTCTTGGGTGAAAAAACTTAGAAATTATTAATTGCCCACAAAGGCAGGCAAAAAATAATTAACAATTGAAAAAAAAACACTCTAGAGTACATGCTCGTACCTAGGTCTTAGGTGGCCAATAGCAATGTTGTATATGTCGTGTCGGGGAAAGTGTCGGCGAGGGTTCGGAATGTAACTTATCGGCGACATCGGCGGAAAATGTCGGAATATGTCTGAAAATGTCGCAAGACCTGAAAAAATACAAAAACTCTCATTTTTTTCATTTTTTTAAACTTGTAAAGCAACAACAACAACAAATAAACACTTTGCTACATAAATATGAAAATACAACCAATAAATAAGATGCATAAGATGTCAAGTGGTCACATATCGTTACTAAACTGAAAATTCTGAAACATGTTCATGATAGGATGATAGTAGATACAAAATCACATCAAATGATCAAAATAAATGTATCTAATGAGATGAATCATCATGAGGCATCTAGATACTAAATAGTACATGATAAATAAAAATGATAGATCATAGGAATCCAAAATTCAAATCATTGATTCCCTCTATGTCGTGTTGTTGTTGCTCTAGCCCTTTTACAGGTAAAGGGCACCAATTTTCCTCTGGAAGCAGTAGGTGGTCGTGGAGGTACTCTAGATGAGCTTGGAGTGGAAGCTCCAGCTGCTCCAGATGCTACATCTAAGGTGGTAAGTGATGGGGACGAGGTGGAAGGAAAAGTGTGTTCCCTCCCAATCCCAACGGACCCAAGTCCAACTCCAGGTATAGCTCTCTGTGGAGGTGATGGTGGCATTGGATCCACTGGAAGTCCAATCTCCTCCTCGGCCTCTGTATCCACTGGAAGTGGAACATCATCCTCCTCCTCCTCCTCCTCCTCTGTTGCCCCCTCCTCCCTCAAATCATCTGCATGCTCCTTCAACCACTCGGGGGCCTCCTCCATCTTAGGCTCCTAAATCTCCGCCTCCACTGACTGGTGGTGTCAATGTTATCCAATGAAATGGCTTCTATGTCAGGTTCTTTGTCAAGTTACTTCACCCACAACCTTAGATTGTAGTAGACAT
Organism: Picea glauca; assembly: GCA_000966675.3. Taxonomy (NCBI): domain Eukaryota; kingdom Viridiplantae; phylum Streptophyta; class Pinopsida; order Pinales; family Pinaceae; genus Picea; species Picea glauca. The sequence continues at coordinate 1,645,395 of JZKD02S0089005.1, read as the reverse complement.
ACACCAAGTCATTAAGGCACTAGGTACCTAACCTGTATGAACATTGAGAGCTATAGTTAGTGATGGTAAATAAATAGTAAATACTAAATTGTAAAAATTAAAATTAAAACAAATATAAAGTTTAAACAATTTAAATTTTGATTGTTGCATTTTTTAACTTTTCTAACCTGTTGTGCTTCTTGGAGCGTATCTTTTCAAAGACACTCCAATTGCGCTCACAACCTGAAGAACTACAAGTTTGACTAAGCACTCGAACGGCAAGTTTCTACAGCTCTGGGAGCTTTCCACCATAGTGTTTCCACCAGACATCTACAATGAATAAAATGAAAGGAAGACAACGATTTATATTTTAGATTTCCATCAAGCAATAAATATCATATATAATATATAGAAAGGAATAAACAAAATTTGAAATTGAAGCTTACCTGGCATCCTTGTGGTCCTATCTTGGACAGCCATATCATAGCCCAACATCCCGGTGCCATCCTATATATCTCATTTTGTCTAGAAATCTCTGAGCGTTCAGCTGGAGTCAGCACCATCCTCTGAACACACTGGAGGAAACCATCAATGACCTCACCATCAAAATTAAATCCACAAGCATAAGCGAATGCAGGGTTGAGGTAGAGCCCTGTTGCATGAATGGGACAATGGAGAGTGTTATTCCATCGCTCATCAATCACACCCCATATCTGAGCTCTTTTGGTGAGTCCTTCCTCCCCCTTGTTCTCATAATACGGGTAGATAGCTTTCTTGGCCCTATCCATGGCCTCATACAAGTAGCCCATTGCGGGCTTCTCACCATCAACCAATCGAAGAACCTTTACCAAAGGTTCACTAATGGTGCATACCTCCCCTACTCCACTCCAGAATATCAATTCATGTCCCACAAGTTGGGCTATGGCTTGCCCATCTTGTTTGGTGCTATAGACACAAGCAACCCACTCATTAGAAAGAAACATTCTTTGTAAGTCCAACATAATTTTGAGGAGTGACTAAAGAGACATGAAGCTGGTGGTAAAACGTGTGATTGTGGGACGCACCAACTCTCTGTTCCCTTTGAATTGTCTCATGAGTGAAAGAACATATGTGTGATTATATATATATATATATATATATATATATATATATATATATATAT
>JZKD02S0089005.1:1627312-1643602 GCA_000966675.3 Picea glauca | reverse complement strand
ACACGATAATGCAAAGGTTAAATAATAAGAGATAGATGAATTTGAATGATTGAATCTTCCATTCAAAAACAACAAGAAGAGGCACATTGCAAACCCTAGCCTAACTCTAAAAATTTAAAAAACAAAGTTCAAATCTTCAAGTTCAAACTTCAAACAAATGAAAGAAAAACGTTTTTTTATCATACCTGGAAATCTTGATCTCTCTGTTGGCGCTAATGGAAGCAAGATCCTTGGCTTTCTCCTCCTTGGATAGATGCACAATGACTTCCCTCACACCTCTCTAGCTCTCTCACACTTCACAAATGAAACAATGACAAAAAAAAGGACTCGCAGCTTCTAAAACCCCTCACGCGCACTTTTTTTCCGCGGGTATTCTCAGCAGGGCGACACATTGGCAATTTCTCACGAGATGATGAAAGTGTTGCGACACTTTGATTGTGTCGGATGTGTCGCGAAATTTTGTTAAGAAAATATCGAGAGGGTGAAAATGTCGCCGACATTTTCGAAATATCGGAGATATATTCAACAGTGGCCAATAGCCTTTTACAATATTTCATACTCAGGTCATTTATTACAATGATGGAAATGCAGAAAAAGGTGGTCTTTTGAAAGACCGGCTGAACTCTGAACTCTAACATCTGAGCATTTGTTTGCTCAGTCTTTGGCGGCTCATCTACAATTCAGCTAGTGCAAACTGGTGGATAACAGAACCCAATCCGTTCACAGGATAGGTGGCATCATCACCCAACTCCACTCACATTCCTCCCTCTTGCTCTTGAAATTTGTTGAAGATATTCTTCTCATAAGCCATATGTCTCACAGAACCGTGGTCCACATACCATCCAACACTAGACACAATGTTGGTTGAAAGATGAGACCATGGAGAAGGCAGTCTCAAGCTTGCACTCTAACTCGTCCAATCCAACGATAGTCTTTGCACTCCCTACAATTTGCTTCTATTGTTGTTTGGTCTTCTCTTTCTTCTTCTTTGGATATTGGTCGGCATAATGTTCTTTTTGTTGACACCTGAAACATTTTAAATGACTTAAATTTGTCTCACAATGGTTCAAAGAACTTGACTCATCTTTCTTACCCTTCCTATGTACTCCTTTCTTTCCTCCCTTCCTCATCCTCCTGATGAGAGAACGGTATTCTACTTCACCTTCCTTCATTAAACTAGTTCTAACCTTGTCTCTTCTTGCACAAAGCCATGACAAATCTTTTCAGATGAGGGAATATTCTTACGCGCACAAATGCGCTAGACAAAAGCCTTCCAAAATGGAGAAAACCATGTCAAAGCAATGGGCACCAACTCCTCATCTTCAACCTTTAACCCTATGGCAGCTAATTGATCTCTCAACTCTATGATCTTCATCAAGTAACCCTATGCCAACCATGCAAATGGAAAAGAGCTTATTTATCAATCAGATCTTGTGTGAAATGTTCACACTTTGGTACAAAGCTACCAAAGCACCATACATCTCCTTAGCTATGTTCTTCTTTGCAATGTGAGGGATCAAATAGCCCTTCACCAAATCAAGAATGATTCCTTTACCTTGGCCTCCTCCTTGTAATTGGCCAATTGAGCAAGAAGGTAGTAACAATAACCTTGTTCTCAACAAACACCCAAAGCTCAATCTCCTCCAATAACATTTGTAGTCTATACTTCCAAGGTATAATGTTGGAAGCATCCTCTAACCTGTCACACATTGTAAGACCAAGAAAAGTCATCCCCACTAAGACTAAAGCACACATCAGATAACAAATCAGCCAACAAATCAAGTAGGTCGGTCTCCTATCCTAGGTGAAATCACAACTCCGATTCTTGAAGCAACTAGGGCATCAACAAACAAACCCTTCTAGGGAACAAGTGCTTATCTCAAGCACAGATCGGCTGCAACTAATGAAGTTGGCATTTCACACCCATTGAAATATCCAACTCCCCCTTTCACAAGAAATAAATTTCAGTATAACAAGCTCTGATACCATGTAGAAATTTCATGAACAAGGCAATCTTCACCAAGAAATTTGCACTTTACCCAATTTAGAAATTTCACCTCACTTCAATGAGGTCACATATTTATTACATAGAACCTTCAGTGTTAGGGATGCACTGAAATATTCAAAAATACACCTGTAAATATCTCAAATTTGTCCACCATTAGTCTAGGCAACTTTGAATACATAAACACCACAAATTACTTCAACACTTGATCAACGCAACAGCCCTTAGCCATGATCTAATCAAGTATGCAAATCTGAAGATTACATTCATTAACAGCAGAAATGCAACAGCGCATTTCAAATTTGAATATTCATCTAAGGCGTGCCAAATCACTCAACATTTCAGCCTTGCTGTCCCAATAGGATAGAATATCAAAACAGCCATGAAACTTGCTCAAAACATATGAAAACTAGATCTAAAAATCAGATCTGCAATAAGAGAATTTAGGACAAAAATGATAAAGCTCCTTATTATCACAATGAAGATAAAGTACAATACTTCAAATTTGTCAAAGATGGTACATCAAATTCTTCCACTTAATCCCAAGAAAGTACTTCTCCAAAACTTCCCAATCCCTAGCGAGGGAATCCACAATTACTGTAAACCCTAACCAACAATAACAAGGCCTAGCAAGGTATCCCACCAATCTATACCAGCCTCTCCAAGAACTCAACAAGAAGTTAACATCACACCAACCCTTAGATCCACACTTGCATCTCACGAGCTTTACTCTTCACTTGCATCTCACGAGCTTTACTCTTCACTTGCATCACACAAGCCAAGAAACCCTAGTGCATGCCTATCACAAGTGCTATCCTTGTTACATGAGTGAATAATTGTTCTTCCAAGATCCTCCAATAGCTAAGCATCACACCAACCATCACATGTTTAAGACACAATACAAGTGATAACAAAGACACTCGCCTCCCTTTACATATGATTAGGTGAGAGAGACCAACAATAATAAATTGACTAATTCCACAAGTAAACCCTAGGCTAAGTTAACAACAAAGGCCCAAGAGGAGTGCTACACTTAGCATGAATGCCAAATGGCACAATAGGGTTTGTACAAACCCCAAGGTCGTGTGCCCTCCAAGTCTAGGTTTCCACATGTCAACCACTCCTCTAAGCAAGATGGTGTGTCCTCCAACAATGGCTCCTCAACTGAAGCATTCCTCCTCAACATATGTGCAAGGTGGCTCCAATGCTCCTAGTGCTCCATGCCCAGCCTCCAAGTGCACAACGCCCTCCCCCAAGGTGGTTACTCCACATGTCCCAAGCACTCATCCTCCTCAACAAGCACCCTTGTAGAAGATGTCAAACTACCACGTGTGCCAACTACCACATCAAGAAGTCCACTTCACTAACACTAATCATAAGGTAAGCATACACCCACTAAGCTCTCCAAATGTAAGTAAACCAAAATAAGACAAAGGGGCTAAGAGACCACAAGCCCTCCACATCACATGAAGCGCTCTCCTACCTAGATGAAAACAATTTCGAAGCAACCAAAGGATAACAAAACTTAGGAGTCATAAGTTATGTTGTTTTCTCATTCAATGTCATCAAAATGTATTACATAGATAAGATAAAATCATGAAACTAAAAGATGATACTAATATACTATCATACTTTAAATGGAATGCCGATAGAAAATAGAAAATACAGTAGATTAGTAGAAGAATCTCATGAGTGACGAGTCATAGGCTTATCTCGTCCTCTTGCATCTCATTCCCATCTCATCAAGCAATACATCCCATATCTTTGTCCTTCCGCTCAATCACCATTCCTTCACACTATATGTAACATGAAGGTTGGTATGCACATATGTCAATATCTTTGCTATAGACTGCTCAAGCACATGTTGGAAAACATTTTATGGCACGTCAAGAAGCATTTGGACACCTTTTTTGAGATTTTTTTAATTGTTTTAAAAAAAATTGGTGTTCTAGGTGTCAAACACACTAGAACATGTGGGGCAGGAGTGTACAACACTTGTGGGACACGCATCATACACAGGACACATTTCGGACATGTACGACCAATGTGTCCACAAATCCACGTGTATGATACACAAATTACGGACACACGGGGCTTATCCATCAAGTCATATTTCTTAGCTTATTTGTTAAACTTAAAAAAATAAACACACAATGACATGTTTTTAAACAATATATGATGTTCTGATATGTTTTCAAGAAGCTATAACAGATTTTATGTAATTCTCTTTGTCAAACTTAATTGCAAATTTTATCATATTTTTTGCACTAGCTAACTTTTTTCAAATTCATTGTTTCCAAATTTGAATGCAAACATGAAGCAGGTGACTAGTACGTAACTATAAATTAATATCTGAGTTAGGGCAAAAATTTGTAGATGATGGCTGGGTGGAAACTACATGAATAGACCAGCACTACCCATATCAAACCAAGGAGGGATGAACCAAAGAGATGAAGGGTGAAATCAAGGTAAATGTCACTTTATTTTAAATTTTACTCTTATACTGCATGAATAAGAGTGACTGTATGCTTCTAACTGTATCATTCATTTAAATTCACATGATTACAGTAGGTGCTGGAAGCTATAACAACTCTGCGCCCTATCCCCCAAAGAAGGCTTAACAAAGATCAATATTTACTATCATCCCATAAGCATACGAGCTACAAAAGGCACACAAGCAGAGCTACCTTCCCCAGCAACACAATCTATAGACGACATGATTATCTCAGTTTTCCAATCTTAGTCATTACTCTGATTACCTCACCAAAATCATGTGCCGTAACTCCCATCAACTTTTCATGATCGCATCTTCCCCTTTTAAATTTCTGGTAGATTTGCATTTAACATCATAAATAAACTGATTTCTATGCTTTTTATTTCTCACTGGTTGTATCTCTTAGCTGTAACTGTCACTTTCTTTTAAATTTTACTCTTATACTGCATGAATAAGAGTGACTGTATGCTTCTAACTGTATCATTCATTTAAATTAACATGATTACAGTAGGTGCTGGGAGCTATAATAACTCTGCACCCTATCCCCTGAAGAAGGCTTATCAAAGATCAATATTTATTATCCTCCCATAAGCATACGAGCTCCAAAAGGCACACAAGCAGAGCTACCTTCCCCAGCAACACAATCTATGGACGACATGATTAGTTTTCCACTATTAGTCATTACTCTGATTACCTCGCCAAAATCATGTGCCATAACTCCCATCAACTTTTCATGATCGCATATTCCCCTTTTCAATTTCTAGTAGATTTGCATTTGACATCATAAACAAACTGATTTCTATGCTATTTATTTCTCACTGGTTGTATCTCTTATTTGTAAATGTCACTTTATTTTAAATTTTACTCTTATACTGCATGAATAAGAGTGACTGTATGCTTCTAACTGTATCATTCATTTAAATTCACATGATTACAGTAGGTGCTGGGAGCTATAACAACTCTTCACCCTATCCCCTGAAGAAGGCTTAACAAAGATCAATATTTATTATCATCCCAGAAGCATATGAGCTCCAAAAGGCACACAAGCAGAGCTAACTTCCCCAGCAACACAATCTATAGACGACATGATTATCTCAGTTTTCCACTCTTAGTCATTACTCTGATTACCTCACCAAAATCATGTGCCATAACTACCATCAATTTTTCATGATCGCATCGCATCTTCCCCTTTTCAATTTCTGGTAGATTTGCATTTGACATCATAAATAAACTGATTTATATGTTATTTATTTCTCAATGGTTGCATCTCTTATTTGTAACTTCCTCGTTGATTGCAACACCATTGTTCTCCAATTGCTTGTCACTCTTTTTCATGGCTCCTTGGATAGTCTTATGGTAGCATACCGGTGTTCTTTTCTGGCAAATATTAATTGTGTCTTGTTTGCTGTGATGCTTTTGGATGAACTATATGTACGAAAAAAATACTTGATAATAGATAACCATTAGCAAGTTTTAGAAAACGTTTAAGTCTCTAAGATAAGATGTGTAACATCAACGTGCTTGCTTCCAAGTAAAACTGCTTATCAAATGGGGCAAAAATAGCATGATCTGAATAGGCCTCTAACATGCTGTAACATACATATTCCCTATTTTTTTCATTGACAATCTGACCCCAACCATATGTATCCCATATATCCCAAGGAGCAAAAATCCATGTAAAACTGTACTATTTTGCATCTTTAAAAAGCATAGATCATCACAGATTATTTTTTCTGATAGTAACATTAAATCCACCAGGAGGTTTCAAATAATATAACTCAAGGAAAACGTAACGTATCATTTATCACAGAAGCAAATGCTTACCTTTGGAGCTGTGATGCGGTTGTCCCCTTCCAAAATAATGCACTGATTTCTAACACCATTTACAGAAATGTTATGCCGAAGAGCAACTAATGCATTATGATTCCACTCGCAAGCATATACCAGTTTTGCACCAGCTCTGTGTCAATGATTAGATATATTAAAAAAAGCCTTATTAATGTTAAAGGTATAAAACTTAACTTTTGAACACCTGAAAGACTGAGGACCTTAAAACATTAGTTATTGAAAAAATAATACAGATTTCTTTCTTGGGAAAAATATATAAGGCAAGTTGATAAGATAGTAGAAGTAATGTGCAAAACAATACTTTGCACAGGCTAAACTAAATATTTTTGTCCGTATTTACATGGAAAGATGCTCCATGGGGCCTGGGCTAAGGAGCAGGTTTCCCTCACCGTATAAAGGTTTCCATTTTTATTAAATATATTGATTGCCCTTGTGTATCTTTATCGCTAGATATTTACTGATTCGATGTGAATTTTTCATTACTATATTACATCCTTTATGTTCTTCAGTAATTTTCTAAATGTAGTTTTTCCTCAGCCATAGAATAAATTAACCTAATCCCTCAACATCTAAAAAAATTCAACTATACTTTGTGCTGATACTTTGCATCAATTTTTTGTACTTTGAGTGTTACCACCAAGAGGAAAATCGGTATTTCTGACGACGCATACTTTTATTTTCTCCTCTGAGTAAATTCTTTCATTATATAAAAGATAAATAGCCAAGGAATATGGAAGAGAAACCCAGCATACTTTAAGAGGAAGGGAAGAACAAAATATCCAACTCCAGCAAATAAATCCACCACTATTTCATTTCTGCAGTCCAGTTTGGCCATGCGAAGTTTCTCTGATATGTTTCCAGAGGAAAACATACACTTTGTTGCATCAAAACAATACAGTATTCCATTTTCTCTGTGTTGCACCCAACCACTATCACCAAAAAGGAGTTCTAAAGTGCTGTCCCTTGTGCCTGTTGGAGCAATTCGACCCTAATCAACACATAGCAAATATAATTCTTTGTCAGTGAATATTCAACCAGGTAAAGCAAAAATAAAAATAATTCAATATGCATATGTAATAAAAAATACACATTTTTAATAAACATTAATAGGATCTAAGCATTGTGGAGGAATAAGTACTAGCCATAATGTATATTTTAAAATTAATAAATCTTAGTTTCTTGGCATCTACTGAAATCAATTTTCAGTTTATTTCACTCCAACTATGCTTCAGTTCATAGTTCAATGCTTTTATGGAATATTCTTTCACCTTGACGCAATCTAATTTCTGTCCTTGGCCTGGAACAGGAACAACTTTCTATACCTAGTGTTACCTCCCAGACCTGCACTTGAAGATATTCAAGTCTCTGAATAAAGTGCAACCCTAGAGGCACTTAGGAAGGTTGTCCACTGTCACCACAGCAACTCTTCCTCTCACTTCAGGATGGCTCTCCTCCAAGATGTTTATGATATTCTTTAGAATTCAAGGGATAGTGGATTGCCAACACCAGTGCCTATCCAATTGGGCAATGGAGTCAGAATCAACAATCAAAAGGGTTTGAATAGTATGGAAGAAGGCATAGTTAGGTTGTTATAAACATGCTCTAATTAACCACATGGATTTACTTCATTATGCATAAAATTAAAAGAGGGCCCTTCCAAAGATGCTCCTCACAGCAAGTACAAAATCAGCCAAGTAATAATGTGCCATCATCAACAATTAAAGGATAGCCACATGTGAAACCATAAATGAAGTAGACAAAGTAGGAAGCCTTCTTTATAGAACGAACAACTAACAATACATCATTCTTCAGTGTGATTTCACCAAAAGATCAAGGGGGCCTAAACATGCCACACTTAACCTTCAACCCTAGCTAGGGCAGCCCTCAAAACAGAGTGAACAGCGATAACCAGGACATTATAGCAGCAAATATCCTTCAATAAACACAATGATTACAACAAGACAAAGGGAAGGTTTCACCTCAACCCTAACAACTTCTTACTGGAACAAACTTTCCCTTCTTCAAAGATTATACCAGCAGATTTGTGCTGGTAATTTCCAGCCACCAAATCAACCCAAGAAAATAAAGAATGCTGAAGAACCTCAATTGAAATGCCTTTGACTTCTTCCTCCCAAAAGTTCTCCAACTAAGCTTAGAGGAGAACTCCCACTCTTCCTGCCATGCCTCTAGAAAATGAATATTTCATCTATTTATACCATCCTCCATCCCACATTAGTGATTCCTCCATCTAGTGTTTCAAAAAGGTGAAAATAGTATGTTATTCCATAGAAAGTGTCCTCCAACCTAGGATGCACCTCCCTAGGGATTTCTTAGGTGATTTAGGGCCTTTTGAACACTAGTGCTCCCCATAGAGAACTCTCCAAACCCTAGAGATCCTCTTCTAGAAGGCAAATAATGCTCCATTTGGTCTTCTTTTATCTTATAGGTTGAAACATTGACTTGGGATCTCTTTTACCTTTGCATAGGTCCACTTTCCACTTGTCATCTTTTGAATTATTTAGAGTATGCATTAATTCTTTGTTTAGGGGCTTGGATCATCATCACCAACCTGTTGGCCTGCTAGAGATTCCTCCCAAATCTCCTCCTGGATGAAATCATCCCATAGCCTGTCAAAATATGGAAGTTTCTCTTGTTCAACGATGCCCGTGATGAATTGAGCCCATGGCTTAAAAAAACCATTTAGGGTCGTCCTCACCAACTCCTCATCTGACACAACTTCCCCAATAGCTGCCAACCGAACATGTACCTGAGTGATCTTGGTGAGATAATTGGTCACAGTATCTAAATTGGTCATCTTAGTGTCTTTGAGCTTCTCCCTCAACACCATCTTCATGTTTGTATTGTTGCTCTGAAAAAGGCTCGTCTGATCTACAAACATCTCCCCGACTGACTTCTCAAATATGTGAGGGATCAAATGATATTTCACGGTTCACCGCATCTAAGATGATCCTCCTGGCTTTCACGTCCATCAACTCATGGGTGGCTAGGTCCTTCGGATCCATCAATGGGGTCACCTTTGTGTTAGCAAATTCCCACAATCCATTCTCCATGAGAACCAATGTGACCCTCGCCTTCCAACGCACGAAGTTCGATGCACCGTCTAGCATGTCCTCAAACCTCAAACCTGCTATAGCCATCTCCAAATCAGAACAAAAAAAAAACTGGGAACACAAACTACTAAAAATGTGCCTAGTCCTTTAGGCACGAAAACTGAAGATTTTTGTGCTCAATCCCTCAAGCACAAATTTTGATCTTTGGCTACCCAAGACCCACTATCCGCTCCCTGGACTCTGTTTCCCGATGCCCGAGGCTACCCACAGCCTTCTGATGTTGCCTAAGGCTCCCTGTGGTGTGTTCGATTGCTGTCGAGTGGTTGGGATCTGTTGGCGCTTGCCCTCAGTTGTACTAGATCCTCGACTAGTGACTCTAGCGGTTGTGTTGGTTGACCGACAGCGCTACTGGCCTTGCCGACGGTTGTCGGGCTTCTGTTGTCGACGTGCTGTCGGCGGCCCACCACACCCATGTCCTAGCCGACAGTTGATCTGTGACAGTGGTTGGTTATTCCCACGACCTCCTCTGCCTCTGATGTGTCTCAACCGACAACTCCTCCTCCCTATAGTTGCTCACCACCATCTCTTCCTTATGCAGCCCAATCGACTGTACCCATCTTTCGACGACTACTCTACTGCAGCCGAACTTTACAGCACCCCTACCCAACCCTCGAGCATGTGTCCTCTCTACTGGAGATTGTCATCTCTGCTAATGACTATCAACCTATTGTCTTTGCCTGCGTCTTTTTTGCAATCGACCCTGATGCTGCAGTTCGCTCGATCTCTCTCCCAACTGTCACCTAAGCCCACTTGCACCACATCTATAGCTCCTCTATCGACGCTTCTTACTCGGCGATTGCCTAACTTTCTGCACCCGCTGCAGCCCGACGGCTTTACCCAGCCGCCAGTTCTTCTACACGTTCGTACTGCATTACAGCACAACAGTACGGTTGTTGTACGGCGGACATACAATGTATGATTTTCTCTTTTTTTGAAGTCGTTAATCGCAAACCCACGGAAAACATAAAAATAATTATGCACTGCAAAATAATTACATCTATGTATACCTCGCTCCTCTTTCAAAGATCATGCTCGGATACCATGTTAATTTCTCCTTAACTCGGCACCCAACAATTAATTTCAAATAAATTACTTATTGAATAAAAGCACAACTGAGTTTTTAACAAAACATTACAGCAGAAGCATAAATAAGAAAACCATACACATTGCACACATAATTTTCTAGGTAAAATACCCCTGGAAAAACCCTAAGGGAAAACCAATACCTTGTTGATTTTATTAGATAAAATACAGGCTCTCGTCCTGGGATAATGGCCCACCTGAGGAAAATACAAATCGACAAAATAGCTTAGCCTATCACACCTGGTTGTTACTCCTTTGTTGCCCCATTGGTCCTTTCCCCGAACTTGCCCCTGCACACTTCGATGAAAGTCCTTCTTCACCCAATCAATGAGATCTCCTATCTCACTCTTTGTGTGTCTACTCCTCTCACGGGATGCCTTTTATAATCTTGAGTTTACCCTAAATCCAAAACCCTGGATCTCCAAAGTGATCAAAGGTTGAGATTAGATCTCACCTTCACTTTATGATCTAATGGATAGGATTTAATTTAACTCACTAATGTCAAGTACTTAGGCATTTAATTAAATTAAACTCACATTAATTACAAAAGTACATTCACTTTAATAACCACTTTATTAAAGTGAATCTCCTAAGACTTGAGAGGCATTAAGGACGACATCCACATGTTAGACACAAAACCAATGTGGAAGTAACTATCCGATGCTACAAACATCAACATCGCTTTCATCTCATTCATAAAAAGATGTTATCCCGCTTATGTTTGACTTATCATATGTCACCCAACAAGGTGTAGCTGAACAAAATGGAAGATCAATGTAAGCCTAAGCCAAATAAAGCCAAAAAAGGCTAGAGGTGAAGAGCATGAAAGTAAAAAATTGAAAAAATAATGAGGCTAGAGCTATGCTACCTCATTAAAAATGCCTAGCCCCTAAGTCCTATGCTAAAAAAATGCATATCTAATAGAAAGGACTAAGAAATTAAAGAAAAAATACAAAAAGGGGTAATAAATAAAGTGCCAAGGTGGTAACTCTAAGCAAAGATAGCTCCCTCTTAAAGGTTTACACATGTAAATAATGAAGATTCCTAGCTCTAGAAAGCTAGTTGAACCCGTTAAAAGGCCTTTTGCATCATCACATGACTTTGAGGGTCAATACATGAGGTTCCCCTTCCCTTTTCATAAGATATCTATCATTTTTACCTATCTCTAAGCAAGTGATCTAGGAAATACCTTTTGTCCTAAGAATTGTCATATGTAAGGGTAAGGTTGTCCCACCATGGTAAACTTAGGCAAATTATAAAGTTAACTTATGTTATGATGTTGTTAGAATAGATTATTTAATGTGCATTGCCTAATGACTTGTGTTGAGAACTTGAGACTTGATTCAATATTATAGGTGGGCGCCCCACATTGGGATCCATGCACTATGCCTCGAGATCTGTGTACTTGCATTGGGATCTGTAATACCACCTTGGGATTCGTGTACATGCATACAAAAAGATATATTTACATTGGGATCCGTGACAATGTGTTGGACAGTGATGGGGATGCCACATCATCATGTGCCTCATGGACCATTCCTAGAGAGTGCACTTGCTTTCTTGGACCATTTCTTGAGGTGTTGAGGTGGTTAGAGCACATTTTTTAGGGTGGCCAACTTCAAGGTAAGTTATCTTTTGACAGTGCCCAAAATTCCGCCAAATCAACGCAATTAGATGCAGAATTGTTATTGGATTTCCAAAATGGAGTTATAACAGAAAATTGGGCAAAAATTAACCTATTTACGATGTTGAAATTTGTCGCATAAAAATTATCACCGCATTTTGGAGCCACACATGTGAACACATAGAGGGCGCGTTTTCCCTCTCTTAACCACACGTGTGGGTGGTTAGAGCATCTTTAGGAGTGCACCTCCTCTCTTTGACTAGTCCACTCACATGTTTGAGTTGGTTGAGGTGGTTATTTCATGATATATTATTCTATTCGCTCAAAATGGTTTTAGACCATGGTATTGAGAGTGCCTCTTGTTTTATCTCATGGTTTTGCTTGAGCACATTGTATTGGCACATGGTATTGTACTAACACGTGGTTTTCTACTCATGGTTTTGTAAGGTGCCTTATCTATATAAGGAGGGATCCTCTCTCATTTGTAAATGTTGGAAATTAATTGGAAAGATCTAAAGTTTTCTTGCTACATTCATACAGAAATCTACACCTATGCTCTTTAAAGAAATCAAATAACTCACTAATTTAAGGTTTCCATTTAAATCCGAATGCATTTGAAATTTTTTCCTTTGCAAATTTAATAGTGAATGTGGTGATGTCATAATGGTCTTGTGAGCTTATTTTCAGTCACACTTTGATAAAGGGAATCAACGACTTGGTATAAATCTTCATACATGGGCAACGCTTTGACATATTTGTGTTTGCAACATCCTAATACATCAAATAAATGCTTTCATTTGTGGAACGATTTAGTCTTTAAGAAAAATGACTTGAGCAATCGTAGCCCCTTTCATGATTACAATCTGTTGTTGAGAGTTCTTAACACTTGGCAAAATCCACTTTGATGCAAAGGTTTTGATGTGTATAGCATTGATCTTAATTGATGATGAGTAAGTGTATACATATTGGGCACACTTTTGAGCTAGATGTTTCACTTACCTCATTGTTGGTGCACACATTTCAGCACGTAAATTCTATGAACAATCCACTTAATGACTCTAATACTCAAGCATTGGGTTAACTCTTGAAATTTGGATCTTCTTCATTCATTTATGTGCTGGTATACTCTTGTTTATGGACTGGTATTCCGTTTAAATGCTAATTACATCACAAGCTTAAGACTGATGGTCTAGAAACAGATTTGGATACTTCTCTTTGCTTTGGATACATCTACATTTCTCTGAATATAACAGCAGTGAGTTGTTTACCTAACAGCTGGTACTTAAATTCACATATAAGCATTCATCACATCTCATGGTTGATAGTCTCATAACATTTGAACACAATCTTTAATACTTTTGGTAAATGCAATGTCATCAACATCTTGCTGTCCTAAGAGTTTGATATATAACAGCAACGTGTCAAGTGACACTCCACTAATCAAGGGCATCTAGTTCCACCAAATTACATGTTGTGGATCTTCCTAAGTGAGCAAGACTCCTAAATTTGGCACTACATTCTGAATTTTTCACACTTAAGCTTATTGACATCATGAAATGATTCATTGAATGATAAAACCCTCCAAGTTTTATGGTGGTTGATTTAATTTGCAGCATTAACACCACTTATAACACTAATATTGGTCGCCATCATTACATTTTCCAATATTGGCTTAAAAGATATAAATTTTGTGATGTTTTCATTTCACATAGTTGATTGAATTTTTGGGATATAATCGATTTTAATTGGGCTCCAAGATTTGTTATAGATTGCTTGTATTTCTACTTCAAGATGTATTAAATTTTAATACATATTGGACATCTTGGACTGGCAATCATAAGCATTCTTTGAACTTTGTCTTTAAAAAGAAATTCAGTCTCACGTGGATGAGCTTTGTGACTTCATTATTTCAGAAAGCATCATTTACATTCACATTTTCCTCAGGAATTAATTGAGCACTTGTTAAATTGCATTATTCACCTTTGATAAGTGAGTTAATTTGATTGAATTAAATTTTGTCAATTTGAGCTAAGACTTTCTCCCTCTACACTTAACATTTTGGTTTGGACTGCCCCATAGGGATTCCCCACTAAGCTAGGGTAGCTTCCTTCCTTAGTCTGAAGTGTGGGGTAAGGCCACCAAGGTGACAGTGGGTGGCTTGCCTCATAGTGCCTCTAGGCTCTCTCGTTGAGGTTGGGACTTTTCTTTCTAGGTGAGAGTTTGAGTGGTAACAGACTTATTCTATTCTTGATCATGGTATATATTTGACCATCCTTCTATTTTTTATTCTCTCATATCTTAGATTTATTCTCTTCTCTATATAAGAGTGTACACGCAAAGGAGGAAGCTCTTGGTGTATTAAATCATTTTGTCTCCTTGCCATAACTCTATTCCCTCGAGATCTAGTTCTTGAGCACAAGCACCTATTTTCATGTACTAGCTGGATTTCTCACATCCAATACCATAGTTAAACTCCAATTGGTGTGAAGAAGTTGTAAGATTATTGGCTCCCCCTGTTGAAAATGGTGCAAGCTTCACTCTCCACCACAGTTGAGCTTATCTTGTAATCATTATTATATTTCTACGTTTGTCTAAGGGTGACCTTGTACACATAGGCTCATAACCCCTCTTAGAGATAGCACCCTACCTCATGAGTTGTGTATATATACCCAACCCTCATTTGCAATTCATATCATGTGATTCTTGTTCATTCATAAGAAAGTGTTTTCCCCAAGGGCACCTATCAAGTGTTGCATTCTCTTGTGCTTGGGCATATTTCTATCTAGTGCAGTTGTTCTTGGGTTCTCTCTCTCTCTAGGGTTGTTCTTTTCTTCGCTGATTTCTTTTCAAATGTTGCATTTCCTTGGCACTAGTTTACTTTTCTCTTTAATTCAGAATTACAGGTTGTGTTGGTTTCGTTTGATTCTTTAACTATTTCTTGCAAATCTCAACATGGTATCAAAGTTGGTGTGAATCTCACTTACTCAACTAAGCTATTGATCTAAAATATTTTTGGTTAGTGGCATCACCTAAGGCTTCTTTGCAACTAACAAACTAGGGTTTTTTAGATCATCTCTTTTTCTAGAATTTCCAAGGGTTTTTCCTAGAGTTTAAATCAATGTTATCAAAACAAAATTGAAACCAATCAAACCGGTTTTGGGAGGTTTCTGGCAGGAACCAACCTCCCAAACTAGAATTGATCGGTTGTGGGCTGCACTGGTCAGAACTGATCAAAACTAGCCGGTTCAAAACAAAGCCGATCAAAAAAACTAGGTTTTCCCTATTTAATCTATTGTCTAGCAACTAGGTGGTCTACAACAAAATAGCCACCAATTATTGATTGGAACTACTTTTACATTACTTTTCACATTACTAGTTAAACACGTCTTGTACAAAAAGACACTATTCTCAATTAACCAAGTTCAACAAGTCCAATGCTAGTGATATATGTACTCCAATGTACATGATTGCAACTTGTTTATGTTGTAGCCAATCTTCAACATTGATTGAAACTATGTTCCATGGCAGCATCCTATCATTTCATATCGGTCACACCAAACTCTATCCTCAGTCGCAACATGGTTCCTCCCATATTATCCATGTTAAACTGCCAATCAAATTTAGTGCAATCCCTTTGAATGCCAAAATATTCACCCTGTACATGATGCTAAAGAATCATGAAAGATACCACAAAATAATTTATCTAGGACTTTCACGAAAAGAATCTTCATAATTATAACAAGCATGAAACTACTAACAGGATTGACATGGGGAACGAACTTAAACATAGCAAAGTGCTTCGAAGTTCTAGCATGATGAGATTGTTTGACCCAAGAATGGAATCTCCTTGCTTGTGATGAAAACCTTTAGTGCATATGGTCATTTATACGAAGCAAGAATACAAATAGGATGGACATGGGAAACTTCAGCAAACATAACAAAGTGCTTGGAAGTTCTAGCACAATGAGATTGTCTAACCTAATAATGGCATCTCCTTGTGTCTAATGAAAACCTCATTTACCTCTATACATCACTATCATCTACGTGTATATCTCTATCTTTTACTTTGTAGCATTTACAAAGTCACTTATCATGCCAGACCAGT
>JZKD02S0089005.1:1615668-1627274 GCA_000966675.3 Picea glauca | reverse complement strand
AAAGCCCCAAAGCTCGATCGGGGCGGGTGTGTCCAAGAAGCTCGAGTTGAAGCATGCTTCAAAATTTAGGAAATGTGCTTCGAGGCTCCTGAGCATGCTTCCTTCCATTTCCGAAGCATCCCCCTCTGAAGCACGCTTCGAAGGGCGCTTTACACACGCTTCCAAGGAAACCCTGCACGCTTCCAAGGGGGAATGAGGTGTTTTGGTGTGCAGTTGAGGGTTATTTTGCCTTACTAGTGTTATTTAAAGAGGTCCCCACCCCCTCCATTTCACATTCTCCTTTATCTTTCATTTTCATCCTTTTACTTAAATTTTTAACATTACCATTAATTGTTTCAGGATGTTTGAGAGTGGTTCCAACCTCATTGGACTTCATATGGAGAAAGTAGAATTTTAGGTCCCATTCAAAATTCAGCAGACTTAACAATTTTCAGGATTTTAAGATTGGCAAGATTGCAATGTTTCCATTGGATTCTATCATGTATGAGGGTATGGAACTGACATTTAATCAAGAGAACCAAGCCCTTTATGTACCTCGATGTTGGTGGCATTGATTGTTGAACTCTTTTGTCACGACCCCAGTAAAAATGTACCATTCACTCAAGTATAAACTCTTATGTTGAACTCTTCTCTTTGTCGTCGTGTCAGGTGACTGAGTGGTGTATGTGCACACCAACCTCCATCTTATATACATATTAGAGGCAGAGAGAAGAGTGGTTTAAGGGAAAGACAAAGATGTGGGATGTGTTTCTTGATGATATGGGTTTGAACAACAGTGTTGAGTTGGCATTAGCCAACTTGGATCTTAATGAACTAGTGCTAGAGTCTATCACTTTTGATGATGGTGATCCTCTTGAGGGGTCATCCTCCACATCAACAAACGCACGGATTGCATTGGATATAGGGGAGGAGGAGGAGGATGTACTCATGATTGGCTAGATGAACTCAAGTCAACCACTACCAAGATTGGCTAGAATCTAGAATCTAGATGGTTGATGCTCGAATGATTAATCATTGATGAACTATGTAGTATGGATGCCATTTCTATCGATATTGATGTACAAATATGCATGTTTTCATATATTCTGCAGCTAATTTGTCTTTCTACATATTTTTTTGAATATAAATGCAATATATATAAAAAAATAAAATATATATATATATATATATAACATATGCTTCCCAGACGCTTCGCCACCGAGGATTTTTGAAAAATGACGCTCCCGCTTCTGGCAACATTGTGCCAGAATCCTAAAAAACATCACAGTTTCAAACTTTTCAAAAGGTTTTAGGGTGCAAAATGAATTTGGAAATAGGATAACATAATGCCCAAATATTAAGGTTATTGTTAATTCCTCTGAACCTAGCACCAGTCCATTAATTCTGAATAAAATCACTTTATTGAATAACAACACAACTAGGTTACTTAACGAAATTACAGCAAAAGCATAAAACTGAAACCGTACACATTGCACAAGATATTTGGGTAAACACCCTTGGAAAAACCCCGAAGGGAAAACCAGATTTGAGTTTGATTTTATTCAAAAAATCCTTGGGCTTTTGTCCTGGGATAATGGCCCACCGGATGAATACAATGCAGCAAATTGCCTAGCCTACCTAGCTGTTATCTCCCTTGTTTCCCCTTGGCTCCTTTCCCCAGCCCTGCCCAGTGCCCACTCACACTTGGATGAAATGCTCTTCACCCACTCAATGAGATTTCCTCATCGCCCACTCACACTTGGATGAAATGCTCTTCACCCACTCAATGGGATCTCCTCATCGCCCACTCAATGAGATCTCCTCATTCTGTGTGTGACACAAGTACATGAGCAAAGAATCCCTCTTTGCTCCTATGTACTCTCTATGTGTCTCATCCTCTCACTTAGGCTACCTTTTATTATGTTGAGTTAACCCTAAATCCAAAACCCTAGATCTCCTAAAGTGATCAAGGGCTAAGATTAAATCTCAACCTCACTTTAGATCTAATGGCTAGGATCAACTCACTTAAGTTACTAATGCCAAAAACTTAGGCATTTAACTTAATTAATCTCACATTAATCTAAAAGGTCATTCACTTTAATTATTAACTCATAAAGTAAATTTCCTAAGGTTCTGAGAGGCATTACGAACGACTTCCACATGCTAGACACCAAGCCTATGTGGAAGTACCTATCTGATGCTAAATACATCAACACTCCCTCTTAGCGAGGAAGGTACTTCCACCACCAAGAGGTGGCTCTTTCTTCGTTATCCTGTCCGCTACCAGGGCTGAGATTAAATCTCACCCTCACTTTAGATCTAATGGCTAGGATCAACTCACTTAAGTTACCAATGCCAAAAACTTAGGCATCTAACTTAATTAATCTCACAGTAATCTAAAAGGTCATTCACTTTAATTATTAACTCATAAAGTGAATTTCCTAAGGTTCTGAGAAGCATTACGAACGACTGCCACATGTTAGACACCAAACCTATATGGAAGTACCTGTCTGATGCTAAATACATCAACAATTATAAACCTAGTTAAACTTCGATTCCTTCTAGTGTCTTTTTTCTGTTCATCTCTTCCATCATTACAACATTACATCATGTGTCCTTGCTCGTGCATTGTTGTTTTTGCTCTATGTTGGTGATTGTTATGTCGGTCATGTTACCTCCCTAATTGTACCGGGCAAGACTGACGATGATCTGCAAAGGTTGAACAAGTCAATTGTTCTAAATCAAAGTTCTGAAGTCCAGTCGGGTCTTATGACCCCTTTAATTTTTCTTCTTCTTCTTCTTCGTCATGCATGATTCATACCCCCATGGGGGAATTGTAATAAAATGAGCTAGCATGATGACCTTGTTATATAAAAGGCTTAGCTCCCTAAGACTTAACCATGAGTGCATACTCTAGAGTGTTTTTTTTCACTTGTTAATTATATCGTGTTGCATAAGCAAGTTATAATTTCTAAGTTTTTTCACTCATTACCTCCAAAGTTGGAGTGTGTACTGATGGTTAGGCCTTAGTAAGTTGTCTAAGTCTACTGTCTAATGTATATTACCATGCTAGTCATTATTTTTTAGTCTTATGGACATACACTAAGTCCCCCTTAGGATTTGTTAAATTTTTAATAAGTCGTAAAAATTACCGCAAAATGGGATTTTTACTTTGTAATTTGATGTAACTTAAAAAAAGTGGTACTAGGCGATGTTGTATGCCATGGGGGTATTCGTTTTCTAACTCAGAATACCCCTTTTACCTATGTACCCTCTGTTATCCCCACTTTTAGGGATAACTAAAAGATTATGTCTCGAGACCCACAGGTCCTAGACATGGAGTACCGAGAGCCAAATCGACTTAAGCATGGCCCTGGAGGGCCCATCTTTTCTCCCTTTCAGTGCCTCCACTTTGTCAACAGCAGCAGCATCCATCACCTTCGACTTGGTCCTGTATCAGAGATGGTTCTTGCTCCATGAGGTAATGAGTCCAGGTATCATGGTATGTGTCACTTTGATCCTCAAAACCTTTGAATATGTCCATTTGATTCCTTTTGTTTCTAAAAAATGCTTGGATCTTATACTTGTCCACTTGACCATGTCTAGGGGGAATGACAGGAAGCCCTAGTAAGCCTGTGCCCATAGGATTTGAGTTGCCACTGGGGGAATTTATGAAAAATCATCGTCCGCTCCCGTCATATTACCACTCTTTCATCTTGCTTCCCGCTCATCCACCCCATTTCATTTGTCCGAGCATTGAGTTGGCCAATCATTTAAGGGTTGCACCTTGCCTTGTGGGAAGAAGGGGCTAAAGGCCCAGAAGGTAAAAGCAAGTTGGCAAAAGATAAAATCCTAAAAATAAAACCTTAAGATGCTTCGCACAGGGATCCTCGAGAAAGCAATAAAGAGTTTCTCAACAAGAAACAAGAGGGACCCATAAAAATAATAAAACAAGACCTAGTCAGAGGATAGGGGGTCTCATCACGAGCTAGCCTATTAGGTCCATGGGTACCTAGCAGTATGACACTACTAGCAGTTGGTTACCACGCCAGGGTAGTGGTTCTTGGTTGCATGGCCAAGAGAAAGGGGGTCTCATCACAAGCCAGCCTTCCCATTTCTGTGAAAATACTTGTGGGTAACATTGCCACCATTGGTTACCACGCCAGGGCAGTGTCCCCTGATTATCTTCTTGAAGAAAAAGCAATAAATAATAAAAGGCATGAATGGGCTTGGAAACATTTGCATCCAGGACAGGTGCAGCTCGCCTTCTACAAAGGCACCCACAGGCAAGCCCTGCATTTCCCTGCTTTCACTGCACCCCTTATCAGGACATCCCTTATCCACCTCACTCATTTACATGACTTGAATGTAATCTCTTCCGGAAACATCCATTTTTCAGTGGACACTAGCCCAATAGGACGCCCTGTCACTTTCCCCAAACTTGTATTGCAGATTTGTATAATGTCTTTGAGCACTTGACTGGGGTAAAAGGGGTTTTATGCACATGTTTAATAATATTGATGATGAGATATGATTGGCATTGCTATGATCCCTGTGACTTATGAGCCCCTGGAGGGCGTAGCTGTTGATGTGCAGGATCATGCCCAACAGACAGGTACACATGGGGAGATGATTAGTTCGGACCTCCATGGGGCTGAAGAGCCCACCAGATGGATGTTGAGACCCTAGCAGGGGGCAGAGACAGGATAGAGGGATTTGCACCGGAGAAGAGGAGGATGTTTCATAGAGGCACCCTAGCAGAGCCTTACCTAGGGGGGTTAAGCCCTCTCCACAGGAACGTTGGCCTTGGAAGGCCCATGACATCACCCAGCATGCCCATGACGTCATCCAGCATTATGGACGTCTTGGGGAGACAGTTATGGCAGTATGGCACATGTGGTAGCTTGGAGAGGCCCACGAAGGGCTAACGTTTTGCTCCAGGGGGCTGCATTTTCCCTAGAAAGGGCTAACGTCACCCTAGAAAGAGGATGACGTCTCACTTTTTGCTTGATTAGGGTTTCATTTCTGACATTTAATGTAAAACAGTATTATTTTAGTATTTTGGCATTGTCGACCTTTTGATGACCTAATTTTTTATAAAGGTCATTGGTATGCTATATATTGAGGCTTTTGACCTTCATTTTTTGGATCATCTTTCACTCACACATTAGTGAGGTCTGAAATTTGTGCCCTATTCTAGGGTTTTGGTTGAAATAGTGAGGCGCACTTGTTGAAGGAAGACTTTTCTTGGCATTTTTGGCATTTCTTCTGGGTGGAAGGTTTACAACTAGGGTTTTCTACATGATTTCTTGGTTTATGTAAGTGAATTTCTGCAACACTTCTTAATTGAATGGTTATGGTTTATTTTACTTGCATTTTGTTATTATAATTTGTTGAATTAAACTCTAGGTGACAAGCACATGCTAAAGGTCCTTGTCTCATGTCCCTACCAAGTTAAGAGTTATTTGACTTTGCTGAAGATAGATAGAGCCTTGCCATAGCAACACTCTACTTCTATTCTTCTAAACCTAGCCGTTTGTATCCTTGTTGAGCTAAGAAAGAGAAAAACGCATCAAAGCCTAGGGTTTCTACACCTTGATGAGTCGTTTTTCCCTAGGGTTTGTCTAGTGAAGCCTTGCTTTAGCAACACATTACTTACAAACTCTCTTGTCTTAGACCTTAGCAATCATTATTCAAGCTACCCGTTTTTATTATTGCCATTGAGCTAAAGAAGGAGGAGAGAGCACTAAGGCCTAGGGTTTCTACACCTTAGTGAGCCTCTCTCCCCTAGGGTTTCATTGTTGAGGCCTTGCTTTAGCAACACCTCAACATTTAACCCTCTTGTCTTTGGTCTTTCATTATCATTTCAGTCCTTCAACCTTTGCGGCCTTTTTTTACTCCATATACCCTAGCAGAGCACTGATCTAAGGCCTTGTGTATTGAGTACTTTGATCACAAACAACTTCTAAACACTTTGAGCAATCTTTTACTTACCTTTCTAACCCTAGCCTAGACTAATCTTCTAACCCTATTGCTGCTACCTTTTACTTGTGCTATAAACATATTCATTGCAGAATCTATTTGTCTTTAAAAGCAATTGAATGATTAGCTAAAGCGTTGCTTCAAGTATTGTTACATTGATGATAAATTGCCATTGTTTATTGTGAAGCTTCATTAGCATTTATTGTGAAGTGATATTGTATAATCATTGCTATTGTATAAACATCGATTTACTTCATCAATATTATTGCTCAATTGCTAATTATCATAAAGTCATTGATTATATGAAGTACTAACCAAGCAAGTGATCTTGCATATGCATAGTTTCCTTGTTGCTTTGTCTCGGGCAGGTACACTCCTTGGTTACTATTTCTGCTTATCTTTTATCTTTATTGGCTATAAGCCGGACTTTCTGCTTGGTGGTGACTTGTGAGGGGGAAATTATCTTTAAGCTCTTAAGCCTTTTGCCTTCTCAAAACCCCAGGTCACCGGGGACGTCTCCCCTGGGCCTTACCTCCCTAAATAGAAAGAGCCACCCCATTGAGGTGACAGTGGTGGGATTGGTTTAGTTGCGCCAGTTTGACCTCCTTTCATCCATCTTTTACCTTAACTACAAACTGTGCGATAACACACCCCCTTTTCGAGATAAATTATTGACTTATTCTCTTATAAAATTCAATTTTACTCGAAAAAGGTGAATAAAATACAAAAAAATCAGCATCCCTATTTTTTAGGAAACATGTCTGGGACATATTTTGAGTTAACTCACCCTCTCTCTTTGTTCACTGGGTGATAGTGACACTTGATGGTGAGTTAGAAAGAATTAAGTGACAAATGGGAGTGAGTTGTGTTGGAATTAAGTTAGCATGGTGGAGATCTCAAGAGAAGGTGTGCCCTCTCTCTTGAGATGTGGTGCATCCTCATTAATGGTGTCAATCCCAAGGAATGACTCGCCCTCTTTCTCACCCTCCTCTTGCAATGTGGCGATTTCTCTTCAGTTTGAGATGTTGCTAACATCCAACTCTCTACTTATCTCATCTACCTTGGGATGTGCACCCTCTAGCTTTGGGAATTGCTCCCTCTTCTCCATAAAAGCAAGTCGACCTCTCCACTCTTGAGCAAATGGGAGTTTGGGTTTTGCTTGTGGTTGTACTATCATTGTAACATTTTTGTGTTGGAATAAAAGGCTTTGGAGGTCAAGAAGGTGTCTTGTACAAGTGTGTGGATGATCATTGTCATGTGCTAAAATTTATGAGGTAATGTTGTTTTGATTACTTGTTCTTTCAATTGTTAATGTGGAAAGGATCTATTAAACTAGTTTGTCTTTCTAGATTGTTTTGTCTTTTCTTTTACATATGTGGTTAAAGATTTGCATGATAATTTAGTTTAATTACATGCTCTCTAGATTTCATGTGTCGGGAGCACCACAATTTAACAATTTGTGGCAAGTTTTTTGAAGCTTACAAATCCTTATAGCTTGGAGAGGTGGATGAGCTAGTTTGCATCTTCCACAACTTCAAGGATCTAAAGACATAGTCCCTCCTCAATCCACCAGAAGACTCCATTGCCCAAGGGTTCCAAGCTACAAGCTTCCTCTTTCTCTCCTTCTCAAAGCTTCAATTATTTTTCGGTTACTTTTACTTGCACGCATAAAGATCCAAGGCTCACTTATAAATTCTAAGTAGATCTTTATTTATGCAAAGCATGCATGTATAGATCCAAAGTTTAGATCCAAATTTCAAGTTGATCTCGCATGCATAAGTTCACTTTTAGTAAGTATTTATTCTAAATCTTTCAAGGCTAAAAGTTAGTTTTAATTCTAAGTGCTTTCATTACAAATCGGTCAATCTTAGTGCCATTTTGCTTGCTGTTTTAGGACAGCAAACAAAATCACTAAGAAAGTTTGCCTTTAGCATGCTTTCTTGGTCTTTAAGTTGTTAGTTTATCATAGGTTTTCTTTGATAATTTTTTGTCCAGCTTCTAACATAATTTTGCAGGACCTTTCAAAGCATTTTTGGGCATCTTTTGCCCCCAATAGCTTCCTGATTTTTGCAGGTTTGCGGAGAGCCAAGGGAAAGCTCTGCCGAAATTTGGCAGATCCAGAGCATCTGGGACCCCCCTAAACTCATCGTCTGATACCCAAACTCATTCTTCCATTATGTTTGTAACTTTGTGGCCTCAAGTATAAAGGACCACAAACCTTCTTCCAAAAACATTGGAACAAATAAAAGAAAGAAGTGGGATAACCCACTAGTCTTGCAATCCCCCACGGGGTGGGGGGACTGTCTCTTTTGTGGTGTGCTTTTAGTCTCTTGATTATTTTCATTTGTGCAAAGCTAAAATCAATTTAGAATAAACCCAAGCACCGCAAAATATTAGTTAGATTTCATTTTCTAGATTAGATTAGTTTAGATTTTATTTTTGCAATTTCAATTTGGCAAATAAATCATCCCCTCAGCAGCCCTAGTATGCTCTGACCCCTTGTGAGCTTTGCTTGATCTAGGGGACGCATCAGAACGGGAACTGTTCAGTGCGGAGTAGTTTAATAGGGAAAACCTTATACCACTAATGTTCAAATACGGGATCCATATTGGTAGATCGACTTGTGAATTCAGGGGGATACTCATTGAGATTCATTTTCTCCCTGTTGGAACTCCTTGCGATTTTTCCAGTACCCATTTGAGGGATAGTAGTTTAAGGAAACAAATATTAGATTAGATTTACTTTCTATTTCACCCTTACAATTTGGCAATCACAAAGTGGACTTGCAATTATCAAGCCACTTCACGAAATAAACCCACTAATTCAAGCAATAACCCTTAATAATAAAATTTACCAAGAACACTTGCAATACATTCCTACAACAACAATTTTACATTAATGGCACTGGTCTTTTATATTGTTTATCATTTACTTTCAAGCACTTGTATCTACTTTCAAGTAATATCATTTATGTTTAAGTACTTTATATGCTTTATATCTCTAGCATAAGCAATTCCATTTGTGTCATATATGTTGTTAGAGTAGTTGTAATTGTTCTTGATTTCATTTCATTTAATTCCTAGAACAATTATTGTGCTTAGCTAGTTAAGCCTTAGATTCTTTTTTAGGGACTACCCCCCTTGGCTTCGCTAGGAGTTAGCCTAGACGGAGGAGTCCAGTGTCAAGTGACAATTACCCGACTTGAGACTTGCCCCCAAGGCCACACCCAGTGAATTGAAGATTTCTTCCACGTGACACGAGGTGTGGATTAGGCAGCAACAGGTCCCTAAAGAGGGATGCTTCTATTACATTGGTTTGTTATAATTCTTACCAGTAGGGTTAGAAACACACAGAAAGACAGGGAAAGGTTGGGAAAAGGTTGTCTGCAAGCTGGGTCATAGAAGGGGTAAAATGAAAGGTTTGGAGAGAGATGAAACTAAAAAAATAGAAATCCCAAAATATGAAAGAAAATCATGCGTCTAGTTCTGAGATAATAGGCAGTGTCACAAATACAAGGCTCCAAAATACTAAAAGCTACAAAGGGTTTCCAGATTTGTAGGAACAACCATAATAATGAAGCATGCATATTTACTTCTTTGCTGAAACTCATGTGATAGGGAAAGCAGGAGAAATTGATAAGGAAGCTAATTATGCCAGTAGTACCTTTAACATCCATGGCTAATATTATTCATAACATGTTCATCTCAAAGAAACACAACAATTGGAAATACAAACATAATCTGCACAATACAATTCATCTTTACAAAGGACATAATTAACACAAAATCCAATGGAATTAACCTGGCGAGCTAGACGCTGCACACCAAGTGATCTTGCAACAGTAACCCAAAGCTCATTACCAAGGGAATGCCAACTGTCATCCTTGAATGAAGTAATCGGTAACACTGCCATATCCCCAAGTCGCTCCCATCTGTAGGCACAAAAACATTATATGTGTAAACTTCAATTTGTATCTGATAAGCAATATGAGTAGCAATAACATTGAATAATAAACTAATGGTTGGCAGTTACAGATCATACAGATGACTGGATGGATCACAAATTGAAGCAAAAGTAAATACTCTTCAACTGAAAAACTTTAGAGATAGAAACAAATTGCAACTACATAAGGAAATAAAATCAAGTAACTTCACCTAAAGCAATGGCACTTGTACTGCTTAACAGCAAGTTTTACTAGTACCTGACTGTTGTCCCCCAGGTTGTTCCCCTCTCTCACTAGGATCTCCATCCTGGGGCATAATGTGCAGAAGCACCTTTCTGCACCACCTCTAAGCCTTCAAGCCAGTCCTCAGGCCAGAGGGGGCATACCCTCGATTTATCCTAAAGTTATTCCTCCCTGTTACACAAGAACAATTTGGTCTATGAAGCTCCGACTGGATTTAATAATTTATTGCAGGGGCGAGATGGTGCATGGTGTTGCCTTTGCAATTTATTTAAAAATAAATAAAAAGATTTTGAGTTATAGTTTGGGGATCACCAAGAAACCGAACGGCAAGGGGATTTAATATGCTTCAGCCATAGCAATGTTTCTTTAAACCATGGGCACCATGATCTAGTTCTTCCTAACAAATAACTCAAAGAAAATGAACAAATATGAGCTTAGACGAGGCTGAACTACTTTCCAAACACATATTCATTAGACAGAAAACCAAATGGGCAAGGCAAGCATAGATCCATTGATTTATTCAATACCATGTGAGATAAAAAAATGAAGAGGGAAACACTGATAACTTGCTTGAATGATGAATCTATTATTTCATCAATGGAAACAGCCTTAGTTCTGATTAAAAAAAAAAAAAAACAATCCATTTATAAAATAGAAGCTCCAGGGGTAGGGACTATAAAATCTCAGTATTGGACCTGATTGACTCCCTTTCACAGTCTACTACTCGGATAATGTTTACAAAGAGAAAGAAAATGAAAGAATGGGAGGAGAAGAAGAATCACTTGCTCCTACAAAAATAGTGATGCTCCAAGTAGATCTTTAGTTTCTGATGACCTCTTTGCTCTATTTCATCCTCCTCTACTACTGATTTGAACTTATGATCTTTAATAATATTAATTCCTTTATAACCCATGAATTGCATGATTTAAATATGGCATGATTTCTCCTTAGAGAGTTCGCTCTAGTCTCTTGGAGGAGTTTTCTCATGCATATAGTTACCTTTTCGAGGGAGATTCAAGGACTCTTATCCTTAAGATGTGGCTGTGTTAGGTACTAAGGGAAATCTGCAGTAATATTGGAACAGGAGCACTTCGACTGAGCAGGTTTTGACTCTCCACCCCTGCAAGATAATTACAGTGAGCAAAACAATGATATTTTTGGATGAGGAGCGTCCTAATAAGTGTTTCCAGCAAGGTAATTAAGATTATCGTTTTTAAAACAGTCAGATATTTCAAGGAAGTGTGCCCTGATGACCTATTTTCAGCAGGCTTCTATGGATATCATTTGAAACAACAGTAACAGGAGATCTGTAGTGACTGTTTTTGCCTGATTAGGGAGGTGTTATCGCACAAACTGTAGGTTGGGCAAAACCCGACCCAATCCACTGGATGGCGATAACGGTGGCAGAGTTTACCCACTGTCACCTCAAATAAACACAAGGGGGAGTCTCGGGTGACCC
>JZKD02S0089005.1:1601472-1615654 GCA_000966675.3 Picea glauca | reverse complement strand
TGAGATGGAAAGTGATACTTATGAAGGGTGCCCCTATAGGTCAAGTTGCTAAGTGGAGAGTGGCTTGACAATGAGCTTTGGAAGTGGTTTATGGTTGCCAAGTGTTTGAGTACCTGCAGAAGATGGTTGTACCTGCCCGAAACACAAGAAAAGACAGGACACAAGCTAAACAATCCAATGGACAAGCAAGTTAATCTTGTTGTCCCTATTTGCAGAAGTCAACAGAAATATATATCAGCAAGTAAATGATAGTTTAAAGCTGCTAAGTAAGATGCTAAAAGTTTAGTAAATGATGCAAGAGATAAGCTAACAAGTACTAGTATAACTCAAGTATGAAAGCATAAGACTTTAGCAACAAAACAAGGTTTTTATAAACAAGTATTGCAGAGATATATTATCAGCCTTATGGCTATAGCAAACTATTGCTACAGCAGAAAATTCCAACCCACAAAAAGTACAAGTAAACCACACAAAAAGTGCATTGAGACTAGTAGATTTTTATGGGAGCTTGCTAGCAAATTTTGCTGGTTGAAATGCAAGTTATGAATAGAAAAGAGAGTGATTTGCTGCAACCCTAATGGCTGTAGCTTTTGTTTAGCTATAGCTCCAAGAAAACCAAGTAGACCAAGACGCCCTAGAGGCTTTAGCAACCTCAAAGCATCAACAATAAACTCCAACTTGAACAATATCAATATCTCACTAAATCATGTTTACCAAAGCAAACAATTCATTTCTCCAATGCAAACTTCAGATTAGTGCCTTTAAAAATTTGGGTGAATGGAGCCCTGAAAGCATGAGTTAGATCAACAAAATCCCTAGGGGTGTAAACCCTCTTAGCCCCTAGGGTATGTAAATCAAACTAAGGTAAATCAAGGAGGGTGTACACCCTTGTACTCCTCCTAGCAACCTTGCAATAAAAGACTTGTAAACTAGCAAATGAAATTAAGCTTAATGGAGGGTGTATGCACTTATACTCCTCCTAGGGTTTCAACCAACAATAACCATGAAACAAGCAAGAAGAATTAACAATTGCAGATTTTTCTTACCAATTCCAAGAGAGATGCAAGAACAAACCCTAGTTCACCAAGCAAATTACCATTCATAAGCAAGAAAAGAAGTCTCCAAGAGGTGTGCACCACCTTAGCTCAATCATTCACCAAGAGATATCACCAAAAATCATTTGCACAAGAGAGAGATACTAAATTTCCCAAGTAGGTCGCAAATTTCAGCCACTAGTCTTGTCATAATGGGAGAGCTATGATGTAAAAATGAAATAAAATGATCTCTATTTATACAAATCCTACTACAAGTGTTTGTCCACTTAATTTTAGGGTAAACCACAAAGTAAGGGAACAATAACCCTTACTTTGCCCCTTTACAATATAAAATTCAAATTTAACCCTAAAATGCACATAAGAAACCCTACAGAAGCATGACGTCACCGTTTTAGGGCAACGTTTTGGCACCTTTAACAAATCGTTCAGCTTGGAGATAAAACATTGGGCCTCCAAAGGCCTCCCTCTCAAGCGCTAGGGTCTTCAATGCCCCTCTCCATCCAAAGATACCAAGTGTCAAGCAACAACACCACCACCACAAGCCCAAGCCCTAAGGTGATGTCAAACTACTCAAAAGTGACGTTTTAGCCTCAAGAGCAAATCGTTGGGCTCGCTAAAGGTTGGGTTATGTCCTCCATGGTATCTCCTCAAGCCTCCAAAGGCTAGCATCGTCGCCCGTTGTGAGAGCCCTGGTATCCAACCTGTGGGCTTCAAGCCCCAAGGAAGCCCAAGCTAGGGTTGTTCTTCCAAATTTGTCCACCAACTAGGTCCTACAAAGACAATGAATGCGCTCTCCAAGGATCTCAAGTCAAATGCATCATGATAAGTAAATCAAATTAATAAAAGAGCCATCTAAGCATGTACATCCAAACTACCTCATCAAAATAAACAAGTGCTCAAAGACCCTATGCAATTTGCCAAGTTTAGGAATGGGAGGGTTGACAAGCGACCTATTGGGTGAATCATACCTCAAGTTTAGGAGTGTTTCCCAAGTTGACCCCTCTCTAAGACACGTGGACAAAGTGACATGGATAGGGGCAAGACTCTTGGGCATGGGGTTCATGACATACAAGGGACTGTAGTATCTCATTTATGGATGCCTTTGTAGAGGGTGTGTTGCACCTTCGTTTTCAATGCAACCTTTTTCCAAGCCCATTTATTGTCTTTTGTCTTTTTTAAGATGTTTCCAAGTTGAAGCCAAAGTGGGGCTTCTACCTAAGCATGAAAAATAGTGCCCACCTTGACTCTACCTTGGTCACATCATGCTTCCCCAAGTTGAAGTCATGTGTGGGGCATCTACCTAAGCATGAAAAACAATGCCCACACATGCTCCACCTTAGTTGGCATTTTGTATTAGTTATTTTTCATGGGTCCCATCAGTTTCTTGCGAGAGACATTTCATTGTCCTCGGGATGCTTAGGTGAGCATCTAGAACGTTCATATTTGGCTTTTATCTCTTACCAGCTACAAGCCTCTAG
This sequence comes from Picea glauca, assembly GCA_000966675.3. Taxonomy (NCBI): domain Eukaryota; kingdom Viridiplantae; phylum Streptophyta; class Pinopsida; order Pinales; family Pinaceae; genus Picea; species Picea glauca. Next base: position 1,613,121 of record JZKD02S0089005.1, on the reverse strand, counting down.
GATTTCAGCCCCTTCTTTCCATGAAATGAGGGACAATCCCTTCTTGGGCCAATACACCCAAAAATCCAAAAGGTAAGGGGATGAGCGGAAGGAGTGTGGAAAGTGACAAGTATGGTCAGGAATGGCACGATGACTCGTCAAGAGGACCTCTCCGCAGCAAACCTATCCCTAAGGGTGACCCACTTACTAGGGCGCAATGTCAACCACCAAAGTGTAACAGGGCAAAGAGCATAATGTCCAAGCAAACGTTACATAATCAAAAGAAGTTTAAAATGCACAAACTCAAATGCCTCAAATATTGAAATGACACTCACCATAATACATGGCTTGTACCTGATGGAGCAAGACCAAATGTCTCCCAAAAGCCATCTAATGTGGTGGATACCATCGTGATGAACCTGGAAGTGTGGTGGCGAGGTGGGTCTATGTCTGTGCAAGTGGGCACTACTAGTCAAGTTGTCTCTCAGTACTCCATGTTTTCAACCTGAGGGCCTCGAGACATCATCTCCTTAGTTATCCCTAGGAATTGGGGATAACATCTGGCTCCTACTTGGGGACATGTACTCGTCGTAGAGTGCATGAGAACCACAACATCTCTTGGTAAACATGTGCCTACACACACTGAAATAGCAAACTGTTAAGAGTAGGATGGCTCACTCATCCTTTGTCCATATAAAGAAATCCAAAACTTCAAAAATGACAAATAATCTAGAAAAGAAATTTTTTTGCATTTTTCATAGATATGATGAAAAGAGAAACATGTAAATCAATAATGCAAGTAGAGAAAAATCAAAATCAAAGATGAAATGAAACTAAACTGCCATGAGCAATCAATATGCAAATGCAAGAAATCAAGATGACCTACCTACTTACCTGTGGCCCTGAAGATCGGGTGATGGGTAATGTCAGGTGAAGTCATACAACCAATGCAGCGACTTGCTCAACATCTCACCCAAATGCTTTCCCTTGTGCTCAATTATAAAACATATCAAAGACAAGTTAAGCACATAATAATCATGGATATGAAAAAGCATATAATCAATCATGAAAATAAAATCATGGAGATGGGTGGGAGGGAAGAAATCTTGCTGAAAAGAGTAGCCGCAATTTTGATCATCCCGGAGATCATGCCTGAAAGGATAGCCACAAGCTCAATCAATCTATCTTTGAAGAGGGCTACCACATGTAAACGATTGCTCATCTTCATCCCTGTTAGCATGATCACTGCTTCCTGAAGGCTGAGAAGATATGAGAGATCCCAAGAAGACCCATGACTTCCCTGAGAAGAAGAAATGAGGTAAGGGACAGGTTCGGGTCTAGAGAAAGAAAAATGTTGCCTCTTCATCTGCGAATCCTTATAAAAAACCCCAAGACGAAAATACTTTTGCTTTGTAGAGTGGGCCTTTGAATGCTTCGAGATGGCCAAGTCCTAGTGTTCATCTAAAATTGAGGAAGAATGTAGCTAAAAGTCCTCATAAAACAAGTATGCATCACAACTCCTAAGAGATGACCGAAAATCACCCTGAAAATGTTGCGACATGTCATCCTCGAATGGATGGAACAAATATGTAACCATATCATCATCAGGGTACCAAACATCTGCATCATATACGCATGAAGACCAGTCCTCTGAAGATGACAACTCAACCCCCTTTGCTTGAGAGCTACCCTCAATGTCGTAAATGGGGTCTCTATCAAAAATAAAACGACCAAAATCCCATCTGCATCTCCCACTCTGTATGAAAGTGTCTATATGCTCATCAACCATATCCAGGGGTTCTTTCATAAGACTATCATTACTACTGAAAATGACCATCTCTTTGTCTTCGTGTGCAGGAAGAATAAAGAATAGGGCGACTTCAGCTAGATCTTCAGATTCTTCATCATTGTGATTAGTTGCTTCTTCAACTTCATGTGCAAGAGGAAAGCAAGGTTGGATATCCTCACCTTCATCAAACGAGAGAAAAGATAACGATGTCTTACGAGGTTTCTCAAAATGTTGCACCTCATCATAATTCTTTCTCTTCATGGGTATGCCCCTTCATCGCCTCTTCATCATAAGGGGCTCGATCCTTAATAAAGAGCGCTTTTTTTCTTTTCTCTAAAAGGATTTGTCGCATCCAAGGTCCCCTCTAATATTTCGTCGCTTCCAAATTCATGGAATAAAGTATCATCAAGGTCTTCGAAAGGGTCACAACTCATCATGTTCTCTTCTTGATGTGCAGAGGGAATAGAGGCATGGATGTCTTCATCAAATGGAAGGGCATATATAAGCACTTTGTCTTCATCAAATCTCTCATCCGGATCTTCAACATGAGAAACTGCATCGGATTCTTCTTGGTAACTTTCTTCATATATTTGTCCTTTAAGCATTTCTTCATCTTCAAGGGCTAGTTCTTCGGTAGATTTTTGAAATAACTCTTTTACAAGATTCATCAGTTCCTCTGTAGCTTCATCGGCAGCGTTTTCCATTTCCATTTGTAAAAGTGGCCTCCTTGAGGCATGACAAGTTCTAGATGAGGATTCATCCCATGGTGCCATAATTCCATTGACTGAGAAGACACCTCAATGGAGTCGCCAGATGAGATCAAGGCTCATCAAAGGATGGAAAGGGCGAAACAAGGAAAGGTGGGTTCTTGGAAGGTGGAGTCGCCAGATGTGCTTCAAGAAGAGCTCATCAAGGGTGGAAGGGGAACGTCCTTCAAGTGGAGTCGCCAGACTGTTGATATTATGGTCGTTGCAGGAGGTATTTACCTCCACGTGTAACCCTGACGAGAATAGAGTATTCCGGGAAGCAAGAAGAAACCCTAAAGCATTAAACTTAACCCTAGAAGACAAGTCGGCTCAAGGAAATAATTAATATTAAGTATTTAGCCTCCATAATGAGAAGTCGGCCCAGATAGCTCAAGAAAACAGTATAAATACAAGTAGCCAGACCTCATTTTGTACACAGCTCGAAATTTCAGCCAGGATGAAGTGTGCACTGCAGAAACTAGAAAAGTGCGCAAGTCTAGGGAGTAGCTGCTACCAGTAGCTATTGCAATCTGTATTCCTGGTTTGGGCTCGGACTTTCTATTGGTTATGGTTGGACTTTCTGATCAGTCTTGGTTATCTTTGCTTGGTGCATTAACCTTGGTTGGCTATTGGTTTGCTTCTAGAATCATTCTCTGTCAAGGTTAAGGTGCTCGGGGGTGGCTTCGGCCTATGGTTGGGTGACAATAATGTTATATTGTCTATGGTTAAACAAGCAAATATATTATTTTCTAACAAGTTATGGGCCCACACTATCTTCAGACAGTCTAACCGCTGGAAGATAGATTGGGAAGATTTGCTCAGTTGCAGTTGCAGCCAGTTTTTGCTGCAGCAACGAAACCCCGAAACCCTGACTCTCTTGTTGAGGCACCTTAAGTGAAGAGAATGACCTAATTTCTGGATAGCCTAGTGCACCCTAGCCTACCACACCTCCTGGTACTCTCAACAAGCTAAGACGTCAAGTTTGAGTTTTTGGTCAAAGGTTGACCAAGTCAAAGCAGTTATGACTTACTCTATGGAGTCAAAAAACAAGTTAGAAGGGGCTTCTAACTTCATAGCGTGGAAGACAAGGATTGATTTCATCCTTGCCAAGAATAAAGTGTTGGATATCGTGAAAGGAAAGATCGTGGAACCACAATTCGAAGAAGGAAAAGAGAAGGAACCTCAGAACGCTACAGTTATGGAGAAGTTCAAAGACAATGACATAAATGCCATGAGTATCATAGTGGACTCTATAAAAGACCACTTGATACCCTACATCTTCCATCTTGACTCATCTAAGAAGATGTACGATGCCCTAACAAACCTCTTCTCAGTCAGAAATATTGGACAAGTAATGAGTCTGAAGAATGAGCTCCGTGACATGAAAATGAATGATGATGACAGCATAACATCATACCTTGTGAGAATCTCTCAGTTAAGAAATCAACTACAAGCTATTGAAGAAATCATTTCAGAGAAGGAACTGGTAAATATAGTACTCAATGGTCTTCCCAAGACATGGGATGCATTTGCCGCAAGCATGAACACAAGGAAGGAGTATCCCACATTTGAAGAACTTTGGACTTGTTGTGCACAAGAAGAATCAAGCATTAGTGCAAAAGAGAAACCCCAAAAGATATACGATGATCAAGCTTTCACAGCAAGGTTCAAGAATTTCAGAAATAAAAAGAAGTTTGGCTCAAGGAAGAAACCAAATCAAGAGAGATATGTCAAAAATACAATGCTTCAACTGTCGAAAATATGGTCACTACAAGAATCATTGTCCCGAGTTAAAGAAAAGGAAGGAAACACACGAAGCATCAGTTGTCGAAGAAAGGGAACCCTCAAAGAAGGCCAAGCAGGATAAAACAAACTTCTTCTTCTAAGACGAGGTAACAATATTCTTCATAATTCTTGTACATACCATGTTTACATAGTTTATGTACATATCTTGCATATCTATTTCTTAGCAAATAAGATGTTCAAAGAGAAACAATACCTATGGAAGAATAACAAGATATGGATTGCCATCACGATGACTACAAGTCAAGCAATACACATGAAAAGATGAAGTACATTGACAATCCTTGGTAACAATTCCTGTGGAAGATATTAACATAAGTAACAGCTGCAAGATAAGCCGAAATCAGAATCAAACTTTAAGAAACATGGAAGAAGTAAAAACAGAAAGAAGTCAGCAATAAAAAGGAAATTAGAAAAGGACTTGTGAAACTTTGCAGAAGGCAATAAGGATGCAGACGGAAGCGTGGACTCTCCTAAATGGAGGGAACCAATTATATAATTCCAAAAGAAGAGCATGCATTCATGCATGAAGCAAGGATTAGGAGGGAGATAATCCTAAATAATATGATCCATTGAGGATTATGAAGTATCTATCCATATTCCCATCAATGGTAGCAACTATGAAAAGCAGCACATGTTCAGTTTGACTTTAGAAGAAGTCTTCTTCCAAAAGAAGCCTTAAAGTATCCCTGGTTGTCCATCCACAACCATGATCCTATGATGAAAGGAAGAAGTCGGAATCTTCAGGGCATGGAATCTATAGAAAACTCCATGGACCCAAGAGCTAAAGAGAAACATGAGGAAGAACATGAAGATTCCAAGAGAGAAAGAAAATCTAGAACAACCAGTCATTATATCGAGAATCACAAGACTACTAGCTTGGTTTTAACCCACTAGAAGCAATCAAGCAGAAGAAATGGAAGTTGTGATGAAGAACAGTGTATGGAAGACTTGTGAATGGAAGCATTACGAGATCCAGAACTAAAGGTTCTCCCAAATGGAGGGAGAAGACTATGATGATAGCTTGTTCCAGTAACTAGACATACCTCTACCTGAGCCATTATATCTTCTGCAATATCCATGGTTTGGAGCTGACATCAGATGAATGCAAAGACTGTTCTCCAGGGTAATTGAGGAAGAAGCATATGCAAATGGAAGAAGATCTTGTATGGATTCAAACAACTTGGTGCAAAGCCTCTCATGCATCGCAGAAGCATGGTGAAAACTTTCTATGACAGAGATCGGAATGGTTACTCAGAAGTTCAGGATGATGGATTGCTAATCCATGACAAACTCTCATGATGACAGAAGAAGTGCCACTTGGATATGTTTCAGTTTGAGCCTTGCCACGATGTCATGAGCTAGCAAGAAACAAAAGTGTTGAATTCAACCATGATATACTAAAATGATCAAAGCTATATGAAGCCTTCAGAGAAAACCAGTATTACAGACAGACCGAAAGACATTGAAATTGAGCATTACATTCTCCGTGATGAAGTCTAGAAAAGAGAAGTGGTTCTCCAATATATCTCCACAAATAAGTAGATAGAAGATATTTTGGTAAAGCCTATGTTCAAGATGAAAACGTTTGCGTACTCAAGAAACAAGTTGGAGCTCAAGGAGACGACTTTCTTATTGAAAAGGGAAGAGATAACTCCCAGGTTGGGAGGGAGCACTGATGTGTTATTGATTTATGGACAGTCATTTTTCAGTTCGAAAAATGGTCCAGGATGAGCAGTTCCTTTCCAGTTCGGAAAATGGTTTGAGATTTCTAACGGACAGGCATTTTCCAGTTCAAAAAATGGTCCAGATCGAACGGTCATTTTCGTAATGAAAATGGTTCGATAGATTGTTGATGTACCATAGACAGCGATTCCCCTTGTGGCCAGTGTGGGAGAATGGTCTAGGACAGTCTTTCTTCTTGACAGTCACTCTCAGTAGTGGTCAAGTAGAATGGTCTGCCTCGTCAGGCAGTCATTCTTTCGAAGTTCACAGTTGTGAGCAATTTCAAAGAATGGTTTGTTTTGGAGGTTGATGCAGGATAGTCATTTCCTTAGGAAATGGTCCGGACAGTCATTCCCTAGAGCAAACTCATTCTCTCCAGGTTGCACTTTGTTTAGTGCCGGAGGAATGGCCCAGTTAGGTGAATGGTCCAGGTTTAGCAATCAAGGATAGGCATTCCCTAGGGCAGACTCATTCTCTCCAGGTTGCACTTTGTTTAGTGCCGAAGGAATGGCCCAGTTAGGTGAATGGTCTAGGCTCAGAAATCAGGACAGTTATTCTTCTATGCTTGAGAAGAATGGTCCAAAAGCTCATGGTTGATGTTTTACTTTCTGAGGGAAGATGCTCTTCCAGATCTCACAGATGTGAGTGGAAGAATGGCCCAGATGACTCAATTTATATCATGATATTGTTTTTCTATGCAGGTTGATATCAGACGATATGATTGCTATGGAGACTGTATGTCTCTAGACAGTAGATGTATGCTACTGTGGTGGATGTGTTCCACTGGTTGTGACTATGTGTCACTAATTAAGTAGTTGTGTGCTACTTGGTGTGGTAGTGTACCATTGGATTGTAGTTTTGTACTACTATGGATAGACGTAGTTGTGTTCTATTGAATGACATTGTTCTGATTGCCATGTAGACTATCAGTAGTGTTGAAAATGATTATCAGCTAGAAGGATGGTCAGTGTACTGATGGACAAACATTCTCCAGACGGAAAAATGGTACAGGACATTTATTCTTCTAGGACGTATGTCTGGATTAGAAGAGTAGTCCTTGTAGCCCATGGCGTGGCTTCCAGCATCTGTTGGAATAGTTATTCTTCTAGGACATATGCCCGAATTAGAAGAATGGTTCTTGTATCACTCTTTGGAGTGAGTGACTTATTCATCATCATGCCTGATTACTCAAATGAAGTATGGTTTCGAGAGATGATGCAGTTAATGCTGTCAGATGACACTGATAGTGATGATGGTGCTCGTGATCTAATCATGAGATAGTTTGTACGACTATGATGATGCTACTGGTTGAATGATATGTTTGTGCTCAAGATCATTCCCTAGCTAAGAGGGAGTGTTGATATTATGGTAGCTGTCGGAGGTATTTACCTCCACGTGTAACCCTGACGAGAATAGAATATTCCGGGAAGCAAGAAGAAACCCTAAAGCATTAAACTTAACCCTAGAAGACAAGTCGGCTCAAGAAAATAATTAATATTAAGTATTTAGCCTCCAGAATGAGAAGTCGGCCCAGACAGCTTAGGAAAACAGTATAAATACAAGTAGCCAGACCTCATTTTGTACACACAGTTCAAAATTTCAGCCAAGAAGAAGTGCGCACTGCAAAAACTGGGAAAGTGCGCAAGTCTGGGGAGTAGTTGCTGCCGGCAGCTATTGCAATCTATATTCCTGGTTTGGGCTCGGACTTTCTATTGGTTATGGTTGGACTTTCTGATCAGTCTTGGTTATCTTTGCTTGGTGAATTAGCCTTGGTTGGCTATTGATTTGCTTCCGGAATCATTCTCTATCAAGGTTAAGGTGCTCGGGGGTGGTTTTGGCCTATGGTCGGGTGACAATATTGTTATATTGTTTATGGTTAAACGAGCACATCTATTATTTTCTAACACAGACAAGCTAGGGGTAAAGATTTTGGGAAGGAAGCTTGCCAAAGTGTCATTAGGGCACAGAAGAGGATTCAAAATCCTCCCTGGCAACGACGCCAAAATGTTATCGCACAAATTGTAGGTTGGGAAAAGCCCGACCCAATCCACTGGATGGCAATAACGGTGGGATAGTTCACCCACTGTCACCTCAGATAAACCCTCCCTCGGTTTTGTGAAGGAAGAATCCAACACAAGGGGGGAGTCTCGGGTGACCCTAGGGGGGATGTGAGATGGAAAGTGATACTCATGAAGAGATGCCCCTATAGGTCAAGTTGCTAAGTGGAGAGTGGCTTGACAATGAGCTTCGAAGATGGTTTATGGTTTCCAAGTGTTTGAGTACCTACGGAAGATGGTTGTACCTGCCCGAGACACAAGAAAAGACAGGATACAATCTAAACAATCCAATGGACAAGCAAGTTAAGCTTGTTGTCCCTATTTGCAGCAGTCAACAGAAATATATATCAGCAAGTAAATGATAGTTTAAAGTTGTTAAATAAGATGCTAAAAGTCTAGTAAATGATGCAAGAGATAAGCTAGAAAGTACTAGTATAACTCAAGCATGAAAGCATAAGACTTTAGCAACAAAACAAGGCTGTTATAAACAAGTATTGCAGAGATATATTATCAGCCTTATGGTTGTAGCAAACTATTGCAACAGCAGAAAATTTCAACCCACAAAAAGTACAAGTAAACCACCCAAAAAGTGCACTGAGACTAGTAGATTGTTATGGGAGCTTGCTAGCAAATTTTGACAGTTGAAATGCAATTTATGAATAAAAAAGAGAGTGATTTTCTGCATCCCTAATGGCTGTAGCTTTTGTTTAGCTATAGCTCTAAGAAAACCAAGTAGACCAAGACGCCTTAGAGGCTTTAGTAACCTCAAAGCATCAACAATAAACTCCAACTTGAACAATATCAACATCTCACTAAATCACGTTTACCAAAGCAAACAATTTATTTCTCCAATGCAAACTTCAGATTAGTGCCGTTCAAAATTTGGGTGAATGGAGTCTTGAAAGCATGAGTTAGATCAACAAAATCAGTGTAAACCCTCTTACTCCCTAGGGTATGTAAATCAAACTAAGGTAAATCAAGGATGGTGTACACTCCTAGCAACCTTGCAATAAAAGACCTGTAAACTAGCAAATGAAATGAAGGTTAATGGAGGGTGTATGCACGTATACTCCTCCGTGTTGATATTATGGTAGCTTCGAGAGGTATGAACCTCTATTGTGACCTTTGACAAGATTAGAATGTTCCAGAAGGAAGCAAAAAAATGAAGGAAACCCTAGACAAGATGTCCGCTGCAGAAATATAATTAATATGAAATAATTAGTACCCAGAAGGAGAAGCCGACCCAGGCAAGCCTGCCAGAATTACTATAAATACAGGGCGTCGGTCTCTCATTATTCACATTCTCAGAAGTGCAGAAGTCACTTGTGCGCACTGCAGTCTGGTAGTTTTGTGCGCAAGTTTTGGGGAAGGTGTTGCCAGTTTCTGGGTTGGAATATCCGATCAGCTTTGGTTACTTTCTTGCTTGGTGCATTAGCCTTGTTTAGCTATTGATTACTACCAGGATTCTTCTCTTTGTCAAGGTCAAGGTGCTCGGAGGGTGGCTTCGGCCTATGATTGGGTGACTAGGGTATTGTCAATGGCAAAATGAGCACAATCCTTCATATTCTAACAGGTTATGGGCCCACACCTCCTTCATTCAATCTAAACGCTAGAAGGAAGCATAGCCGCTAGGATATTGGGCTCGCTGAGGAACTACCGCTAGGGTTACTAGCAGGAGCATCTTCCAAGACACTGTCGCTAGGGTTACTAGCAGAAGCAGTTGCAGAAACCCTAATCTCAAATCCAGCACCTTGTGATGGAGCATCTCGCTCAAGGAGAAGATATTCAGATGCCCCCTAGTTCAGCGCACCTTTTGGCTATCCCAGAAGACAGAAACATCAGAGTTGAAGTTTTGGATCTAAGCATGACCAGCCACCAGTCAATTAAAGACATGAGTGAAACGATCAGTCTCTTACACTACTCAGCACTCACTGGAATGATTGAAGATGACATGTGGATAATCGATAGTGGAGCTTCTAGGCACATGACCGGAGATCAAGCCAGACTCTCAAACCTAAATGAGAAGAAGACATCGTACAAGGTAAAGCTTGGAGACAAAAGCACTTATCCAGTGGAAGGATTTGGACAAGCCTCCGTCAAGTTGAAATCAGGTAACAATGTTCACTTAAGCAATGTTTTATATGTACCTGGTTTAGAAAAGAATCTTGTATCGATATCATGCCTAGAAGACAAGGGAAACAGAATAGCTTTCGTGGATGGAAAAGTGTTATCATGGCATAAAGACTTCAGCATAGAGAATGCTAGGGTTATTGGAAGTCATGAAGGAAATCTGTATAGATTACTAGAACAAAATAAAGAAGCTCTCATACATGACGAAGTCAACCCTAATGAGCTTTGGCATAGAACGTACGCTCATACTAATTATCAAGCATTATCTTTTCTCAAAATAATGGTTGAAGGAATACCAGAATTGAAATCTACACATGAAGGAATCTGCAAGGGATGTGCCCTTGAGAAGAATATGAAGAAACCATTTCCAAGCAGCAACAACAGATCTAAGGAGATCCTAGATCTAATACACTCAGATGTTTGCAGTCCGATGCCAGTCAGATCTCTAGGAGGATCTATTTACTACGTAATCTTCATAGACGATTATTCAAGAAAGACTTGGCTATACCTACTTAAGACAAAAGACGAAGTATTTAGCAAGTTCCAAGAATTCAAAGCAAAGATAGAAAACCTTACAAACAAGAAGATCCAGACATTAAGAACAGATAATAGTGGAGAATACACATCGAAGGAATTCGTTGCATTCTGCAAATCGGTAGGGATTAGGAGGGAGCTGACTGTTCCTCATAATCCTCAACAAAATGGTGTAGCAAAAAGAAAGAACAGATCTATTGAAAAAACCGTAAAAGCCTTACTAAATGATCAAGGTCTATCCATGTTCTTATAGGGAGAAGCAGCAATGACAGCAATATGTGTGCAAAACAGAAGTCCTCATCGTATATTGAAGGACATGACACCAGAAGAAGCCTTCTCAGGTAAGAAACCAAATGTGGAAAACCTAAGAATATTTGGATGTTCTGTTTACTCTCACATTCCCAAGGACAAGAGAATAAACTAGAACCTTCAGGAAAGAAAGGGATATTCGTGGGATACAGTGATTCATCCAAAGCTTATAGAATATATATTCCAGAACAACACAAGATCGAAGTTAGCAAAGACGTAACATTCAATGAGAAGATGGCCTTCAAGAAATCCATAGAAGAAACTATAGAAGAAGAAGAGATTGAAGAACTTAACGAAGAAAGCATAGAAAACGAAAATGACGAAAAGGAACAACCTGATCATCCTATGGAGCCAGGTGAAAACATTGATCCAAATATCGTACCTAAGACCAAGAAACGACCAGCTTAGCTTGAAGCTGCCTTACAAGACGCAGAAAGACTCAAGGTTCCAGAAGGAACATTAAGAAAGAGTAAAAGACCTAAAAGATTCTCAAGTTATGCAGCATACATGACGAAGCTTCTAGATGAAGAACCTACCACATTTGAAGAAGCAGTTCAAAAGGGACAATGGAAAGAAG
>JZKD02S0089005.1:1577286-1594824 GCA_000966675.3 Picea glauca | reverse complement strand
TCAAAGTGAAATTAGAATCATAAAGTAAAGTACAAGGGTAATAGTCTTCTCCCTTTGTGCTTAGAGACTCATAAGCACATGGGGACCACTTTCCAAGGTACCCAAATCTCAACAAAAAGTTTCATCATCAAAAAGCCCTAATTTTCATGTACGACAACAGTGACGTTTTTCATTCTTGTGAAAGATGCTTCCTTCAGCTTGGCTCTGATACCATGTTAATGTTTAAGCCATTATTATAGTTCTTTGCATTTCATTAGATAACAATAGCATAATACAAGATCACTGAGAAATACACAATCACAAAAGACACAGCATTTATCCTGGGAAACCCTCTAGGGGAAGAAAACCCGACAAAACTTCCTTATTATAGATAGCCAATACAATGCCAAGAGATCTCTTAAACTAATACAGAAGATCCTCTCCCAGATATGCGCCACTCTCTCTCCTTCTCTAATTGCAGATCTGAAACTTGTCTCACGAAATGAGCGAGTGAGTTGTGTGTCAAAGTGAGGCGCTAACCTCCTTATTTATACAAGACTGGCACGTGTAAAGTGTCTCTTCACTTGCAGGGCCGACTTCTCCAACTGGGTGGTTATAACCACCTTTATTATGTTATGGGGCCTCTTTAATATATGTTGGGGCCGACTTCTTATTCTACCTATTATAATTATCATTTAACCAATCCGCAAAAGGGGATTTGGTCCTATTACAATAGCTGACATGATCAATCCACAATGGGGATTGATCCAATGAATAATATATTAAATAATAACAAGAATACTCTTTGCAGTTACATTATTTCAACAATAAGGAGTCATCTCCAAGTGTTTCTTTTGCAATTATCACAGCAAGTTACTTTTCACCAGTGGCAACAAGAAGATGAGTTTTCTACCAATACTCCCCAAACACCCAAAGTTGACCAAGTATCGTATTTGCCTGATGATTTTGGTCTTACCTTGAGACCTTTGATGAGTACTCCTCCGAGCACTTGGATTTACCCTGTGAAGATGACTATCAACCACCACTATGCTCAGATTTTGATAGGAGTAAAAACATTGTTTGCCTAAAGAAGGATTCTCGTGACCTTTTTCTCCAGCTACCTGTTATTACTTTCCCTTGTTGTTTCATTAAAGGTATAGTTGGGAAGTATATCTTTTACATTGAGTTTCCTCTGAGGCAAACCCTAGAATGCAAGGGTTGTTTGAAAACTACGAGTTCAAGTCTGTCTTCTCAGTGTTTCAACCTTCCCTTGAGAGTTTGTCAGTCCTCTACTAGATCTTTGTCGATCCCTTCCGAAGCTCCAGAGTGCGAACACGTCCTAGGTGGCCAGTTTACCAGCCCTTAGAGTCAGTGTTCTGAACCTTGGACTTTTCATGACCCCTTCCAGAGGTGGATTGAGTGCATTCCTCAGATATGGACTTGGCAAGATTTTATCCCTCCCACCCACCTCCATGAGTTAGACTTTATGATTTCCGATGATATGATATACGCTCTAACCCATGTCATTTTTGTGCTTGATTTGTCATTGTTCTGGTTTATGATGAAGCACAAAGGCAGGTATTGTGGGACGTTGTTGGATTGGCTTCACTGATTGTTTGACTACAACATCCAGCAAACAGGTAAGTACAGGTAAGTAGTTTGCTTCATATTTATTGATTGTTTTATTTTAGTATATATATATATATATATATATATGTATGTATGTATGTCGGGGTGGCATTACCACCCCATTTTGTTACTGATGCTTCTTTCGAGATCAAGCCGGTCTGCAAGTTATGCCAGAGATGTTGAAGTTCTCATGCGCTCTACGGTGAGCACATGTCCCCGAGTTGGAGCCAGATGTTATCCCCACTTTTCAGGGATAACTAGGAGATCATGTCTCAAGGCCCACAGGTCAAGACATGGAGTACCGAGAGCAAGATTGACTTCAGCTTGGCCCTAGAGGGCCCACCTTTTCTTCTTCCATCATCTTTATCTTGTCAGCAGCAGCAGCATCCATCACCATCGGTTTGGTCCTGTATCAAAAGAGGTTCTTGCTTCATGAGGTAATTAGTCCAGGCATCATGGTATGTGTCACATTTGATCGTTAAAACCTTTAAATGTATGCATCTGATTCCTTTTATTTCTAACGACTGCTTGGATCTTACATTTTCCCACTTGACCATGTTTGGGGGGATTGACAGGGTGCCCTAGCAAGCCTGTATCTGTAGGTTTTGGTTTGCCACTAGGGGGATTTATGAAAAGCCATCGTTCACTCCCATCATAGCACCACTTTTTCATCTTACTTCCCGTTCACTTATCCCATTCCCCTTGTCCGAGCATTGGGTTGACCTATTTTTAGGACTGCACCTTACCTCGTGGGAAGAAGAGGCTAAAGGCCTAGAAGGTAAAAGCAAGCTAGTAAAAGATAAAAGCCTAAGAATAAAACCTCGAGATGCTTCACCCAGGGATCCCCGAGAAAGCAATAAAAGGCTTCTTAGCAAGAAACAAGAGGGACCCGAAAAAAATAATAAAACAAGACCTAGTCAGAGGATAGGGGGTCTCATCACAAGCCAGCGTATTAGGTCCATGGGTACCTAGCAGAATGACATTGCCACCCGCTGGTTACCACGCCAGGGCAGTGACTCTTGGTTGCATGGCCAAGGGAAAGGGGGTCTCATCACGAGCCAGCCTTCTCATCTCTGTGAAAGTACTTGTGGGTAATGTTGTCAGCTCTGGTCACCATGCCAAGGCAGTGTCCCCTAATTATCTCTTGAACAAAAAAAAAAAGCAAAAAAGAGTAAAAGGATAAAAAGAATAAAGGCAAGAATGGGCTTGGAAAGAATACATCCATGACAGGTACAGCTCGCCTTCTACAAAGGCACCCACAGGTAACACTTTTGCATCCTTGACCTTCACTGCACCCACATGCTTGGACATCCCCTCACCACATCACCCACTTACATGGCTTGGATGACGTCTTTCCGGGAACTTTCCTTTTCCTGTGGACACTAGCCCAATAGGACGCCTTGTCTTTTTCTCCAGACTTGTATTGCAGGCTTGTGTAACGTCTTCGAGTTGTTAACTGATGTATTAGGGATTTTATGCACATGTTTAATAATATTGATGATGAGATGTGATTGACATTGATATGATCCCTGTGAATGATGAGCCCATGGAGGGCGTAGCCTTTGATGTGCAGGACCATGCTCGACGGACAGGTACCATTTGGACCGATACACATGGGGAGATGATCAGTTCAGACCTCCATGGGGCTGAAGAGCCCACCAGATGGATGCTGAGACCCCATCAAGGGGCAGAGACAGGGCAGAGGTTGATCAGATACTTTGCACCGGAGAAGAAGAGGACGTTCCACCAGAGGCACCCCGACACAGCTGGACCTAGAGGGATTGACCCATTTTCAGTGGGACGTTGGCTCTAGATGGCCTAGGACGTCACCAGGAGGCTTATGACGTCATCATGAGCGTGTTGGCAGATAGACAGGGCAGTTGGCATGTGTGGCAGCTTGGAGAAGCCCAAAAGGGGCTAACGTCTTGCTTCAGGAGGTTGCACTTGCCCTAATAGGGGCTAACGTCACCCTAGAAAGGGGTGACGTCTTACCTTTTGCTTGATTAGGGTTTTAGATCGACAATTTAATGTAAAAACAGTATGATTTGATATTTTGGCCTTGTCGGCCTTTTTACCTAACCTAAAATGTAAAATTAGGTCAAGGTTTTGTATAAATGAGGGATTTTGACTCTCATTTTGAAAAATCACAACTCACTCACCACTTGGTGGGGTCTGAAATTTGCGCCCTATCTTGGGTATTTGGCTAATTTAGTAAGGCGCACTTGTTGAAGGAAGATATTTTTGGCATCTCTTGGCATTTCTCTTGAAGGAAGGTGTTACAACTAGGGTTTGCATTTATATTCTTGGTGAATTGTAAGTATTTTTCTGCAAAACTTCTTCAATGAATGGTTGTAGTTTAATTTCTTGCATGTATTTATGATTTTGTTGAACAAAACCCTAAGGGACAAGCACACAAGTAGGTCCTTGTCTCATGTCCCCTGATAGAGAAATTTTCAGCCATTGAAGAAGAAAAAGAGAGCCTAGCCATAGCTACACTCCTTTTTCTTCCTCCCTTTTGCTAGCCGTACCATTTAGAACTCAAGAGGAAGAAGACGTCCCAGGCCTAGGTTATCTACTCTTAGGGTCGTTTTTCTTTTAGGGTTTGGTGAAAGAGCTTTGCTGTAGCAACACTCTCCCTCATTAAATTCTCTTGTCTTGATTTTGTGCTTCATTAATGAGCTAGCCGTTTTTGCCCCTTGCTTCCTTCAGCTTGTGTGTCCTTTACTAAGTTGACTCCATTTTACCCTCTAAGGCACTGATCTAGAAGACCTTTTGCGCTGAAGTAAATTTGATCACAAACAACTCTCAAAACTCTTTGAAACAAACCCTAACTACTAACCCTAGTCTAGGAGCTAACCTTACTAACCCTAAGTGCTAACGTCATTCTTGGCTATTATATCATTGATGCAGCAACGTTTTGTTTTATAAGCAATTGAATGGTGACTTAGGCATTAAATGAAATAAAGTGTCGATTGGTTATATTGAATGCTACATCGTTCCAGTATTTATTGGTGAAGTGACATTATTTTCATTGCTATATTGATAAACATTGCCTTCGTCAAAATTTATTTCCATATTTCTTATATATATATATATATATATATATATATATATATCAGATAATCTTGTGAAGTATTAACCCATTAAAATAGCTTGCACATATCAGTTTGTTGTTGCTTTGTTCCAGGCAGGTACACTTCTTTTGGGTTTTACTTCATTATTGGCTGTTTAGCCAGGAATATATGATTGGTGGTGATCTGTGAAGGGGGGAAACTTACCTTTGTCCTATTAGCCTTTTGCCTCTTCAAAACCCCAGGTCACCGGGGGACGTCTCCCCTGGACCTAACCTCCCTAAAGAGAAAGAACCATCCCATTGTGGTGACATTGGGTGGGATTGGTTCCTGTTACGCGAGTTTGGCCTTCTATCTTATAGCATTTTATCCTAGCTACAAACTGCGCAATAACAAGGTTAACATGCAAAATGACCTTGCTGCAGATCTTATTCTAGATTGCAAAGGGAACAGATAGACTCAGCTGCTAGATTTCAAGCAGGTAGCCTTCTGATGTCGCATAGTTTGAGCATGACCATGTCGTGGTTGCTTGCCCAAATTCTACAAAAATGACTTCAAAGTCTCAAAAATACTCATGGAGGAAAAACTCAAAAGTGGGCCATCTCTAGGTCAACCCTCCTGAAGATCCAACAACCTCAGAGGTTGAGAAAGGCACCCTGGATTCACAGGAGAATTCTCTTGTTCCAGATCAGGACAATGCAATTTTCGAGCCTTCCTCAATTGAAAATATTTCGACGTCACCTACAACCCCTTTAACTTCATTTCCTGTAGGAGAAGAAGAGATTCCAAGGCTATAGGAAGCAATATTTCTAATGCAGGTAAGTTTATTCACTTCAATAATTAGTTCTGATTCAGCTGATTAATCTTGGATTAAGTAAAAAAGTGCAAGGATAAAATGCACATCAAATCAAGCCAAATGCCTCTTCAACCAAGAAAAGACAAAAGGATAATAGCATTCATCTGTTATGGATTAGATCCATCCTTTCAATGTCTCTGAGTTTTATTTCTTGGTTCTGTCAATTACAAGGGTTGTTGCAGCACCTATGCAGGACATGGATTATAACGATCATACATGTTTTGGTATTTTTTGAATAAAAACACATTTTTATCAAATATATGTATATGTTGAGTCTTTGTCAAGTTGACCCCGGGGCCTTTATCGAGTCACAGGTCAACTTTGACCCTTAAGAAAAAATGGGTCTTGCACCAAGTAGGTTTTGGCAACTTTGTCAGACAGTTAATCAAGAAATAATATGTACACACGTGACTTAAATAAATAAGAGAGAAAAGAGTAATCATAACATTACTCATTAAACATAGAAATTGTCATGAAGCTTTTTATTCAACTATTTATCTATTTACATAAATATGTACACATGACCCACGGAGATGGAAGTGAGGCATAATATACAAAGGGAATGCCTCCATTGGTGATGATAACTCAAATCAAGTTAGGCAGCCTCTCTATACACATAGAGGATCATGTACATGATTATTGAAGAAAAATTGTTCACCCAACTAATTAGGACTTCCTAAGGATATCTTCAAAATGTCTTCTTGGCTTAATTCATGACCCACTTCATAAAGTTGTAAATAACATCATCATACTACAAAATAAGACTGCCATCAACCAGATGTCACTATCGACCAAAAAAGGCCCCCTTCATAAAGTTATAAAAAACATCATCACGCTAAAAAATAAGACTTCCATCAACCAGATGTCACTATAGAGTCTACACAAAAACAGACTACAAGAAAAAATTAAGATGAAGTGGCCAACTTGCAGCTAACAAGAAAAACGATTTCATTTGATCATATTTCTTAAAAATTACAAAAATGTATCAAAGTATAGATATTTCTACATTTGAAGAAAGACCTCCAGTTCGCAACTGAAAAAGAGTGCAAGTGTGATGGAGAAAACATAAATGGAGATTTTGTGATCATACAATGGGAACTAAAGAAACACACCGACTCGGCAATTCTTCTAGGATAGATGGAGAGAGCCCTTTTTGCTTTGTTAACAAAGATACTGCTTCTCGCAATGATTCCTGGGGAGCTTTCAATTCTTTGCTTCTACTGCAATTGTCCCCTTTAACAACTTTTCCATGACAAGAAGTCAATATAGACAATAACACAGGGAAAGAAACCTCATTCTTAGAAATCCCTTTCCTCATTCTCACAAGTGAACTCTCACATATAAATGAATCATCTTCTATTTCACCAACCAAAGTAGAGTCTTTACTATGCAAAAAGCAAGCAGCTTCTTCAGTTATGGGGAAACAAATACAGGATCCCTGCTCAATCACCCTAGCTTTCCTGCTTAAGTCCAACCAACCTAGCTTTTTCAATGCATCCTTTCCAAGCTTTGCTGAGATTTTGTCAAGTTTTAAAATCCAATTGCTGTTTCTATCTAAAGATTCACCTTTATCCTCAATTTTGTTGTTTCCAGTGCTTGTATTGGCAATTCTAGATGCAGGAAAGTCTTTATTTGTTGGCAAGATCATTCCTTCTTCTGTACCATTAGAATGTACAGCAGAGTTTTTCCATCCAGTTGTGGCACTTGTTTGCAAAATTTTAAAATGCTGTGCAGTTACTTTCTTTCTATCATGCCAGTGCTCCTGCTCTAAAAATCTCAATGAGCCTAAGCCTAATGTAAGGGGCTCATTGAACTTTGTCCCAAAAGCATAACATGAAGATCCTCCACCAATAATAATCAAGTCATCTCCAACTACATTAACAGTATTCCGTACCAAAAGACAGTCGTCAATTGATGAAACAGACACATGCCTCCAAACCAGATGCTGAAGGTCCAACAAAGCAAGTTCTTCAAATTGCTGGGCAACAGGGCAACCACCGAGTACAGCAAGGTATTTGTCGAAAGCAAACAAGGAATGAGAAAATTTTGGACCAGGCATTCTCCCAGTTGTTTCCATGTTTTTCCAGAACCCTGTGTTGACATCATAACTATAAAGATCCCCAAGTATCCTACTACCATCATATCCACCAAACATATATATGGTTTTTCCTGTTACAGCTAAAGAATGAGAATGACGAGCACTTGGAAGCTCACCCTTTGCTTCAACCTGTTTCCATTGTGATATGTTTGTGTCTAGTACATACATGTCCCCATAAATAGTAGCATCATGAACCCCACCAAAAACGTATATACAAGAATCCACCACTACAGCAGCATGTCGATGCCTGCATGCAGATCAAAAACCAGTCAATTTATATTAATGAACAACTACAAGTCGAGACATAAATTAAATTATGAGCATCACCAGTCAAGGTTTCAAAACCAACCATAGAACTATAAATGAGAACAACTAATACAGCCTACAGATAACTACAGGATGCAAAATTATAAGATGATTCTTATGGATTGCAGCATTCAACTACATTAGTCACTCGCACATCTAAAGGAAAACCAAATATTTGAGACATTCATCCAACATTAAAAGATATGCTGTGCTAAACATGCATCTCAACAAGAAAACAATTACCTTGCAGGGAATATTGCACCATTGAATTCAAGCAAATGCCATTTCAATTCAGCTGTGTTAAGAAACCATACATCATTCAAGATTCTTGTTGGGTCTTCCCTGCCGCCAATAATAAACAAACACTGTCCCACCATCGAAGCAGTATGACCCATTCTAGGAGTTGGCGAATTGTTTGCATTTAAAATCTTCAAACTACCAGTTTCAATGTCCAACATCAATGTGTCATTTTGTCGTGAATGTGTTCCCAAACCTCCATAACCACCAAAAAGAAACAATGACTTTGAACTTGTAAAGTCCGCAACACAAGTTGAGTGACCCCATCGAAATAGTTTCTCAAGTGGCTCACCAACTAACTTCATTTTGACAGCCATAAGCCTGCAACCAGAAGATGTGCTTGGCCCTGTATTTGGACATTCCAAATTCAATATGAGAGAAGTCCAGGAGGCATTTCAAAAGTCTTGCAAGATGCTAATAAAGCTTTAAAGATCAATTTCTGAGATTCTGGAAAAAGATGTTTAAGATTTGCAAGCCTTCAAATGCATATTAAAGAAGCAGAACATGGCAAAATCAAAATGCAAACAGATCCCTAAGATCTCCAATTATTGTTACATGTCTGAAACAACTTGCACAGCTTCCGAGAATGACATGGCTAAGCATTCTGGCAGTTTGACTAAAATAATTTTGAAGTTCAACCAAACCAAAGATCAACAAAAACTAAATTGGCCATAAAACAAGCCAAAGCCCCAAGGGTTAGTTCAAAAAGTTGAACTAGAGTTAAAAAACATGGTGGATTAAAGATGAAATAACAACTGCAACAAATTTAATTTCTATCAAATGTGATTCTAACCTTCTGACTTACCAGCATTGTGGTTTTTATTCACCGACTTCTGTAAACTACATTCAGGGAGTCCTGATATATATTTTTGGGGTTGCTTAGTTGAAAAAGGAATGCATGTACCATCATGATGTCCATCTTTATCTGTCAACACCTTGGAAAAGTTGCTTTGTTCATCACAGCAATCAACTTCGGAGTTGGTAACAGGGATTTCAATACGAGCTATATAGCAGGCCACAGTTTCTTCCAGTGCCGTTATTCGTGATAGGATATTAAGCTGCCTCAATTCCAGCTCTGCAAAACCACTGCAGTCCTTGAATGACTCTTGCGAACTAGAGGTGTTATTCAACCTTTTCATGGTTGTTCTCTGTTTACTTGTTTCAGGATTGGAGCAATTTCTCTGAAGCTTACAAGAGTCGCTGGTCATGGATGGAGAATTCCCGCCTTCGAACTTCAACAATATAACATTTAATAGAAGATATCAGTCACTATAAGTATTCTTTGCTATGGAAGTAGGGAAGGAAACAGAATTATATGTATATATATACTCAAGAAAGCATTACATACTCAAGAAAGCGTTCTATGATGATATGTGGCCATTAATCGGCTTTCAAGAGGTCTGTGCTTCCATGCACTCCATTTTGGGGCATATACCACCTGGCCTGACTTAACAGCCATGACAGCTTCGCTAATCAACAGCCTCCTTCTGGGAGTGTGCCAGCGACCTGAGACCTCTTTGAGGAATCCAACCTTGGTGTGGATTATAACAGTATCCCGCTTTCACCAACAAGATTGACCTCTTGTGGTTTATATATATATATATATATATATATATATATATATATATATAATGAAATCTTACCAAAAATATAGTTTACTCATCACAAAGTAACACATTAAAATACAGAAATGAAAAGATAACTCAATTTCTGTGACAGTAGCTATTTTACGAAGCTACTCAATAGAAATAGCACAAAAAAAAATGACTGTCACACTAAACGGAATATAAAACAGGATACCAAAAGAAAAATATTTTCCATCTAATACAATCAAATCTTACCAAACATACAGTTACTCATCGGAAAGTAACACGTTAAAAATGCAGAAATGGAAAGATAACTCAATTTCACTCACTATGTAGCTATTTTATGAGGCTCCTCAAAAGAAATAGCACAAAAAGGGGACTACGATACCAAATGGAATATAAAACAGGATACCAAAAGCAAAATAGTTCCATCTAGGACCATAAGAACTCTTGTTCTTTGTGTCTCCTGGACACTATTATAGATCCAGATCCTCCAACAATAATTCTGAAAACATAAATAAGAACTGAACTCTGCAAATGATATATCAAATAAGTTATAACAAAGTTTTGATTTTTTTCACTCATATTGCACCAGGCATGTAACCAAAAATTTAGTCCACAAACTGATTAAAAGTTGAAAGATAACATGATGATATTATAGCAAGATGATGATGATGATGATGATGATTGTTAACATCCACTGAGACCAACTTTGGTCGATAGGACCTTAAGTTAAAAAAGGTGAGGAATTACTTGGTTTGCTTTAGAATTTTTCTATGCTCTAAAAGATTGAAGAGAAGCTTTTCTAAATCTCTATAGTTTTGATGAGTAAAAAGGTTATGAAGGTCGGTATTGTAGCAAATATTTTGAAATTGACATCTAATGTGGATGTACGCAGGACATTCTAAGAGATTGTGTTTCATTCTCCACCTTCTTAGAATCACAAAGATGACGGATTATTTTGTTCCATGACGTTTTAAGAATTGTCCAATGCCCTGTTTCACTTTGAAGCTCATGAGAGTTTGTTCTTATTTTAGCAATGTTGATTTTCTTCTTTACAATAGTTATCACAGAAAGAGACTTTTGATCTTCTAGATTAAGGTTAATGACCTCTTTATAGTATCTTAAAATACTCTTATCCTCTAAATTTCTATTGCACCACAATTTCTCCTTAAATTCAGATTTAATAGTATTTACAATGGTATCAAAATTCTACAGAGTGACCTCCTCTTCTATTTCCCAATGATTTAGCCAAGACTCCACATCTTTATGCCAACCCCTCTTAATCCATAGCTGGATTTGAGTGGAGTTTGAAACAATCTTAGGAAGCCTCTTGTCTTTTGTGTTAAATATCTTGTGTTTGTACATTAGGTACATATTCATAGCCATACTCTTAATGGGAGAAAGAGCCATTTCTATGAGGGAAGTCACTTTAACCAACCCGAACTACATTTCCCGCTCCATATTTTGATGCACATATGGCCCTACCTTACAAGCTTATAAAGGAACTAGAAAAAAGGAAGAGCAGTTAAAGTTTTACAACACAAAAGAATTCAGTGTCTATGGAGATGTTTGAGCAAGTGAATGGAGCTCTCCACGAAAACCCTATACAGGTCCGTCCAAGAAGAGTTACATATTTCACTTGTTACCATACTGCATGCGAACGTTGTAAGTCACACTAGCTAAGAGTTGTGTCTGAGGTCATTTCTTAGCTCAACATAATCAATATCAATATGGACATTAGTTATGGCTCTCAAAGAGAGGATTTCACATCCAGAGGGATTTGCTGAACACTTGTACTCACTCCTCCTTAGACTGGAGAAGAACTATGCTGCACCAAGTTTTGGGGATGGGGGGTAGGTTTTGGCGATGGCTAGAAGATACTCCCAAATTTCCAAGTGACGGGTAGATCAAGATAGCAACAAAGATTTTTGAAAAAAATGATAAGACCTTGTCTATGTACATTGTAGATATAAAACCCCTAAAAATAGTATGTATAGTGTACAAGAACGCACCAAACATGGGAGTAAGAAACAGTGGTTGCAATGATCACCCCTTACAAAAACATACTACATAGTATTCCAGCATGCACTACATAGATAATATTTGTGATAGTATGAATGTTGAACCAATGAGTGAATATTTTTTCTTGGAGAATCGGTGCCACATGAGCATTGATTTAGATAGGTGGCATCCAAACATCCTCGAAAACAATGAAGAACATCTCCTAGACCTCCCTGATTTTGGCAAGAAATGTCTAGAGGACATCAAGGCAATCCCCCACGTTCTCACAGATGTCCCCTTTCAAACAAGGACTCCCCTTTCAATCCCCAAATCCTTCAAGACAAAGAAATGTAGGGTGTGTGTCCCTCCGAGTTGAGAATGGGTTACCATGCAACATTGAAGAAGAGTTAATCGGAGTTCAAACCCAACATCTGTCAATTCAAGAAAAGAATGTTTTCTTGGAGATCTAAAGAATAGTGCCAATAGCATACCTTTTCAAATGAATCCAAAAGGGGGCAAAGAAGGGGACCCATGTGGAGGATTGAAATGGAGTCATGAAAAAACCAATATCTTCTATGATACTCAGAAGATTTATCAGAAGGTGAAGAACCTTCCAAATAACACAAGCAAAGACAGAGTGTGCCTTGCAAGTTGTCAAATTGAAACATTTCATATGGAAAACTAGGGTAGACTTCAAATCATGCATGTTGGGATAGATGATGCTTAATTAGAGTCTATCAGCGAAGGCATAGGTACACTCCTCAATGTTGAATTTAATGCAGCTGCAAGAGCCATTCTCCTCGAGGATGGGATAAGACCCTCGTTCTGGACTAGGGCCACCAACACACTCATGGGGTTTCTTGGTATGAGACCAAGCAGTGAGTGCAATGGCAAAAGACCCTTGTGAGGGCCCCCAGTGGATGACTGGTGTTCTCGGTCTAGGACCAAGCAGTAAAGACCCTAGATGTATTCTAGGGCCCCTGGATGTGTTCCAGGGAATCCTTGCCCTGTGCTTGGATTGATCCTTGGATGTGTTCCTTGGTGGTTGATATAAGTCCCTACATGTGTCTAGGGCCCCTGGATGTGTTCCAAGGAACCCATGCTTAAAGCATGGGTTGATCCTTGGTCTTGTACCTTGGTGGATAAGACCCCAGATGTGTTATGGGGCAACCTGGTCTTTAACCAGGCAGATCTTGGTATAATACCAAGATGTGTTGATGTGTAATCCTCTTCCTCTCTCCCAGGATGGTCCATAGGACCTAGGAGAGTATATGAAAATGGGCATGACCACATTGTGTGATGTACCCCCTTATGCAGTGATGATAAAGTTTATTGGTCACCTTGAGATTCATATGGACACGTTTTGCCTCTGAGAAAACCCCTTGATTGATCTTCACCCTTGGTTCTTGAGTTTGAGTATGAGTGGGGTTTTTAATTTTGTTTTAGGGCTTTGTAATGATGAATTAGAAACATTTTTAATATTTAATGTGACATATTAATTTAATATTTATATGAAATAATCTGTCATTATATTAATTGATATTTTATTAAACGAAGCCCTAGCCTAAAACTATAAATTAGAACCCTACCTCACTATTCCTACACACACACTCTCTCCTCATCTAAGTGGCGGATAGCTCTGTGACATTCTTCCACAGTTTCGCGGCCTCCTTGACTGTTCCAGATTCGGTTTTGTTTTTTTTTAATGGTGGAAGGTTATACCTTGGTGTTATCTGGCTGGTTGATTCCCTGCTGAGTTCTCTCACTGCTGCCAGGTCACACCTGCTGTTCAGATCTGCTGTCTTCTAGCAGCCGGCCTCCTCTTACTGTTCAGATCTGCTGTTCTGGCAGCCAGCCTCCACTTACTGTTCAGATCTGCTGTCCTAGCAGCCGGCCCTTTTATTTCTGTGAGACCAGTGTGGTATAGCAGCCGGCCCTCCTTTCTCTGTGTGAGATCCATGTGGTATTGCAGCTGGCCCTCTACTGTAGGCTGCCGTCCACCCCTTGTGTACAGATCTGGATCTAGTGAGAGCTGCGGCTGTCCTTCCAGGATCCTCTTCATTGCTGCCACATTTTCTCTAGCTGCCAGATCCATCCCTGTGTGTCGCTGTTATAAGAGTTTTCTGTTTAAGCAAACTGTTTGGGGTTTTGTCACTTTTCTTTCGGGTTTTTCTCTTTTGGAAAAACAGTCCTATGATCTCCTTGACAGAGATCAAACCCTAAGTGGTTAATCTATGAACCTAAATTAGATCTGAGCATATCACAGAGGTTTACATTCACTTGTGTGCCAAGCTCTTCTATCATTGTTCAAGAGGTAAATCTCAGAGGTAAGTTTCAGTTGCTTCAGTTTGAGTTACTTGTTTAAAACTCAGATCTACTAGTTTTGCATACTCAGAAATAATTGATTGTTCAGATCTACTAGTTTTACATGCTCAGAAATATTTGTTGTTTTAGATCTATAATTGTTGTTTTCAGATCTACTGTATTTCTTATGTGCCTCTGATCAGAAATCTTTATTTAGATCTGTTATGTATTTGCTGATCTAGTAAACAGAAAAATTTTGAAAAGTATAATTTCTGTTCTTTTCCCTATTTCTAACACTCAAGGATGACGAATGGTTTATGTGTTATATGTGAGAGACAGGAGACAATCAATGACTTTTATTGGGAATGTAAGATAGCACACCACTTTAAGCCTGGACCTTAATAGAATTTTCTACAAACATGTGTCGAGCAACTTTTGATACCGACTCCACTCCACCCCTCTTCACCTAGAAGAACCTTCACTTTCAGCTTTTTGTAATGACTTGGTTGTATAAATCAGTGCTAGAGTGTTTAAGAAAGATGTGGATTCCTTGGATCTTCAAGATAGAGTTGATGTGTCTGGACTCTGACCTTCTTGTCTATGTTGGACGAAGATCCATCATTTTGAAAATTTATGTAATAGAAGATGCATTTTTCTTCAAAAAAAATAAAGAGGTGTGTGTATATCATGTCTCAAAATCAAAGGGGTTATCACCCATTTGATGAAACATGTTATGAGAGGTAGTATGTAATAGCAATTTATGTAGGCTAGCATTAGAGGTTAAGTGACTTAATGAAGTAATTAATCAATGTTTTTCAATGTAAGAACATTACCATTAATCATTTTCAAAATGGCACATTGCATGATGAAAGGGCAAAACTTGGGTTTGAACATTTTTGTGCAAAGGTTGTTCAAATAGTGGTTTACTTGCCCAACAAGAGTTCAACAAAGGCAATAAAAGGAATGACACCTAAAGAAGCCTAATCAAAACACAAACAACCGAGTAAATTATTTTAGAATTTTTGGAGGCACTACATAGGTCCATATTGTTGAAATGATGTTGTAATCTTCACCTACGGACATGGATGACCTCACTTTGTAATCATTATTATTGTGTATGAGTGTGTTTCTAGGGTTTGGCTTAAAACCGACCTAGTCAACATTCATTTATTATATTCCTAGGTGGTTAAAAGTTAAAACCTACCTAGTCATTATGTGGATCCACAACCCCTATTGGGGAGGGTGCCTTACGTCTTGAGTTCTATATAAATACACGCTCAAAACTCATTTATAACATCATTTTGAGCCATTGCTCTCTTATAAAAGAGTCTCATTCTTTTAGCCTACGAGCACCATATCTAGCATTGTGCTCTCTTTCATGGTGTGATCGATCGTTTAAGAATTCTCTCTCAAGTGTTGTGCTCTATTGTTCTTGGGTGATTTCTCTCTAAAAGGTGCACTTGTCGGTATCCTCTATCGCACACTAGTGCAGATTTATATTTTGCCCTAGTGCTGGTTTATCTTGTCTTCTTGCAGAAATAGGTTTGCTGATTTTGGGTTCCCTGGTTGGTTCCATTCGATCCTCTCTCTCTTATGGATCTCAAAATGGTCTCAGGGCAGGTGTGAACCTCCAATGCTATCTTCCTAGGTTTTCTACGGTTTTTCTAGGGCATAAACTCTCCTTTAAAGGACAAAACTCTTTCTAGGGTAATGCTAGGGTCAGTACACTCCTTTATTTTTACAGCTGAAGCATATTGCAGATTTTTCAGAAGTGGCTGATTTCTGGCATTTTTTTTCTAGAAAAAGGCTGATTTTATGGTAATTTTTCCAGAATAGGTTGTTTTTATGGTGAGTTTTCTGAAACAAGTTCATTTTATGGAGTTTTTCAAGGAGTATTGAGTTGTTGTCCTTGGCTGGAATAGGGTGTCTTATTTAAGGTTTCTACGAGACTGTTTTATGCAATTATTTGGAGATCTTGTCAATGGGATTTGAGTGCCCTGCATTAGAGTTTTTCAATGATTTATTTCAAGAATTTTCAGTAGCAAATCTCAGACTTTTGGGTGTTGGCATCATTGTTGTTTTGTGACTGTGGAACCAAGATTTCAGATTACCTTCTTTATTACTTTTTTTCAGAGGCATCACCAAGTTCATGCCACTGTGGAACCATGGTTTTTGATCATTGCCTTAGGGGTTGTCGATCTAGGGTTTTGGGATTCTCTCTTTGTTTAGGAATTCCTAGGAGGGATCACTTAAAGCATTTGACCCAGAGAAATTCTTGGCGACAGAGTTTTTTGGATCATCTTTTTCTTTCTTGACATTTTTTCTAGGTTTATCAACATATCCGACACCATTGGCTAGTGCCATCACTAGGTTTTTGTGACTATGGAACCAAAGATTCAGACAATCTTAGGGTTTAAAACCCTTCTTACGATTAGTTTTTTCTTTGGGACATTTTAGTTGATATTTTGAAGACTTTACAAAGGCTTCCTCTATGTTGTTCTTAGACCTAATTGACTCTCTTTACAGTGCACATCTGACAACGCACCTTGCATATTGGGCCTTACCTGTTTCTGAATGTGATGATATCATCTTTTACCCCACCATGTTTGGAGATGTTCTTTACGTTCTAGAAGTTGGTGGTTGTATAGTGGATGTTCCCATCTATTGTGATACGAGGCATACTTCTCAACTATTGGAGTTGGTTCATAATGATATTCACAGGCCCTATGACCACTTACTTTCAAGGGGAAGCTAAGTGCTTTCTCGCCTTCTTTGATTTAGATTTACTCACAAATCCACAAGATTTGTCCCACTATTTTTTAGAGTTGATTCTACGAATGATTATCCACAAATTTTGAGTGGATCTCTTCCTTCCACATTATGATGTTGGCCCTTTTTGGATGTACTATCTTGCAACTTCATTTTCATAAACAACTTGTGACACCCTTTATACCTTCAACTGACCAACATGCTTCAACGGATCCTGATTCTATACCTCGACTAGAGACCACCCCCACCAAGTTGTGAAACCATGGTGGTGTGAGAGATATGGTGTTGGGGGGGGAAGGGGGGTTATATCTTCACTATATGGCCCAAGTTCAGCTTTAAGGGGGTAATTTATTATGTAATGCCTCCTCTCCGAGACCACATGTCCAAATTAAAGGGGGACGTTGTGAATAGGACCAACCCTATTTTGAGTTGAGTATCCATAAACCCACTCACCTTTGTATCTCAACCATGTCAAACCCTATATTCCAATTTGGTATCCATGTACCCACTCTCAATAATATGTAAGCCACTCTCACTTCTAGTTCTATTTGAGTTGGGTATCCATAAACCCACTCTCAAATTGTATTTGAGATCTCTAAGTTGTATCCAAGCTCTCTCGATTGTATTTGAGTTGGATAT
>JZKD02S0089005.1:1559466-1574403 GCA_000966675.3 Picea glauca | reverse complement strand
CCATGTGTTCTAGGACTCAGATATACAATAGGCAATATGGAACATGAACACCAATAGAGCAACAAATGCTAAGGGTTTCCAGGCAGAGTTTCTCAAGCATGGCATTCGACCATTGTTCCAATACAACATTGATTTATTTAACCATGTTGTCTGCTCTAGATTTCCACTTACATGGTCCCACCATACTTTCCACTCAATTCACAAATCCAGGTCTAGTGCTAATTCGAATAAGTATCAGCCTATCATGGTGGGCCACACTTTCTCTAAGCTATATGCCATTGTCCTCCATCGGAAATTATCAATGATTCTTGAAGAGGGACATCTTCGAGCCAAGCCGCAGGCAGGTTTCCGAACTCTGTAAGAAACCATTGACCCAATTCTCACACTTAGAGCAATCATAGAGGAGACAAGACACTGCTCTTTGAAAGTCTTATGTTGTTTTGTCGGCTTTTGAAAGGTGTTTAACTCAATTCCAATGGGGGCCCTGTTTCATAGGCTTAAAGACATTGGCATCTCAGAGACCCTCCTCAATACTATTATGCGTATTTATGAGTCTGTACTGGGTTGGCTCTGCACAGCACAAGGTTTGTCAAATTTTACCAAGAGTACCATTAGGATGAAGCAAGGATGTCATTTTTCACCCACTTTGTTCGGGATATAAATAAATGAGTTGGAATCCTTTCTACATTAACATATCCAACCCGAGAAAGGCTGCCTCCTTCACCATGTCTTAATATCCATCCTCCTCTTTGACAATGATGTGGTCCTCCTCGTTTCTACCTTGGAAGCTCTCCAGAGTCAGCTAAATGCCTTAGCCAATTTTGGCAATCTTCGACAGTTGACAGCTAACCTTGGTAAAACCAATGTTATGATTTTCAATGGCTCAAGGAGTATCCTATTGGATTTCCACTTCTACTTTGAGGGCAAGAAGATTGAGATTACCACAGTGTACACTTATTTGGGCGTTTCGTTTTCTTGGCCCTAGTTTAGTTTGAGATTGGCTTTCTAGCCTCGAATCAACAAGGGATATGATTCCCTAGCCCTTCTAGAGTGATAGTGTTTCTAGCACCACTTTCAGGAGATGCAATCCAAGATGGATCTTCTAGACAACATTATGAGGCCCACTATTTTATAGGGCTATGAGGTTTGGGGACCGTGTCTGTTAGAGGAGGACTAGGTCAGGAGAGAGAGGGTTCAAATTTTATTGCTCCACTGCATCATCCGATGCAAAAGGACTATCCCCCAGCACATCATCCATCCCAAGTTTGCAACCCACCCTTTCTGAGTCAAGGCCATCTTTGCACCAGTTTCCCTACTTCATCAAATCCAGAGCTTCCTTGATTCAGTCACCAGTAGAGATCGATACCCTTACCTTGCATACCTCTCCTCAAAGACCTTGGCCATTGCCCCCATTGGGTCCTCCCAACGATTCCATTGTTGATTTGTTGAGGTTGCCATCCTATTATAGTCAATAGCCTTCTCAATGGACATGCTCTCCCCCTTTAGATATTCCTTGGATGCCTCTGGCCATCCCTGTTGAACAAGCAAGAGTTGAACAAGATTATTAGGGAGGACATTTACAAACAGTACATTCAGGTCACTTGGGTGGATCCACCCCACAAGATCAAACCCAAGATGGCCTTCTATGCAAAGCATTTCATGGAGATGAGAGATGACTTCATTATCAAACCAACCTATACTCTCCGCCACTAGATGCCCGCCCTCAAGATCCCTCTCGATCGATTTCGAGTTGGTTTTCATTGGCTTCAAGTGGAAGCCAATCACCATATTTCATGAGCAGACATGACTTATCACCTTTGCCACCGACAGGAGACCGAGATAAAGCAGCGTTCATTTTTCGTTGCCACGTCTATTATAAGATCCGAGGTAGATTACATAAGAAGATACAAACGCAGAGTTTGAAGGGACCGAAGGTACATCATACATTCTCAACATGCTCCAATACAATAATATTCTCATACATGCTCAATAAGGAGGACTCCATCCTTCTTTCTAGCTACCAAATACTAACTACATAGTGGGCCTTCTTTAATGAGGCCACATTTCATTTATTAAATGTAACTTTCTAATAGGGCCTTATTTAATAATAACTAACTTTCCCTCTCAAAGAGGCAAATGAACAAGAGTTGATCCTTCCATAAAAGGATCATTGTAAGGTGTTGCCCTACCTTAAGGGTATCTTTGATAGAATAAAGTGTTGAGCATTTGATATATTGTTTGTGTTTCAATTTTAAGGGTTATAATCCTTGGCCTTTAAAATTGAATCACAGACAATATATCAAAAATGCTCAATACTTCATTCAATGTCAAAACCCTTGGGGTAGGGTAACACCATATAATGATCTTTTTACAGAAGGATCAACTCTTGTTCACTTGCCTCTTCAAGCGAGCAACCTCTGAATGAGCTAAGCTCCAATACATGCTCAATAAGGAGGACTCCATCCTTATTTATAGCTACCAAATGCTAATCGCCTAGTGGGCCTTCCTAAATGAGGACACATTACATTTAGTAAATGCTAACTACCTAATGGGGTTTTATTTACTAATAACTAGCATTGTGGACCTAGTCCACATTACATTGAATGGCCACCATACTTGTCCTAATTTTATCTCTAATGGACGCATAGGCCCCTATTACACCCCTAGGGAGGATCCCAACATTCCATCCCCCTCTAAGAAGCATTGTCCTCAACACTTGTACCTATGATATACATCATAGGTACTAACCATTAAATCCAAGGATGGGTCTACACCATTAAATCCAAGGATGAGGTGTTTGGCAAATTCCAAAAATTCAAAACTCTTGCTAAAGCTCAATGAAAATATATGATCAAGTGTCTCCACAATAATGGGGGAGGAAAGTATATTGATAATGCTTTCCAAATTCCAACAGTTTCACTCTCATGGCATTTCTTGGCACAAGATTGTTCCATATACTCCTCCGTAAAATGGAGTGGCTAAGTGTAAGAATATGGAAATCATGGAAATGGCCCACCATATACTTCATTCTCAATATAAAAAGTTGTCCTTTTGGGAAGAGGTCATTGTTCGTGCAACATACATCATCAATCACACACCTACACATGTAGTCACTAATATGACTCCTTATCTCACATTTAGTATCTTTGCATCAAGTGCCTAGGTCGACCCACCTCATCAAAGGCAAGATATATCACCAATCTGTTATACTCCTCACAAGACTCAAGTTGGCTAGACTGAGACTTTTCAAGGGTATCATCTCTATGACCCCACCTCCAGCCAAGTGACTGAACATCATGATGTTATTTTTTATGAACCTTTTCCTTATCATCTACCAAAATCTCTTACATCATTTCTTGCCAGTGATGATTTCAATGATGGTTCTCAACATGTATCCATGGATCATGCCTCTTCTCCTCTTGCCGAGTCGCTTGTTGATGATTCCCAACTAGTTGTATTGGATCTTTCCACATCTCCATCTGATCTTGGTCCACCTATATGTACTCCTTCATGTTCTTCATGTCAATTTTCACATGCACTCTATGTGACTAATTTTCAGATGTGAAAATTGCTTCCTAGTGAGCAACAATAACACCCTAGCTATTATCACTAAACAATTTTACACTTAAAATTATGACTAAAATTATATGCAATGGAAACATAAAAGATCAGAGATGAATCATCAACACAACTGAGACACAAATTTCTGTTCTATAAACTTTATCAAATTCAGAAATTCTGAGGGCAAAAACCAGCCCTCCTGGTCAACACACTTTGACCAAAAACTAGGACAACCTTGTCCACCAAAATACCAAAAATTTTGAGGACAACCTTGTCCTTCACAACAAAAAAATCACCAAAATCAGACTCAGCAAAATACCCAAAAAATCTGCCTGACAAATCTATTGTTGATGCCACCTATACGACCTACTGACGTCAGTCGTACGGTTGCTGACGTCAACATGTACGGATTGCTAACCTGCCCAGAAAAATTTGCACGTGTGGACCGAAAACCATTCCACACATGCAAACTTGTTTCTCCTTTTTCCTGTTGACGTCACCTCACACGTGCGGACCTATTGTACGGCCTGTCCATACTTTTCTGCTCACACGTGCGAGCTATACGACCTCACACATTGTCTTCCTTCGGCCTGTTGTTCCTCCTTTTCCTTCACACGTGTGCATTCCTTGATTGAGAAAAGAAGCCTTCCTTGGCTGAAAATGAAAACAGAAAATCTCCAAGAAACCCTAGGCCAGATTGCCTCACAATTGCAGAATTTCCCTTGCTACAATTTCCAAGCTCCTAGCACAATTGCACTCACTTATGCTAACTCCATTATGCACAATGATTTGTCAAAGTCTGGCAACTTGTCTCGTGCACAGATCCCCTGCACAAATGGTTCCCAAGACCTAGGAAGACCTCTCAATGCTACATTCACCAACTCAGCATCCTCCACCTTATCATCGATGACCACAAGCTGATCACGGATCTGAGTAATCTTCATAAGGTAGCTCACAACTGTGTCCTCACTGCACATCCTGACAACCTGAAGTTGGTGCCTCAAATGCAACTTCCCGCCAGTATTCCCATTCTGGTATAGACCTACCAGAGCATCATAAATGTCTTTGGCAAGATGTCTTCTCAGCAATGTGAGGAATCAAGTGATCCTTCACAGCCTCAAGCAACACTTGCTTGGCCTTCACTTCTTTCTTCCTGTGAGTTGTCAACTCCTGTGGATCGGTAGGGGAAGCAACCACACTCTCAACATACTCCTTGAGGTCATTTTCTTCCAATAGAAGGAGAACCCTTGCCTTCCAAGCCCAGAAGTTGGTTTCCCCTTCCAACCTATCCTCAAGCTTCAATGTGTTCACCATGGTGACCTGCCCGGAACAAGAACAAGAACAGGTACAACACTCCTCCAGTGTTGTAGCCAACAATGTGTCTCAAGATGATCCCCTTCTCTTCAGATCACAAGCTCTAATACCATGTCAATTTTCACATGCACTCTATGTGGCTAATTTTCAGATATGAAAATTGATCACATAGAGTGCATGTGAAAATTGACACTTCATCTACAGTTGTAGGACAATTTGTTGGGATCCCTTCTTCCTTTGGTCCCTCCTCTCTCCCGAATGTATCTTCGAGTCCTCCATCTTCAAATGAGGTTACTACCACTCCAAATGTGCAACCTAGTGATTCTTCTCCATCCTATGACGCTCATATCAGTGATCACACTTTTCACTTGGATGTGCAGTTACTGGAGGAGAATGATAAGAATGATCTTACTCATTCATTGTTCCTATCTATGCCTAAGTAGATTGTTGCTACACTCACCGATGTTGTTGATTTTCTTGCAGTTCCTTCTACATAGTAGTCAAAGTTGCCCCCACTACAGGCCCTTGTTACAACTAACCCTCCTCTTCCTAACAAATCCCAGTTTGCTCCATCGAAGGCTCTTTGTAGCACAACCAATCCCAATGAAGATCTTGAAGGTCTTCTTCACGAGTAGTATGGCTTTTGATGACCTCCAGATCAGCATTAAGGAGGGGTATTGTGATGATCTATGGATGTAATGTTGTCTCTATGGCCCCTTGTTTAGCTTAAGGGGGGTGTTAAGATAATGTGGCTAATCTTCACTTGAGGTCATTTGTCGACCCACTATTTGGGGTATTGAGGACCTCAATGAGCCTACTTTTTAGGTACCTAACCCATTTATTACACTTTATTGCATTTTGTCTATTTTTGGCTAAGGCCAATTTAGTCTCCTTCTTGCGGTTGGCACCTAAACCCTAATGGAGGTGTATAAATCAGTGTTATTAAAATCGTTTTGGTCCGGAAAAACCGACTGGTTGAAACAATTTGGAGGCAAATCTGGGTCGACCGATGGCACAAAACCAGTTATGGTCGGTTCGGCACCAAACCAGGCATTTTCACCAAACCAATCAGTTTCGTACAGCATCCGTACGATGCGTCATGGATCCACAGAATTCAACTTTTGTTTTAAATATCGATTGTTTAATGGAAGGGGGGCCTATCACCTAACCCTAGGGTAATGGTAATGTTAAATTCTTAAAGTAAAAGTGTCATTCTCCTTTAAAAGGATGAAAATGAAAGATAAAGGAGAATGTCACTTTTACTTAAATTTTTAACATTACCATTAATTGTTTTAGGATATTTGAGAGTGGTTCCAACCTCATTGGACTTCATATGGAGAAAGTAGAATTTTAGGTCCAATTCAAAATTCAGAGGACTTAACAGTTTTCAGGATTTCAAGATTGGCAGGATTGCAACGTTTCCTCTGGATTCTATCATGTATGAGGGTATGGAACTGGCATTTAATCAAGAGCATCAGGCCCTCTATGTACCTCAATGTTGGTGACATTGATTGTTGAACTCTTTTGTCATGACCCTAGTAAAAATGTACCCTTCACTCAAGTAAAATCACTTATTAGGTATGTTAAGTTTTTCTATCTTGTTTTAATGCTTAGAGGGTGACACTGATGATGAAGATCCTAAAATTAGTAATGATCTTGATGATATGTAGTTATTGTTGAAATTTTGGTATGCTTGTTTAACCATAGACAATGCCACATCATTGTCACCCAACCATAGGGACAAGGCCACCCCCGAGAATAATTCTGACAAGACTACTCCAGAACCTACAAATAAACCCTAGCTGCTAACTACAGCAACAACTCAAGACAAGTAGAGCGCTCCTTCTCCAAGGGTAGCGCACAAGAGAGAGAGTCTCCATAGAACAAGTACCATACACACTGCAGCAACTGCAGTTGCACTACTCTCTCAGCCTTACGCCATACTTAGTAAGAATATCACCAAGAGCATCACCAAGAATATCACCAAGAGTTTCACCAAGAACCACCAAGAGAATCACCAAGATTGCGCTAGAGAGAGACCAAGACCCAAGAGATGATCATACACCCTTATTCCTCCTTGCAGCTGCAACTGCAACTCTCCACGAGACTTGCGCATTTTTCTGGCTATCCAAATGAGTTAAAACGTCCTCTATTTATATTAATCTGTCAAGTGACTTTTCTGGCTAGGCCGACCTGACTTTCTGGTAATTATATTTTATGTTTATCTTTTTCCTGTGGAGCCGGCTTGTATTTCTAAAAGATAATAATCTAATATTATTATTCCGCTAGGCCGACTTGCCTTCTAGGGTTTCCACACATTTATTTAATGGTTCACTTGCTTCTGGAATATTCTATTCTAAGTCAAAGGTTACACATGGAGGTTAATACCTCCTGTAGCTACCAAAACATCAACACTCCCTCTTAGCTAGGGAGGTATTAACTAATATGTTCTTCATGTAGTGGTCTCAAACACATCCATCCATCTCACATGGCATGGGCAAGACTCACATGGTCTTGCACACCAGTCTACAGGTAGCATTACCATATCCACACAGGATATCCATAGTGCAACATGACTTCACCCCATGCATCCAAGGTCTATGGGTAGCTCTCAATAGGTACAACATGTCCTCAAGACATCCACTACCCTGCAATGCATCAGTACCTGATCATGTGCACCCTCGGTCTCAATGCCAGCCCTTTTTCATGCTAGATGAGATCCACCTGTCTCAGTGCCAACCCTTTTTCATGCTGGATGAGATCCACCAGACTTAATGCCAACCCTTTTTCATGTTGGATGAGATTTTACATTTGTTCTCAGTGTTAGCCCTTTTTCATGCTGGATGAGACCCACCCGACTTAGTGCCATCCCTTTTTCATGCTGGATGAGATTTTTCCATTTGTTCTCAGTGCCAGCCCTTTTTCATGCTGGATGAGAACACTCCCTCTGAAGAGGACCACGCCAAGCTTGTCCCTCAAGTACTCGAACTTCGTCCTCGACAGCAGCTTGGTGAACACGTCTGCTACCCGATCCTTGGTAGTCACAAACTGGAGCCTCACTACTCCCCTCTGTACCATATCCCTGATATAGTAGTATCTAATCTCGATATGCTTCGACCTGTCATGGAACACCGAGTTCTCTGACAACTTCATGCAACTCTGGTTGTCACACCAAATGCAGGTCGCCTCCAATCCGAGACCAAATCACCCATACAGAAGCTTCTGAAGCCACACTGCTACACATGCTGCCACATACTCAGCTTCAGCCGTACTGAGCACCACACGTGACTGCTTCCTGCATCCGGCGAAGCCTCCTGCTCCTTACTGTAGTACCCAGCTCCCTTTGGAACTAACCGTATGGATCCCTCTCAAGCACTGAATATCAACTGGATCTTCAATCTGTTGACTTCATCACTTGTCCTCCAAAACAAGTCTCGTCATCCTCTTCTTGTAGGTCTTACCTACAAGTCAAATTCAGTCCAATAGTCAACGACTCAGCAATATTCCATGATCATGAAATTAATCAAGGCA
Organism: Picea glauca; assembly: GCA_000966675.3. Classification (NCBI taxonomy): domain Eukaryota; kingdom Viridiplantae; phylum Streptophyta; class Pinopsida; order Pinales; family Pinaceae; genus Picea; species Picea glauca. The sequence goes on along the minus strand of JZKD02S0089005.1, from coordinate 1,565,997 downwards.
TAAAGCAATAACAATTTCTTAAGTATGATGACATAGTACTCATAGTCATGCAACCACACATAAGGTTTTATTATCTTTGACCACACTTATGCTCAACACTCGTCCACATAATAATACATGTGGCAACTATCCAGATGCCTTCCATCTCTACCAGAACATACTATAAGGAGCGTGTTATGTTAGTAACGAGGTTTCATCCTAGACAGGCTCCATCATGAGATATTGTGCAGCACTATAGACTACATACTTATAACATCACATGCCAAACATGAGCCTACTGCTTAAAAGAAAACTGAGTCACATCATAAATAAAACATATGACAATGAATCAATCATAGTAAGGGATATAGAGTCCTCCCTCTTAATCTCGACTATCCGGTATGATCCTATCCTGGAGATTTACTCCTCCTAGAGACTTCCTGTCTCTGAGCATCACATCATGCACAATTACGTCGAAAGGTCTTTATGTCCTCTTCATTGTATGGGCCAACTGGCTCCCTCTGAGCTTTGACTCCTTCTGAGTTGGTACTTGGTGGGGCCACCTGCCTCACCACTGGTGGAACCATCTGCTCCTCATGATATGGCTCGTCAATACTATATGGCTTTGCATCCTGCAAAGTGTCACGGGACCATGTTGGTCTTTTCCTAGTTACTGTAATGAATCTGGGTAGGCGCTTTTGGCTCTACTAACTCTTCCTGATGATCTGAAGAGTGATCAAATGCACTAGAGGAATTTGATCGGTCATCTTTGGAGCTTTCTACTCCTCAAATTCAATCTCCATATGAGATACTCTGTATCTCGCAAAAATACCTTCTTCGTATTCTTTTTCTTTGGTACATGGATGTATATAGTCGTGTATACAACTTCTTATCTAGATAATTTGCTCCATGTCTCAAACTAGAGACCATCTAATATATTGTCTCCTGCAACCGTCACTGTAGCTTCCCTCAGAGTTATCACTTGTGACCTGTCCAGAACAAGGACAACGAAGGAGAAAACAATGGACAAGAATAATACTCTTATAATAATAGAAACAAGAACGAGAACAATAATCATAGTAGCTCCTTCTCAGAGCTATTGCTTGTGACCTGCTTGGAACAAGAGCCAAAATAGAAAATACAATAATAGGAACAACACTCTTCTAGTGTTGTGATCAATCATTCTTCCATGGTAACCACCATGGAATTTATAAAATAACCAAGATGACCTGCCTGGAAGCAAAACAAGAAGTATCTCCTAGAGGAGATGTTAGTTCATCTTGCAAACAAGTACAATAAGCATTTATATCAATAGTACTTACATGCTGCCAAGTATTCATTGTATCTAGCAGTAATAGAACCTCTCAAGGACTGTTGTCACAACTAGCACTATAGCAATTATCAAATTTGATATGTACAAATTGGAAACTTATTAATTTAATCAATCAAACCTAGAACCTGGAGTCTTATCTTCAAGAACGAGTGTTGTTGATTTTCTTTCGAGTCTCCTTCATTCAAGATGACAAGTATTATCTTCAACATGTCCCCTGTACTTAAGACAATATACTTTCTTGACAGAGATCTAAGTTAGAGAATATAATGCAAATAAACTCTAAAATCTCAACCTTAATCAATCTAATAATTTGACTAAAGTTAGTTTCTAACTTCAACTTTGACCAGAGATTAGTACAATAATAATAACTTCAATAGATTAAAAAATGCAACCTAGATGTTCATAATGCCATAACAGTTAGAGGCATGTGAAAACAATCAAACCTGGAGTGCGTTGTTCCTATGAATGTGTTGGATTTGAGATCCCTCTAGATCTACGATTGTAAGAGATCCCTTCTCCTGCAATCACACTCAAAATAGTGATACAATTCAAATATATATGAGTAGATACCTTCGGCAGCATCGGCAGGCAGTGGCACAATCCAGCAGCAGCGATAGGCAATGATGAACCTTAAAACTTCAAAGGTGCTCCAACTTGTAATCTAAAGGTAGTTGGAGATGTGCCAAAGATTAGTCCCAAAACTTCACAAAAACTTTCGCTGCAATTGGTGTTGGCACTGCAACTGGTGTTGCAACTGGCACGAAGGAACTGACACTGCAAACCTAGGGTTTTATGAGGAAACCCTAATTTCTTAACTTCAAAAATTTGCAAATCTGATCCAAGGAATAGATGCGCCCTGCTTAGGTGACTTTCTTAGTGGCTTCAGTAAGTGCTCAACGAGCTTGATAATGGGGGAAAGTGAGGATCTTCCTTCCAGCGGTTAGACTGTTACGAAGAAAACCAACTGTTGAAATTTTGGTATGCTTGTTTAACCATAGACAATGTCACATCATTGTCACCCAACCATAGGCACAAGGCCACCCCCGAGCATCCTAACCTTTACTTAGAATAATTTTGGCAAGCCTACTACAGAACCAACAAATAAACCTTAGCTGCTAACTACAACAACAACTCAAGACAAGTAGAGCGCTCCTTCTCCAAGGGTAGAGCACAAGAGAGAGAGTCTCCATAGAACAAGTACCATACACACTGCAGCAGCTGCAACTACACTACTCTCTGAGACTTGCGCCGTACTTAGTAAGAATATCACCAAGAGCATCACCAAGAATATCACTAAGAGTTTCACCAAGAACCACCAAGAGAATCACCAAGATAGCGCTAGAGAGAGACCAAGACCCAAGAGATGATCATACACCCTTATTCCTCCTTGCAGCTGCAACTGCAACTCTCCACAAGACTTGCACACTTTTTTGGCTATCCAAATGAGCTAAAACGTCCTCTATTTATATTAATCTGTCGAGTGACATTTTTGGCTGGGCCAACCTGACTTTCTAGTAATTATATTTTTTGTTTATCTTTTTCCTGTGGAGTCGACTTGTATTTCTGGAAGATAATAATCTAATATTATTACTCTACTAGGCCGACTTGTCTTCTAGGATTTCCACACATTTGTTTAATGGTTCACTTGCTTCCGAAATATTCTATTCTAAGTCAAAGTTTACACGTGGAGGTTAATACCTCCCATAGCTACCAAAACATCAACAGTTATTTGTTGTAGCATGATATTTTTTGGACTCTGGTGTTAGAATTTAAGGGAAAACTTAGAACAGTAATATTCTTTTACTTTATTCACTACAATGGATATAGATCAGCAACCAAAACAAATTTTCTGAAGTAGATCAAAACCAGAAATAGTACAATAGATCTGAACATGTAGAAAACAATTATAAGCTAGATCTGAACATGAACAGATCTGATCATTAACAGTAAAATAATTCTGAACATACATAAATAGATCTGATAATTAGCAAAGCAAGAAACTGAACATTACCTTGATCAAAAACAAAGAACAGATTTACCTTAGATGTTTGTTGTTGTCTGCTTTTTTGTATGCTCAGAAAAAGCTATAATGGTCATGGATCAAACCCTCAAGGGTAGATCTCATCATAATCTATGTGAACAGTTTTGCCAAGAAGAACTCAAAGACCAATCAGCATAAGTAGGGCTGATATAAAAACCCGAAAGACCGAACTCAGGCTAATAGATACCCCCAAACAGCTCAACCAAAAATTGTCCTAGGCATATAGGGTTGTTGCAGCAAATAAGCAACCTAAGACAACATACTTAGGGTTGTCTTAACATGCCCTAGATGTTGTAAATAACAGGTGATAACAACAGCACAAGAAGGACATCAGTGGCAGCCAAGGAGGAAGCTAGCGGCAGGCTAGAAGGAACTAGCGGTAGCCTAGGATACGCTTGCGGCAAGCTGGAGGAAAGGTAGGAGGGGGCCACAACACCTGTAGCAGCAAGGGGAGAGGGTCGCACTGTTAGAAAAGTGGGTGTGCTCATTTAACCATAGATAATATAGCAATACTATCACCCAACCATAGGCACTAATGCCACCCCCGAGCACCTTGATCTTGACAGAGAGAAGAATTCTGGTAGCAAATCAATAGCCAACCAAGGCTAATGCACCAAGCAAAGATAACCAAGACTGATCAGAAAGTCCAACCCAGAAAAACCAAAAATACAGATTGCAAGACTGCAGCTGCAGTTGCTCCCCAAACTTGCGCACTACTAGACTTCTGCAGTGCGCATAAGTGGATTTCTGCAATTCTGAGATATCTGTCTCAAATGAAAATTGGCGTCCTGTATTTACACTGCTTTTGCCAGGCTGTCTGGGCCAACTTCTCTTTCTGGGTGCTGAAGACTCAATATAAAATATTTTAATTAACTGACTTCTCTTCTAGGGTTATGTCCAAGTCTTTTAGGGTTTCTCTTGCTTCGTGGAATATTCTAATCTCATCAAAGGTCACAAGTGGAGGTCAATACCTCCCGCAGCTACCATAATATCAACACTCCCTCCTAGCTAGGGAGGTATAACAAGTAATGGTCTTGAGCACAAACAGACCATTCAACCGGTAGCATCATTATAGCCACACAAGCTGTCTCATGATCAAATCACGAGCATCGTCATCATTATCCAACTGGATAATCTCCATGACAATTAGTACAATGTCATCTGATAGAACACAACTGTGTCTATCCATAGTAGTACACAACTACTATCCAATGGTACACAGCCACACCAAGTAGTATACGACTACTCAATCAGTGACACATAGTCACAACCAGTGGAACACATCCACCACAGTAGCATACAGTCTCCATAGCAATCATATTATCTGATATCAACCTGCACAGAAAACAATATCATGATATAAACTGAGTCATCTGGGCCATTCTTCCACTCACATCTGTGAGATCTGGAAGAGCATCTGCCCTCAGAAAGTAAAACATCAGCCATGAGCTATCTGGACTATTCTTCTCAAGCATAGAAGAATAACTGTCCTGATTTCTGAGCCTAGACCATTCACCTAACTAGGCCATTCCTCCGGCACTAAATAAAGTGCAACCTAGAGAGAATGAGTCTGCCCTAGGGAATGCATGTCCCTGATTGTTGAACCTAGACCATTCACCTAACTAGGCCATTCCTCTGGCACTAAACGAAGTGCAACCTGGAGAGAATGAGTCTGCCCTAGGGAATGACTATCCGGACCATTTCCTAAGGAAATGGTTGTCCTGCACCAACCTCCAAAACGGACCATTCTTCGAAACTTATCACAACTGTGAACTTCGAAAGAATGACTACGCGGCGAGGCGGACCATTCTACTTGACCACTAATGAGAGTGACTGCCAAGAAGAAACACTGTCCTAGACCATTCCCCCACACTGGCCACAAGGGGAATCGTTGTCTATGGTACATCAGCAATCTATCGAACCATTTTCATTACGAAAATGACCGTCTGATCTGGACCGTTTTCTGAACTGGAAAATGCCTATCTGTCAGAAATCTCAAACCACTTTCCGAACTGGAAAGGAACTGCTCATCTTGGACCATTTTTCGAACTGAAAAATGACTGTCCATAAATCAATGATATGTCAATGCTCCCTCCCAACCTAGAGAGCCATCTCTTCCCTTTCAGCTAAGGGAGTTATCTCTACGATCCCCAACTTGTCTCATAAGTATGCAAACTTTATCCTGGACAGAGGCTTTGTCAAAATATCTGTTGTCTCCTCATATGTGGGGATATACTGGAGCTTCACTTCTCCTTCCTAGACTTTATCTCGAATAAAGTAGTATTTGATCTCAATGTGTTTCGACCGTTCATGAAACACTCGGTGTTCAGATAGCCTTATACAACTCTGATTGTCATAGTATATTATGGTCGAATCTAGAACCTGATCAAATAATCCAGAAATCAGTTTTCTCAGCCATACTGCTTCTGTACATGCCTCACATGTTGCGATATATTCTGCTTCTGTTGTGCTGAGTGCGACAGACTTCTGCTTCCTGCTGCCCCAAGATATCATAGCGGAGCCCAAGCTGAAACACATCCCTGAAGTACTCCTTCTGTCTTCTACACTTCCTGCCCAATCTGAATTTGTGAATCCATGAAGTTGTATATCGTTGGATGCGGTATATCTCAAACCATAGTTTAGTGTCCCACGAATATATCTTAGAACATGCTTTGCAGCTATCTAATGCTCATTTCTGGGTTCCACCTGGAACTGGCTTAGTGTGTTTACAGCAAAGCAAATATCTGGTCGAGTATTCATTAAATACATCAATGACCCAATCAATTGCCGATATAGGAACGAGTCTACTGGATCAGAATCCGAGTCTCTTACTTTCCTTATATCTATGGTCATAGAAGTGTCCATGGATTTGCAATCCATCATTCCAAACTTCTAAAAAATCTTCACTGCATGCTTTCCTTGTCCAAGGAATACTTCACCACGCTTCTGCCATACTTTTAGTCCCAAGTAATAATGCATGAGACCAAGATCTTTCATATCGAACTCTGAGGCTAGTTCCTTCTTACACTGGATGATGAGAGACTCTTCACCTCTCAAGACTAAATTGTCAACATATAGCAGTAGAATCACAGGTGCATTGTTCACGACTTTGTAGTAAAGAATTGGATTTGCATGACTCTTGGAGAAGCCAAGTCTTATTAAGTAGTTGTCTATTCTG
>JZKD02S0089005.1:1536575-1550893 GCA_000966675.3 Picea glauca | reverse complement strand
CCAACTCAAAGATGAAACAATGAGGAAGAAGAGGGAGAGATTGTGCTTTATCTCCCCTCTCTAACCCTAAAAATGCCCTAGGGCCCACGCACAAAGCCAAAAAATTTAAAAAAAACCAAAAAAAAATCACTTTTTCAGGCCAAAATTCGGGGAGCGCCTGCATGGGTCTGGGAGCGCTCCGGGAGTGCGGTTTCGGGGGGTCGGGAGCGGGTCCTGTAGGTTCGAGAGCGTGGGGGGAAGTGGATCGGGAGCGAGCGGGAGCGTGGAGCTTCGGGCAACGGCAGGGAGCGCAAAAGGCAGGTCGGGAGCGTGGTTCGGGAGGGTCGGAGCGCGGGAGGGAGCGCGGTTTCGGGACACTCCCGCTGGAAGCGCGGTTCGAGGGTCCAGACTGAGGGGGGGGGCGCTTCGGCAACCAGGATTAAAACCCAATTAAAAACAAAATAAAAACAATTAATATTTTAATTAATAAAAATATTAATTAGAAAGTCAAAAAGTCAAATTGACTAAAAAAGAACAACACCACAAAAGACATTAAGGAGGACGTGGCCCAAGCAAGGGGAAGCAACAAGACAAAGTCAAAGGGGTCTTCTTCAATGGCAAGATGTCCACATAAGTCTCATGATAACTTATAAGCTTTTATCATCCCAGCATAAGAGGAAAAATCAATGATGTGGTCATGTCCATCTTCGTAGTTGCTCCTAGGTCTCATGGACGATCCCGTGAGAGAAGAAGAAGAAGATCACACATCATCATGTCTTGGTACTTCACCAAGAACCTGCCTGGTCCCAGACCAGGATACCCTAGAACACATCTGGGGGCCCTAGATTACATCTAGGGTCTTATCCACCCGGGTACAAAACCAAGGATCAACTCAAGCATTAAGCAAGGATTCCTTGGAACACATCCAGAGGCCCTAGAACACATCTAGGAACTTATATCATCAACCACCAAGGTACACAACCAAGGATCAATCCAAGCACCGAGCAAGGATTCCCTAGACCACATCTAGGGACTTACTGCTTGGTCCTTGACCAAGAATCCCAGCAATATACTGGGGGCCCTTACTAGGGTCTTTTGCCATGGCTCAAACTGCTTGGTCCCAGACCAAGAACCCCAAAAGTGCACTGGGGGGCCTAGATCTCAACTAGGGTCTTATGCCATCCTCCCGGAGAATGACTCTTGCAACTGCTTAATTTCAACATCTAGAGGCCATTTAAAGCCTCGTTGTTGATGCATTTTGGTTCAGAGATGGATTTCACTTGGTGATATTTTGGTTATATGCACTCTTACTTGCTATATAAATGAGAAACTTTGCATATTTGTATAAATGGTTTGCCTTCATATGGATGCACATGAATATATATGTTTTTTTTTTAAATTTGAATATTTTATGTAGTTTTTGGTCGACTGGTTTTTTTTTCGTTTTTTTCCAAGTTTTTTCCAGCATGGTCCGGTTTCACATTTTTGGGATTGACTAGTTCGATCCAGTTTCCGGTTCTGATAGCATTGGTATAAATACGTCACCCTCTTCATTTGTAAATCATTCCTTCAAGTTGTTTAATTAATAAAATCCTAAGGGCAGCTTACCTATAGCACTCCTCTCTTGAGTACTTCTCTTTGGACAATGATCTTCTCTCCCTTATGTTGGATTTCTCTTTCAAGCACATGGTATGGATTCATCTCTATTGTGATCATTGTTTAAGTGCTATTATATTTTTCACTTGTCTGGATTGGGGTTTGTTGAAGAGTTCATCATACATCTAAAATCTCCTTAGATCTCAATAAAACATGATTGTGATTCTATATGTGGATGATTTGGTGATTACAAGTAGTAATCACAGCATGATAAAATCTTTGAAGGCTGACTTGAAGAAAACGTTTGGCATGTTTGATCTTGATCTTGGTCTACTTTAGTATTTTCTTGGGATGCAAATTTGACAACCTGATGATTAGCATTTTTCTACCTCAGCTTAAATATGTCTTTGATGTACTTGAGAAATTTAAAATAAGTGATTGTAAAAGTGTTGCTGCTCCATTTCAGTCTGGTGTGGAGTTTTCCACAAATTGTTGTTTGAACTTTGAAGGAAGTTGATCCTACTTTGTTTAGACAACTAGTTGGAAGTTTTCTTTATTTGACTCATTCTAGACCTAATATATGCTTTGTAGTTGTTTGGTTGCTAGATATATGCAAAATCCAAAGGAAATCCATCGAAAGGCAGTTGAGATAATTTTGAGATATATTAAAGGTACAATTAATTAAGGGATTCATTATGCATATGGTGGAAAAAATTCATTTCTTGGTTATACAAATTCACTTCTTGGTTATACAAATTCAGATTGGGGTGGTAATCCTAATGATAGAAAGTTTACAGCATGTTATATGTTTCATCTTGGTCCTTGTTACTTGGTCAAGTAAAAAGCAGAATGCTACTTCATTACCTTCTTGTAAGGTTGAATAAAGAGCAGCAAAGGAAGCAGAGAAAGAAGCATTATGGATCAGGAATGTCAAGTATGACTTGGTCTTGCTTAAAGGAAGGCTACAGAAATCAGATGTGACAACCAAAGTGCAATTCAATTGGCAAAAAATTCAGTTTTTCATGCAAAGACTAAGCATGTGGAGCTAAAATGTTCACTACCTTAGAGATCTTGTGCAGGATGGCATTAATGTATTGAAGTTTTGCAGAAGTGAAGAACGTGTAGCAAACATCTTAACCAAACGTTTGACAAAGGCAAAGTTCATGGAGTTGAGATCTACCTAAGAGATCTTGTGCAGGATGGCATTAATGAATTGAAGTTTTGCAGAAGTGAAGAACATGTACAAACATCTTAACCAAACGTTTGACAAAGGAAAAGTTCATGGAGTTTAGATCTATGCTTGGGATGAGAGAATTTGACATTAAGGGATGTGACATAATGTCACCTTCCTCTTCTTGTTGTTGTATTTTATATTGTGCCCCTAGTCAATATCAAGGCAGGATGTTAGGATGTGTATATCGCCTAGCGGGAACTTATGTGATGTAACCTTTAATGTGAACCTTAATGGCACCTTTGGGGAATTGTTTGAGTCATTATTGTTGAGATTTGGGTACCTTGGAAAGTGGCCCCCTTGTATTTGTGAGTCTCTAAACACAAAGGGGGAGACTATTACCCTTAATACTTTACTTTATGTTCTAATTTCACTTTGAGTTAGGAGATTTTAGTCAAAAGTGAAATATGTCACTTAAGTCATAAAGTGACAATTAATTCACTTTGTAGGTGAATTAATAGACATAAAGCAAACTAAGGAAACTTGAGAAAGTAGGTTTTCTAAGTGAGATTTTTTAGACTAAATCGCACCCATTGATTAGACATGGCTAGATTGAATCTAGGCCATTGGTCTTTTAGGTTTGGCCAAAGAGAGGCTAAAGGAGGCAAAAGGGTAAGGATGAGATTCATTCTTCGCTTGAGAGAGTTGAGTGAAGAGAGGAAGAGAGGAGAAGAGGTTTTTGTGGAGAAAAGGCAAAGAGAAGGAGGGTGCACCATGAGAGCTTGAGTTCCAAGCTTGGAGAGGGCGCATTGTGCTTGGTATAGGGGCGCATCTTTGGAGGAGGCACACTTGGAGCTATTGGGCGTACTATTGGAATAGGGCACAAGTGTTGAAGAGGAGGTAGGGCGCACCAAAGAGGAAAGGGGGCGCACTCATCTATTACTTCAGCAAAGGCTTCAAGGGCAGCTCATAAGAAGCGCCATTACCCAAGCTAGCAGGCATCAAATGTGAAGGGCGCAAATCCCAAGAAGGGGGCGCATTTCAAGGAAGAAACCCATGCCAAACTTGTGAGGAGTTGGCAAGTGAATCAGGTTCCTTTGTGCATGTATTTGATGTACTGTTTTTTCTTTCAGATCTTCATAATAAAATTTTACTCCAAACCGGTTTTCCACATGGGGGTTTTTCCAGGGTCATGTTGACCAAAAACTTAAGTGTTCATTTGTCATATTTGCTTAGCATTTCAGTGGTAGGTTGTTAAAGATCCTAAGAGGGTATTTGATGTTTTGAGTTATATGCATGTACTAATATTTATGGAAGCCTAAACCATACATTTAACCCATGCAAGAGAGGTCTCAAATGGGCATCAAATCACATGACTAAAGGCAGTTTTTCCAGGGCAGAATTATCAGACTGTGTGACTGTCCTAAAACAGCCCTGTAGCAGCCTGTGAGAAAATCATGAGTTGACTGTTTTGGACAGCAAGTTAACTGTCCAGAAACAGTGAGACAAAACAGCTTGAAACACCTTGAAAATAGTACCCAACAGCAGGTCAAAGACAGACCTCTGTTGGCAGCCTTTGGTGCCTCGAAAATATTCAATTATTACCCCCTTTTTGGTCGTCTTATGTGGCCTCGTGGAAGTTTAAGAATTTTAGAGAATAGTTGGGAGTAGTTGGAAATAAAGTAGAAATTAACGCAACAGATAGGATATCTAATTTACTTTTGTACTTTTGTTTTTATTAGAATAAGGGGTTAGTGACAGGTAATAAAAATTTAGTCATGTTGTTAATAAATGCTTAGAGCATAGTTTGTTAGGTATGCATGAGTGAGTTAATTATAGAAGTTTAATATAAGAATGATCTTTATTGTTACATATAAGGAAACTAGTGAACGTACATGAAGCTATTGTAACACTTTTTGAAGTTTTAATGAAATTTTGCCTACACTACATTCTAGAAATTCTCTTCCTCTCTGCAAAAACTAACAATTTAGCCAATGTCTGTGACTAGGTTATTTAATACATGCACACAACAAGGAACCCAAAATATAAGTATATATATTCATTGAATCATCAATCCAGCAAATCTACAAACCAGTGTTACATCTATGATGACCTGTAGTAGATTAGACAGAGCAACCACTTTAATTGCATGCTTCAATACCTTGAATTGGAATGATTACTCCATTATATTTCCAGAACAGTGAATTGCCCTTGAAAAGTAAGGCCCTTCCGAATAGCTGAAAACAGTGTTTAAAAATAGTCTTTGCCTAAAGGCTACATCTATACAACGGTCCATGATAAATTGATAATCGAATACCCTATCAAAACCCGAGTTTGTTTTAAGGTCTTGCAATGCCATCTTAATCAAAGGAATGTGGATGCCTCAATGGGAAACAAACAGGAGTTTGTTTTAAGGTCTTGCAATGCCATCTTAATCAAAGGAATGTAGATGCCTCAATGGGAAACAAACAGGAAAGGAATGTGCAAGCTCTCTTGCTAAAAAATGCAATTCGATGGCTTGCCTTGAATATTTTTATTTTAGATGTATAAGATTCTTATGTATTTATGTTGCAAATGAATTATCAAGATAATGAAATATGTTTACCAAGATGGAAAATAAGAGAACCTTAGAAATCACCTGTCAATAAAAGGTACACTTCATTCATGAATCCTCTCTATCTATGCAAATGATCTGATTAGTGAAATAACAGAAATTATTGTGGTAATATTGTGTATCCCTAATATATGATCCCATCACGCATGGCACTGAAGCTCAATCGCCTAACCATTTAGCAGTTTAAGGTTAATTCTTGCACTACCTGCTCTTGGAAAACTCTGAAAAAATGCTCAGTCCTCTTTCTATTTGACTCCATTTTGCCATTCGCAAGATTAACAAGAAATCTGACGTAGTCCCTAGACACCAACATCTGTCCCTTATCTGCTACAGGCACTTCCATCCTTATTGAGCAGCGCAGTGCAACCATGATCCGCTTTCCAATGTTTGTAATTCCTGTGAATCAAAACAAAGAATAGAAACATTGTAACTATACCTCCCAAAACTATTCCACACCAGCACGTAACACTCCAAGTTCCACAAATGACATTGGCACCTATGCCTCCTTTGGCCTATGGTTGAATGGTAAGTAGGGTATACTTATTATGAGGAGACCGAGGTTCAAATCTTGTGGACACCTTGCTCAGAAATTCGAAAGTGGCCGGTGAGGACCTCCCAAACCACGGTGAGAACGTGGCTGTCTTGGAGTTAAGTTTGAGCCCTGAGCTGAGCTTTGCCAGTTCAAAATCAGAAAGTAAAAAGAAGTCTACAATTGAGATTACTGGATGGGAATAGAGCTAAAGACCACTACTGACTTTTCTGCATCGGCGAACATGTGAGGAAATCAGGGCATACAGTAAGCACATTCTACAATGCTAAAACTGAGAATTCTAACTACGCGTATCAGAGTAGAAGTAAAAGGGTTAGATTAAATTATTAGAGTACGTACCCGATTCCCTGAATCCACAGGAAATTGCAAATGCCACTAAAGACTGAGCTGCAGAGACATCAGAGCACTCCAGAGCCAGTATAAAGGGCTCGAATCTGAAAACCACGAGACCCCCATTATTGAAACTATAAGCAAATAGCAAGTTCGCAACGTGGTCCGGATCAGCAAGTTCATGGCTGACGAAAACCCAATCGCCTGCCTTCTTCTTGAGTTTCTGCTTCTTCTTCTTGTCTCCCCCTTCATCGTTTTGTGGTGCAGAGAACTCCTGGAGAATGGAAATTCTTCCAGAGCATGAGCTGGTAGTGTAATACGAAGGATGTTTGTTAATGGAATCTATAAGATAGACTATGGGAGCGTCCACTCCGCCTTTGCGAGACCTATCAGGCTCCTGTGAGAGAAGGGCTGACAGCACCTGTTGCTTGCGAGTGTTGAAATCCATGCCTTAAACCCGTGGTCTCTTTAGATCGAGTCGCTTAAACCCTTTCCTCCCCTCAAATACTCAACGGCCCTTGACCAGACTTTTGAGTGGTTTAAAATTAGATAATTTACCTCCTTCTAATTGTATAAAATGTCACCTTTATCCAAAAAAAATTGTGTTTGGTTATATATCCATCTCACCTATGTAAAAAGGTTTAAGCGTCTCACCTATGTAAAAAGGTTTAAGCGCTCAGAAACGAGGGACTATAGCATTCGATAGAGTTGATCATGAATTAGTTTGTCTTTGTCTTTATGATTTTTTAAGATTCTCACTTATGTAAAGATGTTTAAGCGCTCAGGGACTATAGCATTCGAGAGAGTGTTGATCATAAATTAGTTTGTCTGTTTTTATGATTTTTTAATGTTTTATAAATTTGTACATATTAAAAATGAAATGTTTATTTATTTTTAATATTTAAATTGATTTTATTAAAAAAAATTGGGTAACAACATGGATGTCTTATTGTGGAGAATAGATAGATAAGCTAAGCTTTTGAAACTATGAAAGCTTTATTGAATCTATGATAACTTTTCCGAATGTACATAACCTAAGTTTTTAATTGATTATAACTTCATAACTTCATTGAATATGGGTCAGCATTGCAGATAATTTAAGCTTTTGAGACTATGATCACTTTTTTGAATCTATGATAAAGTTTTCCGAAGGTTACATAACCTAAGTTTTTAATCGATTATAACTTCATAACTTCATTGAATCTAGGTCAGCATTGATTATTTTCTGACTGCTTTAAATAGGATTTCAATAGGCTTTGAACGACTTTAAATAGACTCTGACCGACTTTAACAATGATGCAATATATCACCTGGTAAATTGATTTATGTATGCAGCGGATCTTCTGCGATGAGTTTTGGCAGCATTCTACTGCTTTTCTCCACCGCCATTGTGCTTGTATACAATACATCACAAGCTTAAGCTCTTTTTCTCCATTGTCGATGTATACAATACATCACACGCTGAAGTTGTTGTTGGAGCATTGGAAATCTTGGAAGTTGTTGGGAGAGCATTGAAAATTATGGAAAAGAGTTGGAAAACCATCACAAGCTAAAGTTGTTGTTGGAGCATTGGAAATCTTGGAAGTTGTTGGTAGAGTGTTGAAAATTCTGGAAAAGAGATGGAAATCTATCACAAGTTGAAGTTGTTGTGGGAGCGTTGGAAATCTTGGAGCCTGTTGCTAGAGCGTTAGAAATCTTGGAGCTGGAAATCCTTGAAAAGAGTTGGAGTTAAGGTAACTTACTTTACCTATTATGATTTATTGTAAATCAAAGCAATATTTCAGATATCAATAAAAAAACCATAGGAATTTTACTGAGAAATATTATTCTCTAGAACCGCAGTGCAAAACAATATCAATGTAAACAATATCAACATATCACTTTAATGAATATCAATGAAATTGTCTAAATTTCAAACTAAGAATATTAATTTATTTCTCCAAAATTACATTGAGGATCAACTCAATTTGAACTTCAATAACATCTGGATCTAGAATATATGATGGGTCTACAGGGCCCACTGTTTCCTCATCACCATAGGTAGATATGAAGGGTCAGTTCCACGCTACAACCAACAACTGGATCTAGAATATATGATGGGTCTGCAGGGCCAACCGTTTCCTCATCACTAGAGGTAGATATGAAGCGCCAGTTCCACACTACATCCAAAGTCCTGTGTAAACAGAGGCAGATTGTGCAGTTAATAAGAGGATCATTTCTTCTTCCTACTCCATAGACAGATAGACCATACRGATGAAGCTTCAACTTAAAAAAGAAGACCTTGTTTCATTTATTTCAACCTCAGTTCAAGGTGCCACTCGACAATCTCCATGGAAGCCAAGGTTAGATACCATCACTGAAACACACATCCCAGTGAGAAATTTATAAACATCTTCCAAGATTAGAACTATTGTATTTATATATGTACAAGCTTTATTTGCAAGTATTATTCCTTTATCGGAAGAAAACGAACTTGAAAGAAATTTTAACTCTTGTTTCAGGACCAAAAAGCTAAATAACAAGGTAACAGTGGATAGTTACAAGTCTTGGTACTCGGATAAATATTTCATTATGGAAATTCTATTTCATATTAATACGCTTCCTATTTATAACCAATGCGTCAAGGTTAAGGCGTTGCTAAATCTATGCGTCAAGGTTAAGGCGTTGCTAAATCTATGCGTCAAGGTTAAGGCATCGCCAAATTTGGCAACGTTCATAAATCGATTCGTTTGAGACTACAATTCAGATTTCACATCGAACAATGAAATTCCATCGTTGTAAATCTGGACTTTTGTTTTTATATGAAAACTGATATTAGAAGCCATTATATTTTGTCTCTAGGTACTCTACCAAACCGGATTTGATTGTAGGCGACATTTAATGTCCTTATCAAGAAGTTGGTTGGGTCTTGGTGAAACGTAATCTACGCGGGTAAGTTGATGTGTATAGGAAAGCATTTGTTTACGGAGTCATGACCATGGGCAGTTGTAAAAATTATAATTATCCATTCGGTTTTAAGCATCTCGCCATTTGTAATTTACCACGTTTTTTCTTGACTCTTTTAATTTTATTTGGTGTGCAATATACCTATAGGAGATCATGAGATCATCTCTTTTTGTCGATCTATTCTACCCGTGCAAGAAAGTGATCACCTTATTGGTTTAAAGTAGTTCAAACTAAAGCCAAGCAAATTGCCACTAATGGGATTTGTGGTCGGGGAAAGATCGGTTATTGGATCACACACAAGTGATTCTACTTAAGTTGTTGGTAGGAATGTTGGATCAAAATCGATTACTTCCAGGTATTTATCTAGATGTGTTTTTTATGCGATTTCGCATTGAAGAGAGAGCTCACATAATCAGTGCTTTCTACCTAGGCCCTGCCACGTTTACGTAGCATTGTTGGGGGTCGATAAGGAATAGAGCAGTGAGAAAAAGGCCCTGAGTTCAAGATCAAGAGATTATGCTCATTCATTATCCAATTCGAAAGCTAGTACCTCACCCATAACAACCCCTCTTTAATAAGCTTTCTTCCTTTGTCCTTCGTTTAGATGCTCGAAACTATTTCCTGGATTATGTAGTCACTGAAGATACTTTGTTGGAAAACTTTTCATATTTTATTTTGATGCAACACACATGGGATAGACATCATATCAGAAAGTTTTGGGGTGGGGTGTCCCAAGGAACAACATCATCTCCTTTTGTGGGAGAGCAAGGTTTTACAATTCTAGTGCTAGAATGTTCCTTACATAGCTAAGCACTCTGGATAAGATACATAGATGGAGCTCTAGGCTTTGCTTAGATTATAGCTTCTAAATGATTGTACCAATGCCTTGTTTGATTAATCAATGGTGGAAATGTGAATTATTTCTCAAAAACTCCTTGGGAATGAAAAATCCTATAATGTAAAGAGCAACGTCTGGGAGTGGATATAGAGGAGCCTGTCTCACAGCCAACGACACAGCGTATGTCATTGCTATGAACCTTGTGGGAGCATCAAAAGGAAATAGTTAATAATGTGTTTTTCATCTCAAAGCCTGTGTATCCGAGGCCAAAGTCCCCTGACATAACAATTGCTAGTTGTCCTGAGAATTCATATTATTTTCACAGCAATGGGCATGCATTCAGCATGATATAAACAAAATGCCCAACAAGCCAGGGATTGCGCTCACAGAGCTTTCTTTTGGCTAGAGTGGCACTTGATTGGTGAGAAGAAATCTGAAGTAAGGTTGGTTAGGCAATCCAAAGTAGGCAATTGCTTTCCTCTGAGAGGCAGACCCAATATTTGAATCTGAATATGTTTAGCATATGCACCCTACTCCCTATTATGGCAATTCCTACAAAGATATTGTATTTCTTATGCCTGTACAAGTATTATCAATGTAGTGTTGTAGGTAGATTTGAGCTAACTGTGCAGCCGGGAGTTGTGAAAAGCTTCAATACCCAACCCTTAGTCTCCATGCAATCCTCTATTCAGAGTATAAATTTACTGACATATATAATTGTTTTAAATTATTTTGTATGTGAGAGGAGGGTAGAATCGAGGGTGATGACGTACCTCACAGTACTTCTTACATTGGGAATAGCATAGATGTAAAGCTCCAACCATTCCCAGCTGAAACAATGTGTTATGCGTCATGCTTGCTTTGTATTGTCGCTTTGCTCTCTCACAACCCCATGACCTAGAGCTCTTTACATACCAGGGAATTCATAAACAAAACTCCCCAACTCCCAAGAAATTTATATGAATTTGAAAAAATTCCCTAAAACACGGATCACTGAGATGAGTTATTTCAGAGCCATTTGGACTACAAACTAGACTTCAAAAAATCCATGGCATAAAGGATACATAAAACAAAAAAATATACAGCCTACAACAAGCTTGGGTGGCATCTCCATGCATTGGAAGTAAAAGTATGATAAACACATAGCATTCTAACTTTGGGACCATCCACCAGGCAGATCGGAACGAAAATTGCTTAGAGACATACTACAAGTCTATGTCCAAACCTGCTCGGGACAATTTATGTGCCCTGCCCATGCAACTGTCAGATGGATGATGACATTGTTTCTGAGCCCCTCATGTCCATTTACACGTACTTTGCATGCAAATGCCAAATGGACAATGCTAGGGAACATATTCCTTGTTTTCCAGGTTTCAACATCAACATGATGTTACTTGGCAGATTACCCTAGACATTTTCTTGGCTCCAGCGTCAATGATGTTTTTTTGGTAATCGTGGATACAATGTGATGTCTCCCAAAAAAAAATGACATGGCGATAACAATGAACGTGGAATTAATCAACTCATTTCCCGGGTGGGAGTCTAATGAGGTCCTTTTACTTTTTTAAAGCGCTTGCTTGGATACAGAACAGAGAAATATATCACGTATATAAGTTATTTCATGATTTCCTACCTTCACTCTTAAATTGATTAATCAATTTAAGCTCATCACCCTATAAGGCCACATTCATACAATATAAATTACCAACCCATTTTCCAGGTTCATGCAAGGGAATTTACTAATAGCCCTGGCTCATGCAAAGGTTGTATCTCCCACCCAGCCTATGACCTAGTGATGTTATTGTTAGCTACTATTTCTATTGCATATACCAAGCGGGTACGCAACCTATGTGTCCTTTGCCTTAACCTTCGTTGGTGAATATATTAACTTTTTATATGGAAATACAATATATGTCAAACACTCATGGGCGCAATAGCCGTCAATGTTGAATATAATTGTAATGCCCGCCATTGCGGAAGGATATCCAACTCATTTTTCTTTCTCTTAATTTATCTTCGTGGATGATAACAATTCACATTATCAAATTGGTGTCTATGAAACTTTGGGTCTGGAGATGGAATCTCCATGGATGATAACAGTTCTCGTTATCAATTTGTTGTGTATGAAAATTTGTGTATGGAGATAGATAATATAGTTGTGAATATATTCAGTCATGCATGATGCAATAGCATTCAATGTTGTAAATCGGTTTGTATTGAATTTATGTCGTCTTCATCCTTGCATGATTAAAACTCTTGTGATTACACATATAAAGCCCCCAATTTCATGGAGTACGCTAGTACCATTTACCGCTAATATTCAAACATCACTCAAGAACCATAAAAGATCTTGAATATGACGTGAATAAATTGTTGTAGCTTATTCTCATATCTTAAAATGGCACGAGGCGCCACCACAATCAATTTATCAAATCAATGTTTACTTAAGTGTCTCGGCAGGGACATTACCACGATAGGGCACTTGTT
This sequence comes from Picea glauca, assembly GCA_000966675.3. Lineage (NCBI taxonomy): Eukaryota > Viridiplantae > Streptophyta > Pinopsida > Pinales > Pinaceae > Picea > Picea glauca. Next base: position 1,538,382 of record JZKD02S0089005.1, on the reverse strand, counting down.
AAAGGAGTCATCGTTATGATCTATGCTCAAATTTCAAAGATATGTTATGTAAGTTTCTTTTGAAATTATAACGAGGTCAAAAATATTTGGGTGAGTTTTGTGTGGCTTGTTTGAGATTCTCTAGGATTTCCCTATATGTGTTATAAGTATATCCATGGTGGTGGTGATAGGAGGTGGGATGTCTCTAGTGCTTCTTATCTTCTTTTTCAACCTTTTCCTCAGGGTTTTGGCTCTCAAGGCCATCACAAATCTAATAGTAAAGAAATCAATATTCACTCAATTAATACTTAGGCGATTTGTAAAAAATTTGAAGGATATCTCATGTGTTAAATTATGATACTAAGCTCTAATTTAAAAATCCATAATGTACTCTGAAAGGGCGTTGGTTAGGTAGTGCACAAACCCTTACCCTTTCTCACAATGAACAGAAACATGGCTAGAAAATAATTGGCACCCCTAATAAAAGGGAAAATGCAGACCTTCTTTTATGGAAGAGGGTTTTACACATTTCTCTTTGAAATGAAGGAAGATAGAGCCCTAATCTTTCAAAGTGGGCCATACTTCATGGGGTCGAGGGGTATGTATCTAAATAAATGGACCCTAGATTTTGACCTAGAAGTAGACATCAATATGGTAGTTCTAGTATGGGTAAGGCTTCTGCATCTCCCTCTAATCCTATGGGATGAACAATTTATGATATCCATGGAAAACTCTATTAGTACATAGATAGATTGAATGGTACCAAAGGCTAGATAGTTCTCATGCACATGAGTATGCATCGAAGTAGATCTAGAAAAGGTCTCCCAAAAGTAGTAAAGCTTGACATAGGAAGCTGACAATACATTCAACCAAATACAATGCTTGTCATGAATATGGTCATTTTTTCCAAGACTATAAAAAGAATGAGGAACCATACTCCCTAGAGTCATTTGAAGAGAAGCATTCACAAATCCCCCCAAAAAACATAGAAATAAAGCAACCTACGGTCCCTAACAAGAGAACCAGTCCAACAATCCCAAAATAGGTATGGTGTCCTCTCTTCTTTAGAGAATGGGGAAGAAATTGACTCTTAAAATCCCTCACCTCTCCTAGGCATTGTAACTCCAATCCCCCCTTAATCCTTCGATATATTACTTTCCTCCCATGCTACTCCTCCCTCATTGGACCCCCATATTGTCGCCATTGACTGTATTGTTGAAAAGGATCCCCTTTTCACATATGCCATCTCAACATCTATGTTTCCCCCCTTCATTCCAACTATTCTCACCCACAAAAAATCCCAACATATCATCGAAGAGAGAGAATTGGTGGACCTCGAGTCAAGGAAAAAGGTAGGAAGAAAATCCAATTAGGAAAGAAGAGAAGAAGAATAAAACAAAGAAAAAGCTCCAATAGCACAAGCGACCATGCAAAGAGCTTTTAGCGATGGCAGCAAACCCTCTCAATGTAAGAAATGGAAGTGCTCTCATGAAATTGCAAAGGGATGGGTAGTGAACATAAACAAGAGGTTGTATACAACCTAGAAAGAAACGAAAAGTCAAACGTTCTCCTCCTTCAATAAATGATCGTTGAAGAGGGAAGTTTTCTTGCTATTCTCAACAAAGTATGGAGAAATAGTGAAGGGATATGCATTAATGCAAGGGGATCCTCAAGAGGGATAGACACAACATGGGACAACAAAGAAATAGAACTCCTCACAATGAAAAAGCCTTGCATTGGATTTCCACAACCTTCAAAGAAATTTCCACTAGTAATCATGTATACTTTTTTAATATTTATGTTCCCAATTGCTATTTCAATAAAAAAC
>JZKD02S0089005.1:1499806-1524072 GCA_000966675.3 Picea glauca | reverse complement strand
AGGCTATCTTCAGATGGTTCCATGCCAAATAAACCCGTGTGATCAAGTCTTTATCCAATAATGTATTAAAGACAATCTTATGTAGATTAATGAGGATTTGACAAACCATTTTTGGGGAAATTGGTTCAAATTCGTCCCTGATCTTTCTTGTATAAATATTAGGGTTGAAGATACGTATGTGGGGGGTGAAATAGTGAAGACATGGTAGATTTTATTCAATGGAAACAATGAAAGTATTTTTTTCTTCAAGAGTGATTTGTAAGTCTATTTTTGAATGTCTATAATACATGGTTTATAGTAATCTTTAATCTACATGTTCATTGTTTTTCTCAAACTCTCATTCCAAATAAGATTTTGACTTTGTTTCAAGTCTTGCTTCGAATGTTGCAATACTTATTAATCTTTGGATTTGTATTTGAAGATTAGTAGTGAAATTCCCATTGATAATTTTTCGACTTATATCAATTTTTGATTGAAAATGGAAAAAGGCATGTGTTAACTGAGTTGATTTTAATTAATCATAGTTTTCATATATTTGATTAGTTTCATTACGTGAAATGTCTTTCATCTATTGAAACTCATATTAATTTCGTTCAATCAAGAATTGTTATTGTGATTGTTTTCCTTTCGCATTTAAAAAAATAAATTGTTCGACTTTGTTTCAACAAACTTCTTTAAATTTTGCATTTAATGTTGTCTATCAATGAGATGTTTCTTGTCTGTAGATAACAAAAGTTATATCGAATGTGAAAGACGATTCAATCATTAAATTTAATCCATTCTCATGGTGAGGATAGTTGTGGGTGTTTCTTTGGCTATATTTTTGGTGTGATATTATTGTCAATTTTAAATGTACATAATTTATTACAAGGTTCGACCAAACTACTTCAGCTATTTCAGTCTGCCTCTATTTATTTACATTTAAAATTGTTTATTTCTATTTCTCTTGGTTTGATTGTAATATGTTTGTTTGTAGATTAGTTTACTTTTTCAATCCTTTTTTTTCGCTTCAAATTTAGTTCTAAAAGTCTTGAAAATCTTTATTTGACAAAGTTCTCGAGATCTTGTAACTTTTCTATAAGTTGTACAATTTGTAAATTTTTGTATACAATTTGTTTTAATAATTATTGTAAATATTAGGGATTTGTTAGTTAGTACATAGGACCCTTAGGAAAACCTTTCTATATCTCCTTGTTTTATAGGGGAGATCCCCTCATTGGCTAACGAAGCCATTAAACCCGTCAAGGACAATCATTCCAAATGGATTGGGTTCTGCTTTAAGGACCTCGGATTGAGTTGTTTCCTCTTAGTTGATGAGTGTTCATTCATGTCCATTAACAAATGACGCTAGAAGGAGGGCAAGGTAAAATTAAATGATTGAATGCTTTAGTTTCAACTTATTTGATTTAATCATTTAACATTAGTGTGTAATTATTTTGATTTATTATTTATCCTTTTTTGATGACATTAACATGCGTAAGGGCTGGTTGGATGACAAACAAACCTACTTGGAGTTAATATTTCCATTGCTATAATAATCGATGGCTCCTGCCCAAATCAAAGTATGGGAATCTGATTTCAATTTTCCATTAGTTAACATTCCTGATAAGACAATTTCTCTCTTGTCAAACCTCCAATTTGATGGTGAAGGAAATATATCTGCAAAGGATCATCTTAACAAGTTTTGGTGTAAATGTATCAAGCATGATGTTACATATTTAAATATTTTATGCAGGTTGTTTTCTTTCACTTTTAGAGGTCGAATCAAATACTGGTTTGAAACTTTTCTGACCAATTCCATTTTCACTACGTTTCAATTTGTGGATGAATTTTTAGATGCCTTTGAGATTTATGATTACGAAAAGTTATGTGAAGAATTAAAGGATTTATTAATCAACGATGATTTATCTTCAGAAATCTTTTCAACAAAGATCAAGCATGTTCTTTATAAGTTTCATCTTGACGATATATCTTTTGTATTAGATCTTATTTCAAATGCTTGTGCCCCTTTCATTCAACAAGATTTAATTACAAATGAAAAATTAGATACATTTTATAACGTGAATTTGCAAGATCAATTTTGTTTACAAAATGAGATGGATACTTTATTTATGTAAATTTTTTATTCTAAAAGTTCCATCGAACAAACAGGAGGGGTAGAACTAATTAAGAATGATTTTACTGACAAGGAAATTAGTCTTTCTTACAAACAACTTCATTTTCAATCTCCTACTATTGTAGATATAATGGAAGAGGGTTTGATTGTAGATCAAGGTGTATTTTTAGCTTCCTATAACTCTTATTCTAATCAGTTCTCGAATTCAATTGCCGAAGAACACGTAAATGATGAAAATAATCTTAAGTGTTCTAATATTTTAATAGAACAGATTAGAGATATTGACCCTCAACTTGAAGAAGAAAATATAAATCTTCATCGGCAAACTATACCTTATTTACAAGGAAGATTAGGTACATGTCATGAAGTTGTTCATAACTTGTCGATCATACAAAAAACAATTTTAGATGATCATATAATGTTTGAAAGTTTATCACCAAATCATTAAGTCTTAGTATACCACCTTTATTTATTTTACATACTAGGATATAATTGTTATCCTAAGTGTGTTTCTAGATTCCTATATTGTCTCCTCCTACCTTATCTTCTGATGAGGTGTCGATGTGAGAACAATTGAGGTGGTTTCATTATTGTATTATATATTTGTATTATTAAGATGAATACGTTGAGAATTATGGCTTAAGGCCTTTTCTGCCAATCTTCTTGTCCTAATATTCTTATGCTCAATTTCTTCAATTGGTATCAGAGCTATTATAGTTCTGAAGGGCCTGATAGCTTCTCCATGATAGTGTTTCATGGAAGCTTCGATAGCTTCATGAAAGGTTGGAAGGTGAGAACTTCAAGTTTTATGATGTAATGAAAAAGCCAGGCAAACCCATACAGAGCTACACCTAGATGGCATGCTATAGAAAAATGTCTTGATCGTTGATGATAATAATAATAATAATAATAATCTATTTTTAAGGTCACGGCCAAGCCAACACACCAAATTGGTGTATGAGACCCCCTTGTTTGTGGGACAAGGGACCCCCCTCCGCCCAACGATTTGACTGGTAAAGTCTACGATGGTATACATACCCTACCCCCCTTTGGATTTGAACCCGTGACCTCTTAAGAGGAGGATGCCCAGATCACCAAGCTATCTCTTAATCTTCTGATTCATTTCTATTGGTGAATCTAAGTCTGCGCTCCAATATTCCACACCATTGTTCTATAAGCAATGGCTACTAAAATAAAGGAGGCACAGATCTAAAAGTCGATACACAACGTCCAAGATTCAAACCCGCGTGGTGAATATAGCTCAAATCCAGTCGTATAAATAATATTGTTCGTTCTGTTCTAGGTCAGTGAATTCTCGATCCTCAATCCTTTATTGTGCCTGCTGGTATGAGATCAATGGTGATTGGTATGTTAGTAGTTTGCAGTTTTTAATTAAAGAAAAGAACTGCAATTTTTTCTGCCCTCTGCAAACTTGTTGATCTATTATTATCTTCAAAGTTTTTTGAATTGGTACAACCTCTTTGTTTTTGGTATATATCGTCCAAATACCTGAGTTTAACGTCAAATTCTGCTCATATTCCTGTGTTTACATCTAGTTCTACATTTTTTCAATTGGTCGTAGTCAGTCACCTCCCATTTTTTAATAGTCTCAAAATGAATAGATTCTTAATATTATATTTGTGCTTGGATCCAACATCTGACGTCCATCCAGACCAATCTGGCAAAGCCCAAGGTAATCTGAGAACAATGCATTTATAAATTGTGTATATTGGCGTCCTTGTAACTGAAGCTTTTGAATCGATGGGGTACTTTATTTTTAATCTTTTTGGGCTTCAATTTGATTATGATATCTGATTGAATTCTGGTTGGGATACAATCAATGAGGATGCAAAGGAAGTAATCTATGAAACGATCTGTCCACTTCTGATTCGTCTGCTCTCTTTAATTGGCAGTGATTCGTCTAACTGAGCAATTAAATGTCTTGTGTGTCCCCAAAATTCATCTTTGAAGAGCGATCCCAACGATCCAACGTTTTTCATGTGCAGCGATTCCAACGATCAACACTAGGATCTCGTCTGTTTTGTAACCCCTACACTGGTATTGAAATCTTAACTAGAGCAGTGTACCATTCCATTGGATCAACGAAACAATTGAAAGGAGAAATGTATTCCAGCGAGGTCGCAACAATTCAGATCTGATTTTGCACTAGGGTTTGGTTGATTATTTTTTGTTGATGCTTCTGTAGAATGAAAAGCTTGCTAAAATCCCCACGTGTTGATATCTTCAACAATTTTCCACACATAAATATGCCATCCATCTAGCATCCCAGGCAATCTAATATCCCATGCGATTCTTTTGTGGGATTCAACCAGAATTCCGTTCAAGAACAAAATGCCATATATTGCATACAGGTGGTCACAGTTTGCAAGGTAGGAGTTTTCAGTGGTTACTCTATTAATTCGCCACGGTTACTTTATTAATTCCCCACGGTTTCAAGTTTCAACGTTTTGTTTGGAATAAATTTCGTTTAAAAGAGGAATAGCATAAAAAGACAAAACACTTTTAAAATATTATATTCATTTTTTTAATGCTAAAACTCATGAGTACGTTCCATGTTTTCAAGTATAAACAAAAGAAGAGGGAGCTATTTTGAAATTGGGAATTATAAAAGGCATTGGGTGACTTTTGAAAACATATAATGAGAAAAGGATCTTTTGAAATGGTGTGAAGAGGGGAAGAGACAAATATTGTATTTTTATTTCTTCAAGTGCTTATGACGAAATAAAGTGGGCTAAGTGTAGTGGGGCACTTATGTTGATTGGAACACCATTATGTGGATATCACACAATATGCCTATTAGTAATGATTTTGGATAATTTGACATTTTTAATGTCTTGTTATTAGCCATAAAAAAAAACTTCAGTAAAGGAAGAAAAATCTTTTTCAAAAATATCTATTTCTATTTCTTTATTCAAAAGGAAATATCATTGTAATCTTGCAAAATTAATAAGAAGATTTATTTTATTGTGGTTGGTGTCCTAGATCCAGCTGAAATTGAATAAGGGGATCATAGGTACACTTGTACTTGTGTGTGATGGTAATATTTTCATGGAGCATTATGATTTATGTCTAGTCTTGACATAATTATTAATCATTTAATACAACACACATCAAGTTAAGGAAATTCAAGCACTCAGTTAATGAAATTCAAGCACAATGGAGCGCAAGTAATCAAGAAGCAACTAAGATATTAAATTAGCAATCATATCAACATTACACACATCAAGCTCATAATAAAGGTCTCAAAGCATCATCAAATTTGAATATCAACTCATTTTTGAAATCAACATTTATTGTAAACTTGCAAATAGTATTTATTTGTGAGTAATCAAGATCAACTATAATTATTTTGTAAGTGTTTAATCAAATCAAGTTGAATTTCTTTGTAATTGGGTGCATTCTCGGTTGAGCCCGACACCCAATATTCATTGTAATTTTTGAGTCGAAATTGACAAGGTTGAGTAGTTTAACTCAAATCATTGTAAACATCACAAGTTTGGATGCATTTTCGGTGGTAACTGACATCCTCAACTTCCTGGAAGCAAGTTCAAGTGAGCGTGAAAGTTCAAGCAAGCGTGTTCAAATGGAGCGAAGTCGTGAATTATTAGAGTTACTGAACACTCTAATAAACATTGTTGAAGATAATACAACCATACTTCATAAAGAAACACTTCAATCAGTGCTAACTTGTTTGCAAGTGACACAAGCTAAAGTTATACTTCTTCAAGAACAATCCCATCTATTGAATGATAAGTTGATAGAACTCAAAAGTCAACAACCAATGAAGTTTTCTGAACTAGTTTTTGTTCAGAACAACTCTCTCTATGATGATAATGATAATGATGATAATGATGATCAACAATCAGTGAAGGATAACATCAACAAGCCAAATTCAAAAGTAACTTCTAATGAAGATGAATTGCAAGCAGAAGATGCCAAAGCACAAAGTGATACAACAAGTATAAGTGAAAGTAAATGTGAAGCATGCCATCAAGTACAACATGATCTTTCCAAGTCCATCATTAGACCTTGAGAAGAATTACACTTCAATAGAAATCCACATGGATTAGGATATGAAAATCAAAACAATTTTCATATTCCAAATTACTTCAAACCAATTTTGTTTGTCAGTGCTGGATTCCTTCAAGAAAATTCAACTTCACCTGTTCAAGTTCAACATCATAATGATAAGTGCCAACATTGTAATCGAGTTGGTCACATGGAGAATCAATGTTTTGATCTCCATCCTTGTCAGAATTGTGGCAAGTCAAATCATGCATCAGATAAATGTTCCAAGAGGAACAAACCTGCAAGATTGAAGATTCACTATGAGTGGATTGATCCTTGGAAATGGTCATCAACAACCAAGTGATTATATAAGTCTTACTGAAGAATTCAATCTTGAGTAAAGACCAATCTTGTAGAACATAAAATTTATGTACCTCACACAAGTGGTCCCCTTATGGCGTAGCTTTCGAGCATGGCCCTCATGGGATGAGATAGCATGTGTTTTTTTTCTGCATGCCCACTTTGTGTTGTACTCAAATGGAACATGTATGGTACTCTCTTGAGAGTATAAGGGGGGAGTACAATGATGTAACTCTCATGCACCTTAAGAGGGGGAGTTCATAATTCCAATGATGATGGTTCATGAAACCACTTGTGGTCTCTCCTTTCAGTTGACAAAGGGGGGAATTGATGATGGAATTGATGATATTGAAGATGGTTATCAGACATAAAGTTTCGACAACAACACACATCAAGTATGCCATATGGGCATGAAATTTTCCAAATGGGCAACTGCAGTCTGTAGATGACAGACTTTGGTAGAATGATGGTTCTATAGTGAATCATACACAGGGATGCTGATTTTGAGAGCAATGATGTGGACATTTGGTTCACCTAGATGGTCATTGGACCTAGCAGAGGACAAATGGATCCTACTGCATTGCAGCTTGGCATTGATTGAGTTATCAGGCATTTTCAGGGATGTGGTAGACTTGCAGTTGATTCACTTCTCTTTGTTCACTCTCATCATATTGGAGTTCACATCAATGAACAAAATTGTTGGCATTCTAGCTCACATGATTACATAGTGAGGTTTTTCAGATTTCTTAGCATCCAGATTTGGCAGTTTTTCAGGTAGTTCTTCATTGTGGCTCAACTCAGGAGTTTCAACATGAAGACATGGAGATATACCAACTTATGCACCTGCTTTGTTGGTATTGTTGTTTGTACTTATGATTAAGGGGGGGAATGTTAGCCTCTTTCTCATATACAATCATTAAGTCTTAGTATACCACCTTTATTTATTTTACATACTAGGATATAGTTGTTATCCTAAGTGTGTTTCTAGATTCCTATATTGTCTCCTCCTACCTTATCTTCTAATGAGGTGTCGATGTGAGAACAATTGCGGTGGTTTCATTATTGTATTATATATTTGTATTATTTAGATGAATACATTGAGAATTATGGCTTGAGGCCTTTTCTACCAATCTTCTTGTCCTAATATTCTTATGCTCAATTTCTTCATAAGAGAAGATGAATGTCTTGAAAATATTATCGTTGATTATTATAGTTCAAGAGAACCTTTTCATTTGCTTGTCTCTAATTCATTTTACTCAGTATATCCTGATCTTTTCTTAGATTTTGATGTGCATATCACTTTATATACTTTATGTGATATTGTGCCATCACAATTTGATATGTCAAATATTGGTGATGTGACTTTTAAACATAACATTAATGAAGTAGGATTTGATGCTCTTTCACTTCAATCATTCACAAGGGAAAAGGGTATGTTACAAGATGTTTCTATTCGATTGATTTCAGATAAAGACAATGCACCCATTCTTGTTGAATTTGAAGATTCTACATTTCATATGTATTCATTGATTAAATCAAATTTCCACGATTTTACTTCACATTTTGAACCAATTCATTTTAGGAAGGCTCAAACTAGTAATTTGATTTCTCTATTGAATCCTCATATGACGTATTTTTCATTCACAAATCTTATTCATCAAAGTTATAATTTGCATTCTTAGTTTTATGACATGATTGCAAATTGGCTTGAGGATTCACATCTTAAAAAATTTCGAGAGAATGGTAAGGTTGTACTTACTTTGTTTCTGAATGAAGATCATAAAGGTAACGATAAGTATGACGTGTTTATTTTTATTTTTGAAATACTTCAATTCATTTTACTAATTGGAAATTTCTTTGTCTTTACATGATTGGAGTTACTTCAATGGTTACATTGGAAATCTGATTTCACTTAGTATTTTGATCTTTGGATTAGTTTAGAGTAGGTTTAGAAGTAGATTGCCTTTTGTTTGCTTTTCACTTTTTCTTTTTGAATAATGCAGTTATGAAGACACGTTGATATTAAACGCGAGGCAAGCTATCATAAAAAGATAGTTAGGGAAGTTAATTCCAAATTCTTTTCTCTCTTTGTTATTCATGCACTTGTTCATAATTGTTTTGGTTAAGCATTTTTTTTCAAAACTGATTATCGTGACTTAATTATGAAATGTTTAATGCAATCATTTTCAAACATTATACAAGAATATTTTAAAAGAGAGTAAAGAGATAAGGAAATTAATCTTTAAAATTCGCGTTAATTTTACCTTGACATAAAATTTTATGGATATGACTTACCATTGCACATATTTTAATTAAGGATTTTTCTTGTTCTTTTAGGTTTTCTTTCTGATGCTTGCTTATTTTTAATAATGAGCTTGATTAAATTGACATCTCATGCATTTTTTAATATAACTTTTCTATATGTCACTATCTTAAGGAAATAATTTACCTATTTGCAGAACATTTGAGCTATTTAATTTAAATTTATTATAATTTAGTTCTTCCTTTTGATTTATGATTACGTTTCATACTAAGATGCTAGTTTGTTCAATGTTTATTTTGTTTCTTCTTGTACATATGTTTTATTTATTTTTGGATGAAATTAATATTTATATTTTCTTGCTTTTGACAATTTGTTTGAAGTTTGAAAGTGTTTGTTAAAAATATTATCATTTGGTTTCATTACTAGACATATTTTTATCTCTCTTAAAGAGATATGAAGTTCTACATTGTAATACCCGTGTTTCCCCCAGTTTGTAAATATAACTATAACTGGCCAAGAGACTATGGCGAACTAAATATGTGTGAATGCTTGATTTGATGAACCTTTGTAAAAAAGGGTCAATGTATGAATTTTATGTTATTAATAGAATTTGAATTTGAATATGTGTTGCATAAATGTTGAAAGGGGAAAGTTTGCCAAGATATACCATGGATGCTATGAGAGAGATGGTGAAGGGAAACCAAGTATGGTTGAGTTGACCCTCACTTGACCAGTACCTACTAGGTGTAATTGCTCAACAGTCCTCTGACCCCAAAATGAATTACCAGTCAGGTTGGTAGCTGGAAGGCCATCCTCAAGAGTTAATGAGGAGACGGGGTAGGGTACCCATCTGTAAGGCTTCCAGGCCTGACAACAAATTGGGATTTGTACCCACACAACCTTTTGTAGGAAGACAAGAAATGAGGTAATTCGGGGAGTCTGTTACATACGTTAAGGGAATCTTTTAAGGAAATTCTTGTTTCACTGAAATCTATTACCATGATACTATATTTTTTTTTTGGTAAATTCTTGAGCTATTCCATTAAAAATATGGTAATAGTACAATCAAGAGATCTGGTGTGAACTGAGAAAGAGACATCCAGACAAAAAGACCGAAAGTTCTAAAGACTGAGCCTGCCCTATTGGGAAACCAGGCACTCAAAACTTGGAAAAACATGCATGCCCATAGAGAGAAACCAGGCTCTCAAAAGAAAAAACATGTCTTAACATTGTTTGACCCGTCATAAGCAAAAACTGGGACTCAACAAAATGTAAGAAATATGAAAATAGACAAGAGCAAGGGAAATAAGGAGGAAGACCTCTAGGGGGGATTTCTTAAACCACTGGGCACCCAACAAATTCGATGTCACTAGAGGAACCAATGGAGCTGGATTGTGCTTCCTTGGCGGGCAGCCACATATGTTTGGTGAAGGAGGACAGGGGAGGAAAATCATTGTGATGGACTTTCTGTTGATTATTTGGGTTGGTTGTCATTGATTTCAATCCTTGAAGAAAGTCTGGTAGCACAAAGGTTTGGGTAATGGACCCAAGTTTGTTTGATGTATAATGGTATGAGTTTTAATATATTTGAAGGTAAGACTATTCTAGATGGATAGTACATGTCATGCCATTTTTGGCGGTATGCGGAACATCACATAACTCCTCACGGTTAGAGTTATGGCCATGTGAAGTTGGAGAACCCTCATGAGCCCCAAAAGTTCGAAGTAGTCAAAATGGTTGCAAAGAAGAAATTATTTAAATAATAAAGTGAAGTGATGAGTGTACTATAAGTCAAAGTGGATACAAAAGAAATTATTTAAATAATAACGTTAATGGATAAATTACTAAGTGGAAAAGTGATTAGCAGTGAGTTAGCCCTAAAATAATGAAAGTGGTTTAAGAGATTTTAGAAGGCAAATAATAAAGTGAGGTGATGAGTGTACTATAAGTCAAAGTGGATACAAAAGAAATGATTTAAATAATAAAGTTAATGGATAAATTACTAAGTGGACAAGTGGTTAGAAGTGGGTTAACCTTAAAATAAGGAAAGTGGGTTAAGATGGTTAAAAGGTAACCCCTTGAGAAAGCTACATGAAAGTATAAATAAGAGGCAAGACTCTCTCATTTTAATCACACTTGAGCATATTGAATATCTACAAGTGAGTGAGGTAATCAAAAGATATCTAAGCCGAATTTCATAGGGAAGGTGAAGTAAAGAAGGCTGAAATCAAAGGGAGGATAAATTCTTTTGATGATGCTTTCTAAGGTATGTTATTTACAGGTCATCTCACCATTTTTGCAATAACTTTTTTTCTAGAATTATTCAGACCGTGAAATTGGGAGGCCGTTAAGGAAACATATCCAAGTAGTTGTGATAAAAATTATGACTTGTGGGTCATTGAATTTTTGGAGTTACACTTCGTGGAAAATAAGGTTTGTGGCTAGTCCCGAAACAAGTCTAAAACAAGTGTTTCAGGTAAAAACATCATAACTTCTTCATAACAGATCCAAATTCAGTAAGAACAAATGTATTGGTTAGAGTATAGTCTTTAGTATTATGTGTACCATTTTTAGATCCATACAAAAAATCTTACATGCGGGACATGCTCTACAAGTTCACTCTCTAGAATAAGCCAGAATTCAACAAGGTATTCCATTTTTGCTATAACTCCTTTTCTGAGAGGTTCCAAGTAGTGAAACCTAGAGGAATTGCATAAAAGATACTGAAGAACATTGTGTACTATTTTCAGATCTTTATTCATTATAGGTACATAGTTATGCTTATTTCAAGTTAGGGTTGTCGACTAATCCAAAATTAGTCATGTGAGACTAAAGTAAAGTTTGATGAAAATGCTAGTCTCTTATTGTTAAAGTTAAGAAAGATTTGCAGGTATGTGATCATATACACCAGGTATATTACAGAGTTACAAATCAGATTTGGATGATTAAATTGATGAGGGCTTTTGGTTGAGGTACATGTTGGGTACATGGTTGAGACAAGTAGTTGATGAGTTGGCACATACATGAGGTGTATAGTTGATGATGTTGGTACATCTTGATAAGTCATAGTTTATGTGTATTTGATGCATGATTGGTACATATTTGGTGCATGGTTGATACAGTCGTTGATGGTACAAGTTGGTCATGGTTGATGCACGTGTTTATGGTACATGTTGATTACAGGTTGTTTGGACATGTTATTGTGACAGGTTATTCGTATAGGTTTGATGCATGGTTGATGCATTTGTTTATGGTACAAATTGAGGTACAGGTTGATGTATGGTACATGTTGGCACAAGTTATTGGTGCATGTTGTTACATGTTGATTACAGGTTGATTGGTACAAGTTTAAAATAGTATATCTCACAGTGATAGTGTGACAGTGGTTCCATCATTCTATTTCTACATCATGACAGTTGGACGGGGCAATGATAGGTGGTTGTAGTCAGCTTCCAGTTGTAGCCAAAGAACATAGGGGGTTGTAGACTCCTTCTAGTTGTAGCCAAAGAATTGGGGAGTTGGAGCTTCCCTCAGGTTGTAGCCTGAGAAACTAGGGGATTGTAGCCTCCTTCTGGTTGTAGCTAGAGAATTGGGGAGTTGGAGCTTCCTTTAGGTTGTAGCCTGAGAAACTAGGGGGTTGAAGCTCCTTCTAGTTGCAGCTGGAAAGAAAATGAAGTTAGTGCTTCCAATGAATGTAATTCTTAAATACATATAAGGAAAAACATTCTGTGGTTTTCTCCCACTTTGGAATTCCACGTAAAAACACTGGTGTACTGTGTATGTGTATGATTGCTCATTTGTTCATTGTTTATTTACTCTGTAACTATTGGATGATAATGTTACATTGATATAACACTTGCATTTTGTGGTTAAAAAAATTTATTTCTCTATTACTGATTCACCCCCCCTCTCAGTAATCCAACACTTTCTGCATGGGTGGGGGGGGGGGAATTCTGGGCTTCGCTTGGTTGTGTAACCTGCCTGACTCATTGAGCGTCTGTTGTCTTCCTACAGTTGATATCTGAAGGTGCCAGGTTGTTGTACTGGCCATTCAAGGAAAAAGAGTGGGTTCCAGGAGAATGGGGTGAGTCGGAGGGACTTTGAATGATCACACCAGGAAGACTAAGAAGGGAGTGAGCTAGCATATTTTTTACTGTCCAGTAGCTTCTTCAATGCCTCTAGGTGTGTTGGGTTGTAGGATGGAAGTTGGTCATTTCCTCTTCCCTATCGTTCACCATTTTTTGAATGGATCGTGTGACTGAATGTTCATATCCTTCATGAATGATGACAACATGTTGAGAATGGATGCTAGTCGCTCTACCTCCACAACACCCCCTTCCCAGGCAGGGGGTAGAATGCATGTGTCTGGGCATTGTAAGAACTAGGGGCATCCTATGGAGAATCTTGGGAGAGGGCCATGACACCCTGTTGATCTTGTGGTTGTTGTTGTAGGACTGAATCAGGAGCAGGGTCAGGCTGACAGAGAAGACAAGAGAGGATCTACCAGAGGAGCTCTGATCATCAAGAGAAGAATCGTTGAGCAAAAGCACGAGCCAAGGATTGAACTGAATGAGATGGAAGAGGAGGTTCCCCAGGTGGAAAAGGAGAAAGCTCTGGTCAATCAATTCCCACACCATATGCAAATCCAAACCTCACGACATAGTACCTCGTCACAACTGAAGCATGAGAGATATGGCTGGTGAAGTTAATACTCAGAGCCTCGAGTAGTTCCCAAAATTATTTCGCATGGAGAGTGGGAGGGGCGGGAGCTAGGTGGCTGTCAGTTCGGGTGTTGGAGGCAACGTAAGTGGAATCTAGTCAGATCGCAGGGGAAACTGCATCCGGACACCAAGATACTATAATTACTTGGTTTTGAAATATCTATTTTTGAACTATCATTAGAAGAATCAAGTAGAAAATTTTCATTATTATCTAGAGACAATTTTTTTTTCATAAATAATCAGTAACTAGTTTACTTTTAAAGGAATCTATTTTAAGAGACCAATGGAAGTCAATGATTATAGTAATCATTTAACCTTTTACGCCATCCTACGCTCTTAAGGAGTCTTTTGGATTTGCTTCCCTATCTATTAGTAGATCTCTCAAGATTAACAATAGCCACATAATGATACTTTGTTTAAAGAAACAAAACCTAAGGAGTTAGCTAAAGGATAGGAGGTTTCATAATTGGCCAACCTATCATGATCATGGGTTCTTATAGAGTGATATTACCACTATTGATCACCAAGCCAAGGTAATAGCTTTCAGTCACAAGGCTGAAGGACAAGAGGTCTCATCACGAGATGACTTGTTCATTTCTGTGGGTTTTTCGTGAATGACATTGTCGTCAACTGGTTACCAAGCCAGGGCAGTGGCCTTCAGTTGATTTCC
Organism: Picea glauca; assembly: GCA_000966675.3. Taxonomy (NCBI): domain Eukaryota; kingdom Viridiplantae; phylum Streptophyta; class Pinopsida; order Pinales; family Pinaceae; genus Picea; species Picea glauca. The sequence goes on along the minus strand of JZKD02S0089005.1, from coordinate 1,509,913 downwards.
CAGAAGAGAGAAGAAAGTAGGAAAGCAAAATTTATATTATGAGGATTTGTAAGCTATGTATCTATATCTAGTAGATAAGATAAAAACAATTGAATGGGTTAAAATGTATCCCTGTCGAGGCTATAGACGCCTGCTGGAAACAATGGGCATGCCTATGGTATTGGGGTCCTTCTTATATGCTAGTTTATCATTTGATTACCTGGTTAATATTCGAATTGATTCCTGGTAAATTATAATGTGTTAATCAATAAATTTGTTTCTTATTCTTCAAAGCTCTTTGGATAATAGTGTAGATATTTTTATTGATTTTGATAATCTATTAAAGCTCAAGTTGTTCTATATAAACCAATCAATAAATTGAAATCATGGTATTTAGAAATAAGCAGTGCAGGAAGACCCTTATCCTTCAGTTCCTTGTGTTTGTAAACCTTTAGATTACTTGACCAGAGATAACTACTTCGCCCAGTGTGTTGCCATTTGTTGGCCCCCCAACAACTCTCGTTAATTTTTTTTCCGAATTTAAAGGGGCCCCATTGGAATCTTTGAAAAATCCTACTTTTCATTTGCTTTTTGGTTTTATCTTGCTTGATTTGAAGAGAATAATTTGATGATTTCCTTTCTTAAATGATTGATTCTTCATTTTTCTTTCATGAGATGAAGATTTGATTTTCTGGATTATCTACGATGTTTGAGTATTTTGGTTCCCTGGTTTTTCCATAATGCTTGTATATTCATTTTTCAAGTTGATCTCATGCCTCGGTTTGTGAAAATTGTATTAACATTGATGTTTCAACAATCTTGCTCAGTTTTTGGTCTTTGGTATTTGAGCACTTTGATAGATCAAAACAATTCAAGTAAAATTCAAATACTAAGAAACTTGTTTGACACCTAGAAAGAATGCATGTTAAAGAGTAGAAGTGAGCTAACAATTTTGAAATTGCATTAAGCATTATTTTTTACAAGCCATGAATTTTTTCTTAAAATTATGCATTTTCTATAAGTTAGGGACAACCATTCCAAACGACTTGGGTTCTACTTTAAGGACCTTGGACTGGGTTATTTCCTCTTAGTTGACGAGTGGTCATTCCTTCCCATCAAAAGATTTCTAGAGGGCGCAAAGGTCACCAGAGGCACCTCGATAACTTAGTGCTTTCCTTGTGCTAGAGTGCCACATAAATCTACTTTCTTGAAGGAAATATGTGTCCTTCATTTTCGTTTCCTGGAGTAGGAGAACTTGAGTTGTTTCGGCTCGAACTAAACTTCTTACCAATGATTTCTTATTTTCATTCCCAAGTCCTCTACAATTCCAGGAAATGATTTTTATCATTTAGAAGATGATTTGGGGTCCCCCCCCCCCTTTTGGGGGAACATATCCTCCTTGGTTTCTTGTAGGTCTAGGTTCGTTTTTAGTATGGCCATAAAGCATACTCTATATTCCAAGCTCGATTTCCTTGCGAACAATTGCTTCCCTCCTTTGGTTGTTTGATTTCCTTCCTATTTTTTTTTATGTGCGAATGTTCGAGGAATCTGGGTCTGTCTCTTCCTCCGAACTCTCAATTATTTCTCCTCTTCCGTGCTCTTCTATGAGATTGACTAGTATGCTATTGGGGGGATCTAGTGTTCCCTCATTTGTTTCAAGGAGTTATGGTGGGTAGATTTGGGGCCTTATTTGATATTCCTTCATGTCCGATAGGATTTCATATTGATTCTTAGTTGGAATGCGATCATTTCTTTTGCCTATGGAGGATGAGGCTGGAATTTCTTGAGATTTCAGATTGGATGGAGCTCCCTCCTAGGGAGGAGTTTTTTTAGGATGAGGGCCTTACTTAGTGTTTTGTTTCTTCCTCTTTGGCTATTTCCATTTCTCATTAGGCTATCCTTTCAATGAATTTGCAGGGGCTTTTGGGCATCTCTTAGCAGAGTTTCCATATTCATTACAAATCTTGCATTTGAAAGGAAGTTGATCATAGTCCACTTCTTGGAGATAAGTCTAGTTGTTTAAGATAAGTTTTATGGCCTTCATGAGGCCCTTCTCTAGATCAACCTCCACACAAATTCTAGCACATGACTAAATGCCTTCCTTAGGTTTAACACGGTTGATGTATTTTCCCAGAGAGTTTCCATTGCTATGCAGAGTTTCATCATTCTAGCAGTGAAGAGGCAGGAAGGGAAGACAAACCCAAACTGGGACAAATGAAGGGATGTCATTTTTAGGGTTAAAGTTGGGGTTCTAGCGATTCAAATATAGACCAAGAGCGCCTATGAAGTAAGGGCCACTCCTAAAAATGAGATCCCTATGTTCCTTCTCCTCAAAAAGGAAAGCAAGAAAACCTCGGCCACAAAAGGAGTGAGAAATCTTACCTTTCAAGTGTGGTTTCCAGTTCTTGTCAATCTAGATAGAAATAGTTTGGGGTGAGGTCCATATCCCGATGAACTTCCTTATTAGCCTATTTTATGCAAACCTCAGTGCAAGAGATCTTGAGCTTGCTTGGATCAATACAGAAGGGACGTCATATAACTTTTTAATGAATCACAACTGAGCCTGTTTAGGTTGCTTTGGGAGGGCTGCAAGTAGGGAAGCAAACACAACAATACCAACGAGAGGCTGAGGTGGAGGAGGCCGGGGGAGGGTGCTAGGACCCCCACCAGGGAAGCCATGGCGATCGTAAGATAACATGCTCGAGGTAGGGTTTCAATAGAGCTCACGCGGGGTTATCTCTGCAACATTTACACTACAAATATTACTTACTAAATTATTAGTGTATTCTTAAGTGAACATAAATATGATGGTTACCAGATGGCTAAAGGAGGATTGTTAACCTACAAGGATAGATTATACATTCCTAGTTTAATAGAGTTTAAAATGCTCATTATGGACGAAATACACAAGAAACCATACTTAGGACACGTAGGCTACCAAAAGATGATTGCTACAGTAAGGAAACAATAGTATTGGCCTGGAATGAAAATCGATATTGCATAATACATTGCAATATGCATTGAAAGCCAATAGGTTAAAGTTGAACACCAACATTCAATGGTTCTATTACAACGTTTACCAATTCTTGAATGGAAATGGGAGGTAATAACAATGGCTTGTATCACATGACTACCCAAGATAGTGAAACAACATGATGTTATCATGATTGTGGTTAACAAATTGAGCAAGGTTGATCACTTTATCTCCGTAAAATCCACACACAAAGTAGTCAACATTGCAAACAAAATTATGAGGGAAATATTTAGATTGCATGTGATGCCTACAACAATTATACTAGATAGAGATTCAAAATACACATCAAACATTTGGAAAGGACTATTTGAATAATTGGGTACACAATTAATCTTCAACATTACTTATCATCCACAAATAGATGATAAAACAGAAAAAACAAATTAGATATTGGAAGACATGCTTCACATGTACGTTATGAACAAACTAACTAAGTGGGAGGACTATTTACACTTGAAAATGTTTGCTTATAAAAATGGGTGTCAGGCATCATTGAAAATGAGTCCATTCAAGGATATTTATGGCAGAAGATGCAATATTCTCATGAGTTGGTATAATCCAGTGAATAGAAGCTTGTTTGGACCATACATTCTTAAGGAGATGGAACAAGAGGTTATCAAGATTAAACAAAATTTGGAGATGGCTCAATATAGGTAGAAGAGATAAGCAGAAAAGAACATAATGCATAAGGAATTTAAAGTTGGAGAACATGCTTATCACAAAGTTAATCCATGAAGGAGTTCCTTGAAATTGGGAAATTGTGCCAAGATTGCACCTTCATACCATGGGCCATTTGAGATCCTCAAAATGATGTTTTCCATGTTTCATTGCTTAAGAAATATGTGCATGATCCTAACCATGTTATTGATTGGGTCTTGATTCAAGTGAAACTAGAGGGAGAGTTCTGATGAGAACACTTATGCATCCTAGATAAGAAAGTAGCATTGCTCTAGAACATAGTCATTTCTCAGGTGAAGGTGCAATGGAATCATGTTAGACCAGATGAGTCTACTTGGGAGATGGAGGATGCCATGAGAGAAGCATACCCATTTCTATTTTAGTCTTAAACATTGCTAAAATAAAAGAACACTAAGGATAGTGTTATTCCAAGGGGGAGGGGATGCAATGTATTGATTTCAACCCTTTTGAATGTTTTGAACTTAATGTTGTATATGTTTAAGTGTTTTTCATAGATATTTTTACTATGGCTTATTTACACCATGAGGTAGACATGTCATGGTGATTTTGAATACTTGTAAACATGATTATTTTTCAATTAATAAAAGAACCAAGACCAACTGAGCATGAACACCTAAAGGGGATATTCTACCAGGAGAGGGGAAATGTAAGGGGGTCTAAGAGAATGCTTATGTACCTAACTACTTATGTCTCTTTTTCTACCCAGCTTGCCATTACAACAATATTCATTATTTTGTGATATTGATATTGAAGCTAGCTTGTAGTTTAATTGGAGATAAGAGAAGTGGATGTAACCAACTCCTATGTCTAGGAAACCAACTCCTATATAATGGAAATTTGTTCCCCCTACATTCTACGATTAAGGAAAAGTTGGATTAAGAATATTCTTACCATCATTCACTCATGCAAAAGGAGGAAAAAGTTGAGGAGAGGAATCAAAAGTCTTGACTCAAGCATTTTTTAATCTCACTAAGCGAAAATGAGATAGGAGAGAATGTTACCATGGGATTATAACTTTTTCAAAATTATCAATCAACCCTAAATAATGTGTTCTTAGGTTTGATGCTATTATATATATTTTTTATCACTAGCAGAATCGACAACTGGGGTGGTCTTGTACTCGCATGACACGGGGCCGATTCTGACCGCTACCAATATAACCTCTAGGTGCCATACGTATGCCCCTTCCGTAGGCATGAGTAAATCGGGGTGATTTGAACTCAGAACCTCATTGAACATAACACTTTATATCACGCCACTTTCTAATTGAGCTGCCCCCCAGGGGCTAGCGTGATGCTATTATCAAGTTGTATGCTTTTTCTAAAAAATGTATAAATGTTTATGTATAAATGTTTATAAAATTCAAATGAAAAAAATAAAGAATACAAACAATCTGAAAACCATTAACCACAAGTCTCAATTGAGAAATAACCAGGCTTTTGTTAATGAGGAATTTTCTGAGTTACAACCAAATGCCTCTTTTCAAACCCTTACCGGGGTATTGACCAAAATCATACCTATATGTCTAGGCTGAAATTTTAACAATCATACAAAGACAATTGGTGTCTGAAAGAAAAAAGACCAAGACTGAAATGTACTAGATCAACCAAGCCACAAGCTCATCAAGTCTTGACTCTGAAAAATAGTCTTAATCAGAACTGAAAATTAATTTTGGAATTCTAAGGAAACCAAACAGATTGCCAAGATAAATGAATGACTTTTTGAAGCATGTCAAAAGTATATGCTTCTTAATTCTTTCCTCCTTGCCACCTTTAGAATGATCCTACTGTCAACAAGAGGATTTAGCTATTATAAAACTCAGAAAATCAAAGAATGAATATCAAAAATCTTAATTTGAAACAAGATCAAACCTTATCAGAAGTATCTCTCTCGAATTTCTCACATCTTCCTTGTCCTTCTTTTCCTTCTTTTATTATCCAAAAGGTAGTTTTCAAGTAGTTGAACTACGTTTAGTTACTAAAGTTAAATAACTTTAGTTAATAAATAGGACAAGTATTTTTTTTATGATAAGGATAAATAATATAATAACTAAATAGGTGGGGTCCCCCTCTATTATACATCCTTTATTTTCAACAATCATTTCTATATTTTCCTTGCCACTCCATGATATCATCAAATATAAAAAATTAACATCAAAGTATACCATCAACATGCATCAAACATCATGACATATGACACTTGTAACTCCCAAAATATAATATTATATTTTGAGTCTCAAAATCAAATATCATAATTCTGTCATCTATCCAAAAAGAAAGAAAAGCACCATTGTCAAGTATCCACTTAGACAAAATTAAAATAATTCAGGGAATTTCTTTTTGAAAACTTCTTCCCTTTCCCTAATGAAGTCTTCATATTGAGACTTTTTTTCTTCTACTTGTGCTACTTCTGGATGCAACTCACTTATATTTCTCTTACCATTGCTTGCTGATTTCATCTTAGAGTGAGCAGAGAAAGAAGACTTAGCCATGTTGGGAGAGGTGATTAGTCACTTTCCTTTGTTTGTTTGAGAGTTATGGAGGGAAGTTTTTTGATCTTTAGGTGGTGGAGGAGGATGAGTCATAGACTCATTTGTGATGATCGATAATGTTGGGTGAATTAGAGGAGGAGGAGGATCAACAAGCCACTGATTGATACTAGAGGAGGGATTGGCAGGAATACCACCCCATTCCTTACGTGGTTGAACACGTGACTCAGGGACATTTACGATGCCAAGGTGAGGCTGCAAGATAACATTTGGAGGAATGTGGGGCTGAGGTAAAGCATGTTGTCCACCAAGATTCAAATTTCCTATTTGGATCAATTGCTGAAATTAATCAGAATCAACATCAAATTGTATAGAGAACGTCAACTTCTTATGCCCCCCAGGTTGCCAAAATGTGTTAGGAAATCCCCCTCTTCTTCCTCTACTGCTACCCCTACTGAAGAAACTTATCTATATCCATCACACTCAAATTAGTACATGAAATATAAGACAAAGTAAAATTAAACATCTAATACAATTTCTCATCATGATTAATTTGGCTCTGAGAGTAACACAACCATGCAAGACAAAAGGGAAATGAAGGGGAAGAGTGAAAATAGGGATAGAAATACAATTCTACTACCATCCACCAATGAAATTTGTCATTTGAAATAAGATTGTCTATACATACAGACCACCATTTTCTCAAATATGAACAAAAAAGTACAAGGAAATTGTCCAATACTTCAAGTTTAAACGATGTTTGCATATATCATCATGATACCAATCAACCAAAAACCATTCCCAAATCCTTTCCAATCATCTAATTTGCCACCAATTAATCATGTTGATTATATTAAATTGTGTCTCTTTCTTATGCATTTTATCTTAATTATATAGACAAGATAGAAATGGAAAAATGAATTTTGATGAATGGGATTTGAGGAAATTGACTTATGTAAAGTGAAACTGATGAGGGAAATAAGTCTACACAACAATCCTTTTTAAACATATGACTTCCTTCAGTTCCTTTTTTTTATGCCATCCAAAATGCGAGTCATTATAAATAACATGTGGTAAACCATCATCCATTCATCCATGTTATTTCATGCTTAAACTAAAAACCATAATCAAAAGTAAAATCATAGAATAATACCCCATATGTAAAAAAACCAAAAAGTAATATGTTGTGAGTTTCGATTCATAACCACAACCCATTCTTATTGAATTCCTTCTTATTTAAACTCTCTATAAAAAATTGCCAACCAATAATCATAATAGCTAATAAACAGACTATACTCATATCATGTGCATGTGAAAGTTGAACCCAAAAATCTATCAACCCAAAACCACAATGGGCAGAGGAAATAATAAAAGGAAGAGTAATGGTTTAACTGGAGATGACATCATATGTTTGAATCTAGGAGACCTAAGTTCGAGCCCATTGGCTTATAGTCACACAGATAGACTCAAAACACATCTACCATATCCAGGAATAACACAAAGTATCAACTCATGATGAAAAAATTGGCTGTAGATAGTGTCATAATTAATTTATAAACCCAAAAACCATCATCCAATTCAAATTTGACCGATATTGAAAAAGATACACTTCCAACCCAACTTGATAGCTTCTAGTTAAAAACAGGTCAGAACAACAACTTGGGTGTAAACCAATCAGTAAACATGAGCACACAAGCTATTAACACAATGCAGGTTCAAATATTGTACCCTTTCTTTCTAGAAGGTTATCATCAAACTTAACATCAATCACACACAAAAACTAAGATGATATAGTTGCCTCTAGGAGCGACCACGCCATTTAGGTTTGACCCATTTTATTTTGCAAAGAAAATGACTGAAATTTGCATCATGAATCATACATGGGTCAAATAATATAAAAAACGTAATGAAATCCAAAGAATGCTTGATGAAACTAACTTGGGTTTTAAACCCATTATTCTTTATTTAAAAACTAAGAAGGGTTTTTTTTCTCTTTGATCCAAAATAACACAGAGCCCATAGAAGACAAAGAGAACTCGAGTTCGAGTCTCATCCATAACACATGCAAACAAAAGCTGCTAAAAACATTTTCCCTTTGTAAACTGATACAAAAATTGAGAATATGGAAGATGCAAGTCGAAACCCATTGCTAACTTTCAACAAAAAAACATGTTTTCCTCTTTTCCTTCAGGAAATGGCAAAGTAGGGAGAGAAAAAAATTCATGCACACAACAATGCTAACCAGATCCAAGTTTAATCAATTTTAAAGACAAATATGATGCAGAAGACGTAAAACAGACTGTGAATTCACACCTTGTCTAACGATGCTTTTATACCAGTGATGAGGGACGAAACAATTACAAAAACTAACAGAAGTGAGGGTTTTTTTGCAAAAATACCACCTCGAGCCTGGATTTTCCTCTTCCTCACTTCCAATAGAGAAAAATGATCGTAAACCAAGGAAAAACCGAGTAATAGCATGCGGGACTGTGGGAGTAAATGCCCGTATCCTTGTGACTTCAATGCATGGGAAAACCATCACATCGCCCATTCATACCAACCATCTTATTGCATGCCAACTCAACAATTCATTCAATACGCATAACCCTCATACCATGTGAATCACATTAATTCCAAGAAATATTAAATGGGTGCTATATAACTCATAACCTCAGAACAAGTGATATCCATAAATCATATACCACTTGTAACATGTATTGACAAAAAAAAACACTATATTATATGTAAGATCGTTATCAAATGCCAACTATAAACCACACACAAGTCACCTATTGTATATAATAATCTGAGTATAAGCCATATGTTGGTTGTCTTCCATGCAAAATATCACCTCCAATATGATGCTTCAATTGTAACAACCAAACCTTAAAGGATTTGCAATCATGAACACAAATAATATGATTCTCACGAGTTTCATATTCCATATATTGAGTTATATGGGTATTTGAGTCATGTATGTAAACCATGTAATCATGTATTAATCCAAAGCCTTTTCCTTCAAAGTATACAAACTATTGAACATGATATGCGTTTCCAAACAATATATATGGAGTTACTAGCCAACTTGTATGCCATATTTTCTTTAATTTACAATTTAAACCACATGCTTGGACTTGGATGCAATTTCTCTCAGATACCCTTTTATGGATGTTTCTATGGTACTAGAAAGCATAGAGCTTATCATTTTTCATACCCAGATAGAAAACTCTTTCAACTTCAGTCACGTGTATACAAATAAATTATTTCTTCAAAACTGATGTATATCATGCTGAGGAAAAGCTTAGAAAACTAATATTTTGCATTTAATACTTGAGGACCCCACCTATTAGCTATATAGTAGAAATAATAATAGGCTTCATAATTCTTTGCAAGCATTAATAATAGGTGACAAATTTTTGAGTCAATAGAAAATTCGAATGGGGAGGAAATAATTGTTTTTGGAGAGGGATAAAGGAGAGAACAATAGAGTTTTAGCTTGAAAAAGAGGACTGCCATACTAGGAGACTAAATAGCACATGAAAGGAAACATTTATAACCTTTTGAAAGGTAGGATAAAAGGAGGAAATCCATGATAATATGAAGAAACTGATGATGTGCAACAAAAAATGCTAAACTAATTAGAGAGATAACCACACAATCCCTAGAGAATGTTGATCATAAAGTTACCTAAGATCTAAGAGAAATGCTGTTGTAGTTCAATCTGAAAATGGCTAATAGATGGAATTTATATGTACACATTGAAGAGGAATGGAGGGAAGAGAACTTCTAAGAGATTGTTGAGCAAAGAAGGGAGTCTCTTCCATGTCTTGTATGGGACATGTATTGTGAGTACTTAAGTTTTTCTTATTGATATCTTGCTAAAAATACTTAGTAGGAGGTTGTTGGA
>JZKD02S0089005.1:1466910-1478865 GCA_000966675.3 Picea glauca | reverse complement strand
AAAGCAGTCTTTCTGTTATCAATCTAGTAGGTTTTATCACATATTTTATGACCCTATGGGGGAATACATGGAGTTGCATTTTCTCCATGTGTTGAAGCCTCCAATCCTTATCTTACTTTCAACTTTAGGGGGTAATCCAAAAAATGTAATCAATTTGTTGTCACAGTTTCATTATCCCTTGCTGATCAGCGACAAAATAAGAAATTTTTTTGTTAGGAAGTTACTTGGGTGGCTATGGTGGAAGTTTTCTTTCACCTAACATATTTTAAAAATCAGTTAGTGTAGGATTGTACATAAATAAGCTCCTTCTGGAGCATGTGTGTTTTTTTTCTTTTTGTAAGTAGAATAGTGTATATATCAACTGGTTGTGTTCAACAAAATGTATTTGAGCTCGACTCCACAACCCAATAGCTAAGGCACTAGAACTATGTGTTCTTGGCAGATCATAGGGAGCATGCCATCTCCTATGGAGCCAATGATATCACATGAAGTTGTCAAGGGTTGCAAAATTTGTCCAAAGATTTTGCTTGCACAAGAAGTAGCTGTAATCACAAGCGCAACATTCAGGGCAGTCTATTTTGGGGCCGAAATACAAGCAGTGGTCGGGTTCAATTTTCAACGGTGGAGATCCCAGGAGCAGTTCAAATCAGCGGCTCATGTGTATTCGGCATGTCAAAGTTGCACAATAATTTAAAGACTAGGTGGAAGCCTCGAAGTCATAGATCAAGCGCCACACATCCTTTCTGATCGAACAATCATGATTTACTTTGGGAGTTCAGGCTTCGGGAGTTTCGACTTCCCCACTCTCAATTTCCTCCAAAGTGCTTTTGTCCAAAGATGCAGATCAAGCACCATGTGTTCCTCCATATTGAAGGATAAACATTTACTTTGGTAATCCAGACTTCAAGAGTTTTAGCTCCTCCCCTCTCGCTTTCATCCATAGTGTTTTCTCCCAAAGTCCACTGATTGCTGCCACGTTTCCATCAAAGTCAGCGATCGTTGTTCACTTCGGAGCTCCAGCTCTACATGCAGACTGCCCCCGAGGCCTAAAGTGAAAAGTACATGGAAGTCATTAGTCCATAAATATGGCACTCCCATCAATCATGACACCTGGCATCCATCCGACGATGACACGTGGCACTCAGTCCAGGCACTTTTGGGCATGTCATCCGCTTATTTCCAAGTGACACATGTCACCTCTCTTTTCATGACACGTTAGCATAATGATGTGAGGCCACCACATCAGATCTTCCTCAGAGAAGTTGATGCAGGAGCATCGCAAGCCACTAGCAAAGAAAGCACAAAGGTGGAAGACAGCTTGAAACGCACCAACACACGTTTTGGAAAGCATTTATGTAATAGCTAAGGGAGAGTATCTACATTTATGTTTTGGATATTGTAAATAGATCTTGAGCATTGCTCTCATTTGTCGAATATGAAGGCATTTAATTGTATTGAATGAAAAGTAGATAGGTCTTAATTTTTGATTTGATAGCTTGTAGTGTAGGAGGGAAAACGGATAGAAAGACACCCTCGCTTGTAACATGTTGTGATCCCCAATTGTATAAGTGGAGTAAGTTATAGAGCTGTAGAGAGTAAGAACATAGAGAAGAACCCATGTACAAGGATATTTGAGTTAGTATAATAAAAAATTCAGACTCACGTTCATGGTGTTATTATGCTTACTATTTGCATATGTTGAATGGTATGTATACAGTTGCTTATATTTTTTGTTATGCATTTATTTCAATGCTATGTATATGATTCTGATTTCATGATGAATGTATGAAATCCGTGAGGAGAGAAGAATGAGTTTCAATTGTTTCTCTTCCCGAGAATTACTGCAAAGAGTGCAGTGAACGTTCGCAAGGTGTGCGTCGACGAAGTTCTGAGTTTTATCTCAGAAATCTCAGGAGAGATACCGTTGTTTTCCTACCAGTAGAAGTGCAGGTGAAGCATAGAGCCATGCAAGGTGTGCACAGGCTGGGTGAGATCTTGGATTTTACCAAACCAAGAGGAATATTGAAGGACTGCTGTCGCACAAAGTGCACATAGTCGAAGGATCAAATAACTCGAGGTTAATTGCGAATGCCGCAAGGAGTGCGTGTAGGAACCCATTGAATCCTTGAGTTTGCAAGAGAAATCTCAGGAGGGGAAGAACCTTGAAGGGTTCAAGGGAAAGCAAGTGTTGAAGTCACCCAACAGACAAAAAATATCAGAAAGATTTACGCCGTGGTGCTTGGTCAAAGAAATATTTCAAAATACTGATTGGATGGTGGAGTCGCTTCAAGGAGATGTGTCAATTTTCCATGGACTGTTGGATCTCACAGACTAGCGGAGAGATTAAGGTTGAGTTTTTTGCAGCACTCATAAGCTCAGGAGGAATAGAGGTCATTGGATTAGGATCAACAGGAGTCGTTGATCTCATCCTTGAATTTCACTATTTCATAATTCAGAAGTGGAGGAAGCTGTGACTCGCAGTTGAGAGTCGCGAATTCCCGATTCGCAAAGTCCCAAAAGAACTAGGACCGTCAGATCATAGGAGAGCCTAGAGCCATTGATTTGTGGTGAGGGGTTATCGTAGTTTCAGAAGTTTGCGAAAGGAGTCATTGCATTTCAAATCGCCGATACGTGAATTTGTGAAGTGCCGAAAAGATGGGCCCTAGGTTTTAGTTAGAGGTCACATCAGAGAAAAGTCAAGGGAGGAGTCAATATCCGTTAGCCCTTTCGATTTTTGGAGATTGAAGAGTCAGGGGGACTCACATCAGGATTCGGGAGGTCTTGAAGTTGAAACACCTTTTCAAGTAAAGGTCACGGTCATAGTTGTTGGTCACTTGGGTGAGAGTTAGCGCCTTGTTTTTATTCACATAGACGTGACTCATAAGGACCTGTGGATATGCACTTGCGAGTGTGAGTGATTTTCTATGGGGAAATCGAAGAGTCAATCAGACTCTCGAGGAGATAAAGAACGATCCTAAGACCAGGAGGTCACGTAGAACCTGCCGAGGCAGGGGGTGCTGCGTCAAAGTGGTATCAGAGCCTAGCCCACATTTTTCTTTTGTTTTCTGTGGGGAACAAATTGAAACAATGCTGCCAAGAAGGAGAGAGAGACTAATTCCTGATCCAACCGTGGAAAGGGAAATGAGAGAGCTCCATGCTCGATTAGATGCTATGGAAACAACACAGATATGAACAGTTGAAGTTGGAGATGTTAGTGAAGCTGAAAGCGAAAATGAGGCTGGAGCTGAAGAAGAAGTCGCAGTCGAAGACGCTACAGAAGAACATCTATTCAGAGCTGTTGCAAGAATCAGAGCCAGAGAAAAGATGGACATTCCAATGTATGAAGGCAACTTAGATGTTGAAGAGCTATTATATTGGCTTAGGGCTCTAGATAAATACTTCGATTATGAGGATGTCGAGGAAGATAAGAAAGTTAAACATGTCATTACTAGACTTAAAGGGCATGCAACACTATGGGGGGATGAGCTGTAGGCTGACAGGAATTGCAAAGGCAAACAAAGAATCCAAAGCTGGGATAGAATGGTTGCAAAAATGAAAGCCAAGTTTATACCTAGAGACTAACAGATAAATCTATTTCGAAGAATGAAAAACTTGAGACAAAAAGGAATGACAGTAATTGAATTTATTACCCCCTTCTCGTCACATGTTTAATGATGATTATTATTATCATTTTTTTTTTTACCCAAGTATCACTTAGACCTAGATTTTATTTTCCTAGGCTGGGCGAAATTTTTATTAGGAAAATTGTTTTTAAATCTCTCTTATCACATCATTCATTCTAAGGCCATCCAGGTTTATTCACTTACACATTAAAAACACGACGTTCCCTTCAGGACGCACTCGGTGCTCCAAGGGTGCCACTCGCCTCACTTTGTTTTCCTTGCATGACGTGCCCTTCAGGACACACTACGTGCTCTAAGGGTACCACTCGCCTCTTTCCATTTTTCTTGCACGACGTGCCCTTCAGGATGCACTATGTGCTCCAAGGGTTCCACTCACCTCTTGACTGACTTGGTAGACATAAAAAACCCCTGGAGTCAATACTCCACCAGGTGATCTTGTGGGAGACTAAGGGCCTCTAAGAAATAAGGCCCTTTCCTTATTGTGCGCCCCTTAGAATCATCGTGAGTGACTATCGCAGTCTTCCCTCACGACATCGTGGGTCTTCTCGAACTAGGTAATCATTAACCTACAGTTTGATCCACAATGGGAGTGCTAGTAGGTTGTGGCAGGGCTGTTGTCCACACCTCTCCCTTAACATCTCTGGTTGTCATGCGTGACCCCTCTACTCCACATGTGAGTCTGGTCGACAAGCTATCATCAGCTTGCATCATCAACGAATCATCTTAGAAATAAAATTAGTCATCATAACATCTAATCAGATGTGCATATGTCATATCAACAAAAATCAAACCCCCATAGTCCACTCCCTGACTCGATACAGAGTTCAAGGGGTTTCATTGATGCCTTTGCATCCTCGAGGTCCAAGTCCTGCACACTTAGGAGAACCCATTCAATAGCACCTATCTATGTAAATACACAAAATGACATATCATCATATCCATAATGCCTCATCATCATAATCAAACGACCAATAGTATAATAATTTGGATCACTTGCAAGCAAGTGTCCTCAAAGAATAAGTTTACACAGTGCGTGCAAGAGCGAGATGTTACAACTATGACATTCATACAACACAATAATTTCCTTGTGCAAAACAATCAATCTATACATATTAAATGATTATTATTAAAACAATTGTTCGTTGCAACTATATTCCAATTCCCAAAGTTAGATAACTATAAATCGCTTTCCTTTAAAACATAAACTAGATCTCTATCTTATGAAATTGCTATCTTTTAAAACTGGAACTGTACACCGAATATAATAGTTTTAGTGCAACTGAACACCAAATTATTCACATAAAAATAAATAGTTTACAATGTAATGGTTGTGACTTATCAATCCAATATATCGCTGGCATGTAAGTCGCTGTCACATAATTCACAACTTAACAATAAAAAGGAATGACAAGGAAAAACACTATAATCACTGTCTAAAATAATGCTCTACATATTCGTTGTCTATACGAAAAGAACTAATAAGATATTAACACTAAGGATATATAATAAAGATATTGCCGTAAAAAATGGTGTTATCCCTTAATGATATATAATAATGATATATGTTATACTATCACTGTCGTGTAATACAGTAATAATACTGTAATGATATAATGATATATAACCCAATCATATCGCTGTAATTATATGTACAGTAGTAATAATACAACAATAATAACACAACAATACTAATACCGTCATATCGCGATAATAACACATTAACACATGATCACTATACGATAGCACACTTTAATTCACTGTTGTCTACGCTTTTATGGGAAAATGCTATCCATAATGATTAAAAAGATATCCACTTAAAGAATTAACCATGCAAAGGGAACGACAAGGATTAACACTATGATTCTCTGTCTAAAAAGAGTTAATCATATATAAATATCTCTGGCATAGAGCGTTAAAAATTGCGCTGTGTATATCATTGTCAACACTATTGATATGCAATCATATATATTGAATCACATGCCTGATAAAGTATTGAAACACATGCATATTTATATGTATTGCAGATATATAAAAAGTCACAACCCTATCATTAAATGAATGCAGATCTATCAAAACAAACGCAGGCATGCATAACCTTGCTATAAAAAATTACGCTTAAATATATAAATGGGTTAAGGATGTAGCCAACGCAGCGATAAATCACCACGCTGTCATTCCAATGTATATTTTTGAAATTCGCAGTGGAGATACGTATCTCTGTGTATAATTAAATTCGCTATCACTAAAAAAATGCTAGAAACATGCGTCTGTCACACTTAAATAAAACGTTGTCAAATATCTAACCATCAAATGGGGATTCACTGCCAAAACATAATGCTTATTATTACACAATCCACCATGCTATTTATTACCCCCATATGGTTAATCTGTTAGTCAATATATATTAAAACGCAGTCAGATATTATTAAAAGAAATAATTTTTGCTATGTGCTATCCAAAACACAAATGATGTATAATCTGGAGGACACACCAAATGAGTATAGACTAACATAGGATTTATATATTCAATCATAGTCCATGATTCATGTACTCAACGCTGTCTCTGAAACCATTCAAACTCTTTCTGTCTACTCATTATGATATAAGTTCAGATGTTGTTTATTCAAATGCTGGGTAAAACGAAAAGGGAAAAAACAAAAGGGAAGTGGATGCTTATAAAGGACGGTTTCAACAGTGGGAATGATTCCATATCTAGACGCATAGGATGGTAAAAATGTAGGTAAAAGAACAGGTAAAATCGCCGTCAATACACCTATTAAAATCGCAGTATAATTTGCACTCAATATAAAATGAAATCATGTAAGTTCGCAGTCAATGAAGTAGGTAAAATCGCAATCAAGACACAAATGATAGAGCTATCATAATATAGATGGAATCGCAGTCACAAGATAGGTAAAAAAAACATTGTTTGAAGGTTCAATCACAGTCTCCAATAGGTAAAAAGAACGCTGTCATACAATCGTTTACTGTCAATAAATAAATTCAATTGTAGTCACAAATAGTTAAAAACAACATTGTCATACAATGGTTAACTGTTAAATAAATACATTCGAATCACAATCACAATTAGTTTTAAAAAAAGTTGTCATTCAAATGGAAAAATGTTGATATTTTTCCAATCAAGAGCTGGGAACTGTCATTAAAATCACAGAGAATAAAATACCCTAAAAAAACATAGAGGTGATATTAAAAATGCAGAGAGTAATAAGTTGTTTGCAGAGAGAAATGATAAACAATACACAGAGATGCTCAATCACAAGAAGGCGCCAAGACAATCATTCAACCATGAATCAATCAACCGTAGGGATAAGTAATGGGTAGACAACAGGGCAAAAATTTATCCTTCGCTAATCATCCATGCACAAAAAAACAAGGCATTAGAATCTATAGGTCTATAAACACCAAAGTGACGACCGTCGATTCTGCTCCTGGCCGAATGCTCAAGCATGGATTGATGATCTAGTGATAAGGGTGGGATATAAAGCACACACTCTTCCAACAATCAATAAAACCCACACAGATAAGTATTGAAATCAGAAATTGGGTTCGCCAAGGGAAATCCATTCAGAAAGTAGCAAGTAAGGGGATTACAATACCATAGGAAAGCAGGTGCAAGACAACGCATGGAAATAAAATCTTAAACGAGAACAGAGAAAGAACATGAGTAAATTTAATTTTATTGCGAGTAACAATTAAACCGACGTACCTTAGCCAAACACAATTGCTCAGTAGTTTCTGTCCCACGCGGGCTCCGTCTAGCCTTCGCTTGTCGACCGATGTGACCTCACCGGTACCTCCCAGCCAACAATAGGGGCAATATTCTTCCCCCTGAGCCCCCCGAGCCACAAATGGGCTACACACACTATACCAGAGAAAATCTAGCACCCAACTCGCCTTGCAAGGTTGAGCTACCACTCATTACCTGAGGTGGGTATCCCAACTCCCACAGGATAAGTTAGTCGAGACAAAAATTCAGCAGCGTAACATTACACATAAAGATGAGATCCATACTCCTCCTCCTCCATCGTTTTTATAGAGTTTTTAAGTGATTTCTTTCCCAAAATCTTATTCAATTTCTTTTTCATTATTTTAAACAGAAAAAACCTCCCCCGTACACATGTCATCCATCCCCTAGTTGCACTAGAAATTAATTTCATTAATTATTTAATTATTCCTATTTCCCTCACCCACCAAAAAACATTCCTAAAAATGCTCCTTAGTGTCCCAATATTCCCTTACACATTTTAAATGACTTACGTCTTTAATAAATTCCTAGCTGAGTTCATAATTAGAAGGTTCTTAAAGGCAAGATTCCTTACTAAGTTAGACATTCATCTTTTTCCTTATGTTTCCCTTTTTCTGTATGTTTCCCCCTTTTTCCTTAGTTTCCTATTTCTTTTAACTTTCTCTCTTTTCCCTTTTTAACTAAAACTCAAATTAGCAAGTGTAGAAAAACCACCTTTTACCCCTTTTTCTTTTTAATTAATAAAATTTAATTGACATATGTAGATAAAACAATCATTTCCCTTTTAAAATTTTAATCCCCAAATATAATTTGATTTTAATAAATTAATTGATTTTCTTACCCCCTTCTCGTTACATGTTTAATTATGATTATTATTTTTGACCTCAAGTGTCACTTAGACCTAGATTTTAATTTCACTAGGCTGGGTGACATTTTTATTAGGGAAATTGTTTTAAATCTTACTTGTCACATCATTCGTTCTAGGGCCATCTAGGCTTATTCACTTACCAGTTAAAAACACGACGTTCCCTTCATGACGCACTAGGTTCTCCAAGGGTGCCACTCAACTCTTTTCGTTTTCCTTACGCGACGTTCCCTTCAGGACGCACTACGTTCTCCAAGGGTGCCACTTGCCTCTTGACTGACTTGGTAGACATAAAAAACCCTCGGAGTCAATACTCCCCCAGGTGATCTTGTGGGAGATTAAGGGACTCTAAGGAATAACTCCCTTGCCTTATTACGCACCCCTTAGAATTATCGTGAGCGACTGTCACAGTCTTCCCTCATGTCATCGTGGGTTTTCTCAAACTAGGTAATCATTAACCTACAGTTCGAGCCATGACAATAGTGCTAGTAGGCTGTGGCAGGGCTGTTGTCCACACCTCTCCCTCAAAGTCTCTGGTTGTCATGCATGACCCCTCTACTCCACATGTGAGTCTATTCGACAAGCTATCGTCAGCCTGCATCATCAACAAGTCATGTCAGCAATAATAATCAATCATCATAACATCTAATCAGATGTACATATGTCATAACAACAACATACAAACCCCAATAGTCCATTCCCTGACTCGATCCGGAGTCCAAGGGGTTTCATCGATGCCTTTGCATCCTCGAGGTCCAAGGTCCTGCACACTCAGGAGAACCCAGTCAATAGCACCTATCTATGTAAATACACAAAATAACATATCATCATATCCATAATGTCTCATAATCATAATCAAACGACCAATAGTATAATAATCTGGATCACTTGCAAGCAAGTGTCCTCAAAGAGTAAGCTTGCTTAGTGCACACAGGAACAAGATGTTATATACACCCCCTCTCGGTCTAAACTTCATCTCAAAGTTTCACAGTATATAAGTGCCGAAATAATGTGTATCATAGTATCATAAGTCCATCTGTCAAACAAAAATGGAAACTACTGGCGCATATCATATGAATCCTCCTAGGTCATTGAGTATGGACTGTAGTTGTCCCACTGGACCTTGACCTGATCTACTGTTCGATGCCATAGATGTCGAATGCGATGATCCAGGATGTGTATTAGCTCAGCCATGAGTGCACCCTCGTCAGATACCTGCAAGGAACTCATGCCAATAACGTGTGTAGGATCACTAATATAATGTCTCAAAACTGATACATGAAAAACATCGTGCATATGCCTCAAAGAATTAGGCAAGTCTATTCAATAGGCCACAAGCCCCTTCCTTACCACAATCTCGAAAGGTCCCATGAAATTAGGAGATATTTTAGCACCCTTTCCAACTTGATTGAACTTTTATGCGGTTTCACCCGCAAGAAGACTCGATCACCAACTTCGTAACTATGGTTGACATGATGCACATCAACATAACTCTTCTGCCGATCCTGCGCTTATTTGATCCTTTGTATTATTGTTTTCATTTGATATTCCATTTCTTGGATCGCTTCTAGTCCCATCAGGACCTTATCCTCAAGCCGATCCCAACTCAAAGGCATTCGACATGGTCCCCTGTAAAAAAACTCGAAAGGCGCCATCTTAATGGTGCTTTGGTAATTGTTTCTATATGCGAATTATACCAGCGGAAATAATTCTTCCCAACACCACTGTTGGTCCATCATGTACATACACAACATGTCCTCCAAGATTTGGTTTGTTCGTTCGGTCTTCCTGTCTTTCTCCGGGTGATACATAGTACTGAAGTTAAGTTGGGTTTCGAATGCCTCTTGGAAACTAGTCCAAAATCGTCCGGTAAACACCAATCCTTGATCATATATAATCCTCTTAGGCACGCTATGCAACCTCACAATCTCATTGATGAAAACTCTAGCTATGTCAGGTGCCTGATACATCGTACAGAAAGGGATAAAATGAGCACTCTTCGTTAGAGTGTCGACTACCACAAAAATTGAGTCATGTCCCCTTGTCGTCAGTGGCAATCCAACAATGAAATCCATCAAAATGACCTCCCATTTTGATTCCGGAATAGCGTGTGGCTATAATAATCCTGTTGGATGTCTATGTTCAGCCTTCACCTGCTGACATTCTAGACATCTGGCCACATAGTTGACTATGTCTTCCCTCATTCCTTTCTAGAAGAATAAGGGTTTAGGGTCCACCCTCATCTTTGTAACCCATGGGTGAGCCATGTACACTGCTCTGTGAGCCTCGTTTAGGATAAAACTCCTCAACTCGTCGTTCGGTGGTACGTAAATTCGATTTTTAAATCTCAATAATCCATCGTCATCAAATGTAAATCCTTCAAATCTTGGTACCAGTCATTGTCGCGCTGTAAAGTTAGAATCTTTTCACTTAGATTCATCTGAAGAGGAAACACCGAAAATATGCGTGGTCTCCAACTCAATGCATCTGCCACTCGGTTCACTATTCCTTTTATGTAAGTGATCTCGAAATCGTACTAGCTAAGAAATTACGACCAATGCCGTTGTCGCGCCTTCAGATCGCTTTGTGATGCGTCCGCACCCTCGGCCACGTCCGCTCTCACAGGATCTTCTTCTTCTCGGCCCGAAGAAATCTAAGGTTCTTCTATTTCCCTATCGGGAAATATACACCCATAGATTCTCTTCTCCTGCGCGATCCCCCTTCCTTGACTTATCGGAGGATCGAAACTCGTGGCTTCGCAAGTTCGCTGTTGATCGCTGGGATCTCAAATCCCCGAGACCCGATGGTTTTAGTCAACGCTGACTTTCTCTCACCTTATCGGGACTTCTGCCCTTATCGCGGTTTCCCAACTCGCGATATCAAACACTTCACTTTACCGACTCCCGACTCGCGATATGCCGAAACTCTGACGCACGCGTGAGCTGTCTCTTCGACTCCCCGTCACTTCTATCGGGATATCGGACTTCGCGGGATTGCAAATCCGGATGTCGATGGATCGGCACTTATCGCCGCGAAACCCCAATGACTTTATGCCACCTGTCTTCCCTAACCCTGACTGTGGCCCACACGACCCTTCCGTCGGGATATTGCGTTTTGCGATTCCAAGCGGCAAGTGCTTTCTGTTCTCAGAAACCCCGATTCTCTGAACCCCGACTCCTCAACATCTCCTGACATGTGTCCCACATGATGGACGGTGCTGAGCTCGTCGGAATATCGTGGATTGCGATATCGCAATGTTCGTTGCACAAATTTGGAGCTTCGACTTGCGAATCCCCGATATGCGATGTCACGTGTAGATCCGACGATTCCTTCTGACTCGGATCGACGACTCTACTCCCTCCTGAGCTTTGAACCCTCAGACGTTCTCGTCATAACCTCCTTGCACCTCCGTGAGATCCGACGGTCCTCAGAACTTCGCGAAATCTCCTCAGAGGATTTTGACCGTCCGTTCTCCCTTAGATGATTTTTTCTAAATGAAGAAGTGTCTCCCCACGAGACTCGTTCGCCCGCTCGCCAACCTGTGATGCTCTCTCATACCTTCCACGCAGCTTCCCTGCACTTACCCTTTAGTGAATTCAAAGGCCTATCCCTCCTGAGATTTTCCACAACTTCAGTCTTCAGAAAGAAACCTTGCACACACTCCTTGCGGCAAATCTTCA
>JZKD02S0089005.1:1428890-1456995 GCA_000966675.3 Picea glauca | reverse complement strand
TGTTGGAGGTATAGTCGTGAAGTGCAAAGCACATCGCCATATTCTCCAACCATGCCTCGACGGCTGCGTCGTCCGGGGCACTAAAGAACTCGAGAAATTTGACCTTCTCGATTTCGCAGTGAATGCTACGAGTACCAACCAGAGCGTGCAGTGGAGCCTCAGGGGGTGCCGATGCCCTGGCCCCATCTCTATCCAAACAACTGATCAATTCCTCAGACATCCACTGAAAAGACCTCATCAGCCCAACCGCTTCACCCACAACTATCTGTTCCTGCCCGACCACTTATTCCTCTCATTGGGGGTTAGACCCCTCAGGCATGGATGCTACTGGGGGTGTCACGCCTCCTCCCCTAGCACCCCATCGTATGCCTCCATGACGTCCTCTAACCATGATTACCTACATGAATACAAGTCAAATTAATTAGCAGCATTATAATCAAATATCAAATCAATGAAAGACGTAGTGATCCCAAGTCCCGGGTTGAACCCGCTCTGATACCATATGTAACGATCCTAATTGTTACGACTCCAAGCGAAGTGAAAAGTGCAATTTTTATTTATTTTTAGGCAGGAAGGAAAAAACGACAACAGTTAAACCACACCACCTGACGACAAACACCATGCACGCAAATCAAGTAATAGACAACAACGACTCTACACACTAGCACATCGAGAAACTGGGCGAAACATGCATAAATAAAAAAAAAGAAACGACTACCCACCCGACACAAACACAACAACGCCTACAAGCTAAGGACAACATTCACAATACCGACACAATGACATTAGAATCTATAGGTCTATAAACACCGAAGTGACGACCGTCTTTTACCCCTTTTTCTTTTTAAGTAATAAAATTTAATTAGCATATGTAGATAAAACAATAATTTCCCTTTTAAAATTTTAATCCCCTAATATAATTTGATTTTAATAAATTAATTGAATTTCTTACCCCCTTTTCGTTACATGTTTAATTATGATTATTATTTTTGACCTTAAGTGTCACTTAGACCTAGATTTTAATTTCACTAGGCAGACGACATTTTTATTAGGGAAATTGTTTTTAAATATTACTTGTCACGTCATTTGTTCTAAGGCTGTCTAGGTTTATTCACTTACCAGTTAAAAATGCGACGTGCCCTTCAGAACGCACTAGGTGCTCCAAGGGTGCCACTCGCCTCTTTTCGTTTTCCTTGCATGACGTGCTCTTCAGGATGCACTACATGCTCCAAGGGTGCCACTCGCCTCTTGACTGACTTGGTAGACATAAAAAACCCCTGTAGTCAATACTCTGCCATGTGATCTTGTGGGAGACTAAGGGCCTCTAAGGAATAAGGCCCCTGCCTTATTTCGTGCTCCTTAGAATCATCGTGAGGGACTGTCGTAGTCTTCCCTCACGATATCGTGGGTCTTCTTGAACTAGGTAATTGTTAACCTACAGTGTGAGCCACATCGAGAGTGCTAGTAGGCTGTGGTAGGGCTGCTGTCCACACATCTCCCTCAAAGTCTCTGGTTGTCGTGCGTGACCCCTCAATGCCACATGTGAGTTTGGTTGACAAGCTATCGTTAGTCTGCATCATCAACAAATCATATCAGCAATAATGATCAATCATCATAACATCTAATTAGATGTACATATGTCATATCAACAACAATCATACCCCAATAGTCCACTCCCTGACTCGACCTAGAGTCCAAGGGGTTTCATTGATGCCTCTACATCCTTGAGGTCCAAGGTCCTGCACACTGAGGAGAACCCAGTCAATAGCACCTGTCTATGTAAATACACAAAATAACATATCATCATATCCATAATTCCTCATAATCATAATCAATCGACCAATAGTATAATAATCCTGATCACTTGCAAGCAAGTGTCCTCAAAGAATAAGCTCGCTCAGTGCGCGCAGGAGTGAGATGTTAGATTTTTGTTTAAGAAAAATTTCAAAAGATACTAATGAAAAATGGAGAAAAGAACCTATGGACTAAACCAAAGCTTCTTGAATGAAAATCATCATTTGATACTTGATTATTCTAGAAAAAACATTTTTTCTTTGTCAACAAAGATCACTTCCCTATGGAGTCTTGAAACTTTGATTCAATTCACATTGGAGTCACCAGGTGAACACTTAATTGAAAGATAAACTTAAAAATCTTTCCCAAAATGTTTTTTGATTCTCGTTCACCAACATAAAAAAGAATTTGTCTATATCATATCCCATGGAAAACGACAATGGTGCCAAAAATATGTTGTAATTTGAGATTGTTCATGGCTTCTTAGGAACAATGCCAAGACATCTCCAAACCTACCTTAGGCCACAAGCTAGCTCTTGGATTTGAGGGGTCTCCCTCATCTTATTTAAGATAGTTGGATTCCTATTATCACTAAACAATAGCTCTCCAACAATAAGCTTAAGATGGCATATTTGAATGTTGAAAAAATGGATAAAAAATGTTGAGGATAATGATGACAACATACTAAAATAAAAATATTGTAAATTAGATCAAACTAGTAGTGCTAATACCAAACTATTTTTTTCAACACATATAAATATGATTGTAAATTACATATTACTTATATTACTTAAGAAGAAACTCAGATGAAATATTAAAGAAGATTAAAACATAAAATCTGTTTGAGATGAGTTATGAATTTATAAATTAATACTTTATATATCAAAATAAAAATAAAAATTACAATATCTCCATAAGATTCATCATTGTGGACACCGTCCTTGCCCAAGAAAATCCTAACTTGCTAACGCCCTTTTCATTGAAATCACTTCCCTTCTTATAACGTTTTCAAAATGAAAGAAAATGAGTACCAACAAAGATGGCATCAAATCCCAATACTCATGCAATTTCCACATCACGCATATAAATTTAGAGCGGAGATAGATATTCCAACAAAGTATATGGCTTGTATTTGATTTCAAATAACCCTTTTGGTTGCTTAAAAAAAATATGTATGCGCTCGAGCAGATTGGATGGAAAATAGATCAAAATTCACATTAAATATTATCTCCTTATCATAATTTAAGAAAGGAATATCTCGATTCCTTCTCAAGACTGCTCAACATCCAATTTGGCATTGAGCATTTTTGGAAAACCATTCATTCACAGAGTATAAAAAATTCTTCTTTAGTAAAACGACCAAATCTCAAAAATCATTCATTATTTTCAAAATATGGCCAATTTGGACCATTATGCAAAAAAAACCCAAAAAAACCGCTATCCACCACTTACTCAACTTAAAAAGTTAAAATCCCTCCCTTTTTTTAAACATCAAACATGGAACTCTTAACACAATTGACGTGTTAAAACACACTTTATTATTATTATAATTAATATATATTAAAAATATTAAAACTAAAAGATCATATAATATACATTAAAATAATAATAATTATATATTTAAATTCTATTACAAAATTTAGCCTATAAACAAAATAAAACTAAACTTTATTCCAAAATTATAAATTATATTAAAATTAAAAAAATTCAAAGTAATAATAAATTAAATTAAACTATAATTAAATTAACTAATTACTAAGTAAAATCAATAATTAACAATTTTATTTATTTATTAATTTAAAATTTATAAAATATTACAACAGTATGGGATAGATTTGGAGCCTTCTTTGGTCCTTTTGAGGGATGGGGGCAATCTTTTGGTCATATTTTTTGCAAAGGGATAATTTTTGTTCACTTCTCTTTATCAAAATAAATTTGGTGGTTAGCAAGTTGGAAAGTCTTCAGATTTATTATTAGTATTTAAAGTAAGTTCTAAATTTTATCTTGGTTTCTTAAGTGTAGAATAATAAGTAATGGAGTGTATTATTAAAACACTTTATTATTATTATATGAAGTCAATAACAAAATCAACTTAAGTGAATCATTTTTTAAATATCAATTTGGTCTCAAGATTATTTGTATAAAAAATGTTTGTATAAAAAATGTTTGTGTAATTTAAAATAT
The DNA here is from genome assembly GCA_000966675.3 of Picea glauca. Taxonomy (NCBI): domain Eukaryota; kingdom Viridiplantae; phylum Streptophyta; class Pinopsida; order Pinales; family Pinaceae; genus Picea; species Picea glauca. Next base: position 1,453,017 of record JZKD02S0089005.1, on the reverse strand, counting down.
TTAATTTAAAAAAAAATATTTTTGATATTTTACTTACTTTAAATAGACATAATAATTATTTCAATAATTTATTAAAATTTTATTTAAAAAACATGAAACTGGATCGAATTTCTGATTCTCAAGCACCGTTCAATTTAAAACGATTGAAGTGTTGATTTTGATTGACTAACCACCGTTTCCAATCACGTTTTCCCATTATTGATTTAATGGTGCATTGAGATTAAAATAATCGAGCTTTAGTTCTCGCAAGTATGTCAAATATATCAGAAGATTATAATTGATTACAAATATAATTAAGATTATAAGATTATAAATATAATTAATTAATTTGCAAATATTTTTTATCTATAAATATAATTAATTATCCATTAGGATAGTGTTTTATTTTTTAATTTTAAAAATCAATTAATATATTATATTGTAAATTAATATAAATTAATATTTTACTTTATATTAATGTAATATTAATATATTAATATTTTTATAATGTATTACTACTTTATTAATATATTATTTTAATAGTGTATTAATGTATTTTAACTGAGTTGAATTGTTATTTCATTTAAAATATTGTAAATATATATAATTTTGAAAAAAAACTACAAATTTTTTATATTTAGATTTTTTTTCAAATATTTATTAATAAAATAATATGAATATATAAATTGTATTTTTTGTTTTTATATTTTTCTATTAAACATGTATTTCTTAATGGAATAATAGTAATAAACTATATTTTATTTTTCTATTAAATGTAATAATAGTAATAAACACTATTTTAATTGTTTATATATTAAAAATTTCTAGACTTTTTTTAACTATATAATATATAATTAAAAATATAGTTTATATAGTTATAAATGACCATAACACTCCTCTTTACTATAATGATTTCAGAGTATGGATTTGAATGAAAGTTTTCTATGGGTAGGAGACTTTAACAATAATAAATCCTTATAACAATAATAAATCATCATCAAATTTCAAGTTGATTTTCTATCAATGTCTTTAGAATTAGTATAAATTGTCATCTGCAACTAGTAAAACAAGTTGATTTCCTTTAAATGTTCTTAGGACAAATATAAATTATCATCTATAATGTATAAATCAATTAGATTTGTTATCAATGTCCTTAGAACAATATAACTCATCATCTACAAAGATCCATATGATTTGTTATCAATGCTCTTATAATAACTATAACTCATTAAACGATTTGTTGTTACAATGCGATGAACATAGTGTTGAGTCTTTCAATTTGACAAACATTGCGTCGAGTTTCGCAATTTAACGAACATCACCATATTTTCGCAATGTGATGAACACGAGTTTCCATAACCATATTTTCGCACTGTGATGAACATAACCATATTGTTGCAATGCCACGGGCATGACTTGCCATAACCACATTATTGCAATGTGACAAACATAACCATATTGTTGCAATGTGACGAACATGAATGGCCATAACCACATTATCACAATGTAACGAACATAACCATATTGTCGCAATTTAATGAACATGACTGGCCATAACCATATTGTTGCAATGTGATGAACATCGCCCCATTGTCGAAATAAATATCCTGTCATCGCTATGTGATGAACATATGACATTTATTTTCATCACATATCCATTCGACATATGATGAACATACGACATTTTTGTTCATCACATTGCCACTTTTTACTTAAATGACATGTCATTGTAATGTGATGAACATAACCCGCTCGTCGCAATATCCCCGTCATCGTCAATATGTGACACACAATATATTGTCTTCGCACTGTGATGAACATAGCCCCATCATTGCAATGCGATGCAAATATCCTGTCATCATATTGTGATGCAAATATCGTGTCGTCATAATCTGACGAACTTATCCCCTTCCTTGCAATGTGACAAACATAACCATATTGTCGCAATCTGACGAACCTAGTCTTATACGCTGAACATACGATGTGACGAACCTATCCTTATATGCTAAACATATGATGTGAGGAACATAACCATATTGTTGCAATGTTATGAACCTAGCCTTATACGCAGAACATACGATGTGACGAACATAACCATATTCTCGCAATATGACGAACATAAATATGGTTGACCTTGATTGACTATGACCATGGTTAACTTTGCTTGACCATGGTTGACAATCATTGAACATGGTTGGCCATAACCATATTGTCACAATGTGACGAACACAATGATATTGTCGTGATGTGAAAAACATGAGTGGCCATAAAAATCTTTTTCGCAATGTGACGAGCATGTCTTGTCATAACCATATTGTCACCATTTGATGAATATAACCATATTGTCTCATAGTGACGAACATGACTGACCATAACCATATTATCGCAATGTGACGAACATAACATCGTCATCACAATGTGATGAAAATAACCATATTGTTGCAATGTAATGAACATAACCTCGTCGTCCTAATGTGATGAACATATTCTCACCGCCTATGACACAGATATCCTATCATCATAATGTGAAAAAAAAACATACGAACCTGGCCTTATACGCTGAACATACAATGTGACGAACATAAGCATATTGTCGCAATGTGACGAACATAAATATGGTTGACCTTGATTGACCATGACCATGGTTGACTATGGTTGACCATGGTTGACAATGATTGAACATGGTTGACCATATCCATATTGTCAAATGTGACGAACACAACGATATTGACCATGACCATTGACCATGGTTGACAATGGTTGACTATGGTTGACAATGGTTGACCATAACCATATTGACAATGTGACGATTGACCATGACCATGGTTGACTATGGTTGACCATGGTTGACAATGGTTGAACATGGTTGGCCATAACCATATTGTCACAATGTGATGAACACAATGATATTGTTGCGATGTGAAGAACATGAGTCGCCATAACAATATTTTTCGCAATGTGACGAGCATGTCTTGTCATAACCATATTGTCACAATTTGATGAATATAACCATATTGTCGCAATGTGACGAACATGACTGGCCATAACCATATTGTCGCAATGTGATGAACATAACCTCGTCATCATAATGTGATGACAATAACCATATTGTTGCAATGTGATGAACAAAAACTCGTCATCCTAATGTGATGAACATATCCTCACATCTGTGACACAAATATCCTATCGTCATAATGTGAAAAACAATGTCCTGTCATCACTCTGTGATGAATATCGCCCCATTGTCAAAATAAATATCCTATCATTGCTATGTGATGAACATATGACATTTATTTTCATCACATATCCATTCGACATATGATGAACATACAACATTTATGTTCATGACATTGCCACTTTTTACTTAAATCACATGTCATTGTAATGTGATGAACATAAACCCCTCGTCACAATATCCCTGTCATCGTCAATATGTGACAAACAATATATTGTCGTCACAATGTGATGAACGTAGCCCCATCATTGCAATGTGATGCAAATATCCTCTCATCATATTGTGACGCAAATATCTTGTCGTCGTAATCTGGTGAACTTATGCCCTCCCTTGCAATGTCACAAAAATAACCATATTGTCACGATATGACGAACATAGCCTCGCCATCCCAATTTCATCAAAATAACTTCATCGTCGCAATGTTACGTGAATATCATGTCATCATAATGTGACAAACACTTCCAAATTTCACTATCTGAATGTCATATGTAGTTTTGGTCAACTATGGTCATGGCTAGCCATGGTCACCTATGGATAACAACTGTCAAAATTGGTTAACCATTGTCAACCATAGTCAACCACAGTCAACCATGGTCATGGTCAATCGAGGTCAACAATAGTGAAGGTCATCCATAGTGAATGTCAAGCATAGTGAAGGTCTACGAAAGTTAACAACGGTGAAGGTTTATGGAAGTTAACCATGGCCATGGTCAACCATAATTAACCATGTCAACCATAGTAAACCTTTCCTTCCCAAATTCAACAAATTTCTACGATGAACATACGACATTTATGTTCATCGCATTGCCAATATTTACTTAAATGACCTGTCATTGCAATGTGATGAACCTAAAATTCTCATCCCAATATCCCCATCATCGTCAATCTGTGACAACAAATATATTGTCGTCGCAATGTGATGAACATAGCCCCATCATTGGTATGTAATGCAGATATCCTGTCATCATATTGTGATGCAAATATCTTGTTGTCGCAATTTGACGAACATAGCCTCGTCATCACAATGTCATCAACATAGCTTCATTGTCACAATGTTATGCGAATATCATGTCGTCATAATGTGACAAAAACTTCCAAATTTCACTATTTGAATGTCATCCATAGTGTTGGTCAATTATGGTCATGACTAACCATGATCATTTATGGAAAACCACTGTCAAACATGGTTAACCATTGTTAACCATGGTCAACTACAGTCAACTATGGTCATGGTCAACCAAGCTCAACCATAATGAAGTTCATCCATAGTAAATGTCAACCATAGTGAAGGTCTACAGAAGTTAACCATGATGAAGGTCTATGGAAGTTAACCATGGTCATGGTCAACTATAATTAACCATGTAAACCATAGTGAACCTTTCCTTCCCAAAGTCAACAAAATTCTACCAAAGTTAGCCATTATCATGGCCAACCATACTCAAGCATGATCATTGTAAATTATTGTATTACTGTATTAATACTTTAATAATATATTACTCATTTATTAATGTATTATTACTTTAATAATGTATTTATTAAGGTATTAATACTTTAATAATGTATTACTAAAGTATTGATACCTTTTTAATGTATCAATTCTTTAAAATTATTTCTTTAATATCCATATTTATGTTTTATTATAAATATTAATATTAAAATTTTAGTGTATTAATAATATTAATAAATACATTATTAATAATGTATTTAATGTATAAACTAATTCATGTATTAATGTATAAATTAATTAATACTTAATGTTATTTAACAATATTAATAATAAATTCATTATTAATAATGTATTTAATGTATAAACTAATTAATATTTTAAGTATTTATTATTAATGTATTAATACTTTAATGATGTATTTATTAAGGTATTAATATTTTAATAATGTATTGATACTTTTTTAATGTATTAATTCTGTAATATTAATGTTTTAATATCAATATTTATATTTTAATATAAATATAAATATTTGTATCTTAGTAATGAATAATATTAATAAATACATTATTAATATTATATTTAATGTATTAATGTATAAATTAATTAATATACTTTACATTATACATTAATGTATATATTAATTAATACATTACATTATTAATGCATCATTTAGTTAATAAGTTACTTTATATATTAATGTAAATTAATATTTTAATTTATACATTATATTAATACAATACATCAATGTATCATTACATTATTAAATTTTTATTTTATTACTTTATTAATATTTTGCAATGTATTAATTAATAATGTATAAATTTATTAATTAATTAATACATTACACTATTAATGTATCAATCAACTACATTATACATTAATGTAACTTAATACATTAATTTATAGAATACATTTATACATTATTATTATCTATTACATTAATGTAATACATTACATTAATAGATCTCATTAATATAATATTAATGCAATAATTAATTAAAACATTAATTATGTATTAATATATTAATGGTGGTCCATCAACTAACAACAATCATTTTTATGTAAAAAGTGGTTGATATATGCTATCAACGCCATTAATTGAAAAAGGTGGAAAATGGTGCCATTTTCCGTACTCTACTTTCTTTTCTTCAATTAATACTCTATCACCAAATTCATATCATTTTCTTCACCTTTACTCTCTTAACTAGCCTTTAATCTCTCTTTTTCCACTACTCTTTACCCTAATACACCAATGTAAATCCCCTCATCTTTATTCTCCACTCCACATTTTCTTTCTCTCTCCTTTCTTAATATTTCTCCTCTCCAATTTCAGTCTCTAACTCAACTTTTAATTATTTATCCCTTCTCCAATTTCAGTCTCTAACTCAACTCTTAATTATTTATCCCTTCTCCCTTAGAGGTTTATCCTCCTCTCTCTTTTAAATTACATTTTCCTACCTACTTCTCCATCATCTATTCTTTCTGGAATTTAATTCCTCCCCTTTTTAATTCCTTCTCCCAATAATTTATTAATTCTAACTTTTTAATTATTTAATTCTCTATTAGTATGTTTTCAATACTTCATTGATATTTTAAACTAATTATTTTAATACTATTTAACATGATTCAATCTTTAAACCTAATCTTAACAACCCCTTTATCTCTTTTTTATTTATTACTTAATTCCAATGGCTAACACCAAATTGTTTAATACCATTATTTTTAATTAGTTAAATATCTAGTTCCAAATTATTACCTTTATATTTACAAAACTTCAACATTCTTTTACAAAATTATGTTTTTTATGTTTCTGATAATGGATGGAGTGTTCACTAAAAATCTTAGAGATTTAAAAAAACTCCAGACACAGTTTTTATCCAAAAGTTCTTTACATATTATAAATAACACACAGTTTTTACTCCAAAATGCTTAACCTTCTATCTACCTCCACATATAAAACTCTAACTAAAAATCCTATCAACAATATCACCACCACGGTCTCCAAAGCCATCAAATCTTCCTCATTGGATGGCTCCATCCAAAAGTGTCTCCTTGCTCATAATTCCCAAACCCTTAGGGTCTCTGGACAACCTAAAATTCATAAAAATCATATAAATCTCCTACCTATAGTTAGGGCCATAGGGGCCACCACTCATTCCCTCACTGGATTTCTCTTGACAACCTAAAATTCATAAAAATCATACTCCTCTCCTACCTATAGTTAGCGTCATAGGGGCCACCACTCATTCCGTCACTCGATTTCTAGTTGACAAGCTTCAAGCATTGGTTGGCACAACCTCTGCTTATATCAAAGATTTTGCTTACTTCATTCTACAAAAACGGGACCTCCACCTTGATGAAGACGACCTTATGGTTATTTTTGATGGTGTCTCTTCGTTCACCAAAATTCCAATGTCTCAAGTCCTTGCTCTTATCTCCAAAGTTGTTGACCCCGAAACTCTTAATCTAATCAAAATTTGCCTCTCTTCTACTTTCTTCACCTTTAAGGGAGTCTACTATGAACAAACTAAAGGTACAACAATAGGGTCCTCCATCTCCCCAGTTGTAGCTAATATTTTCATGGAACATTTTGAATCTCTAGCCTTAAACAACTTTCATCTCAAACCTAAATGTTGGTATACTTGTGTAGATGACACGTTTTTCATATGGACTCATGGCTACACCAACTTAATACATTTATTTAATCATCTTAAAAGTATTTCTCCCCACATCCAATTCACTATGGAAACCCAAAAAAAAAATTCCCTCCCCTTCTTAAATGTTCTCATCTCTCTCCTATGGCTGCTTTTTGCACCAAGTCTACCGAAGGAAAACTCACAGAGAAAGATGGCCCCTCAATTCCTCGCAGAGGAAAAATCCCATTTAGCCAAGGCCTTTTTATCCAATGGCTACTCTCTTTCTAATATTAACTGATCCTTCTTCTTAGCCAACAAATTTAAACCAAAAACGTCTTCTCCCTCCTCTTCCCCCTTGGTTCTCTTCTCTCTCTTCCTTACATACTAGGAACCATCGATCACATCACAAAATTCATGGCCAAGAAGAACATTAACACCATTTTCAAACCTTTCAAAACCCTCAAATAACTTTTTAGAACTGCAAAAGATAAATCTAACTTGATGCTTGGCGAGAKTCTACCAGGGTCCATTCTCCTATGGTAAATCCTACATTGGCCAAACCATAAGAACCTTTAAATCCAGGATTAAAGAGCATATAACAKATACTTCCCATAATCGAATCTCTAAATATGCTATCATTGAACACTCATTTAATTCCAAGCATCTTATTTTMTTTGACCAAACAAAAATCCTAGCCCCCTTCCCTAATTAATCCTCTCCTCTCATTCGTGAAGCCCTTGAAATCGAAAAACATCCTAATAACTTAAATTGTACCATTCATCACCTAGACCATTAAATATTTATCTTGTATGGTTTCCCTCTAACCTTTCCCAACCAACTACTCAACCATATAGGTCCCCAATTTTCTTTATGTTCCTCTAATGAACTCTTATATCATTTCTTCCCCATTAATTATTTCCGTTCTCAAATAGTTCGCAACTTTTTCCGTACTCTACTCTCTTTTCTTCAATTAATACTCTATCACCAAATTCATATCATTTTCTTCACCTTTATCTCATGTTTAATCCTCTCTTAACTAGCCTTTAATCTCTCTTTTTCCACTACTCTTTACCCTAATACATCAATGTAAATCCCCTCATCTTTATTCTCCACTCCACATTTTCTTTTTCTCTCCTTTCTTAATATTTCTCCTCTCCAATTTCAGTCTCTAACTCAGCTTTTAATTATTTATCCCTTCTCCAATTTCAGTCTCTAACTCAACTCTTAATTGTTTATCCCTTCTCTCTTAGAGGTTTATCCTCCTCTCTCTTTTAAATTACATTTTCCTACCTACTTCTCCATCATCTATTCTTTCTKRAATTTAATTCCTACCCTTTTTAATTCCTTCTCCCAATAATTTATTAATTCTAACTCTTTAATTATTTAATTCTTTATTAGTATGTTTTCAATACTTCATTGATCTTTTAAATTAATTATTTTAATACTATTTAACATGATTCAATCTTTTAACCTAATCTTAACAACCCCTTTATCTCCTTTTTATTATTACTTAATTCCAATGACTAACACCAAATTGTTTAATACCATTATTTTTAATTAGTTAAATATCTAGTTCCAAATTATTATCTTTATATTTACAAAACTTCAACAATCTTTTACAAAATTATGTTTTTTATGTTTTTGATAATGGATGAAGTGTTCACTAAAAATCTTTGAGATTAAAAAAAATTCTTTTTATCCAAAAATTCTTTACATATTATAAATAACACACAAATTTTATCCAAAAATTCTTTACATATTATGAATAACTGTATAAACTTACATTTTCTTTGTAATTATAATTCTTCGTATTCATATTTTCTTTGTAATTATAATTCTTCATATTCATAATGAATGTTGTGAAATTAGATCATTATGAGGAAAACTTATTCACTAGCACTCTCGATTTTACACACATTATCTTATGTTGTGAAATCGAGAGTGCTAGTGAATAAGTTTTCCTCATAATGATCTAATTTCACAACATTCAATATGAATATGAAGAATTATAATTACAAAGAAAATATGAATACGAAGAATTATAATTACAAAGAAAATGTAAGTTTATACAGTTATTATGACATAATATGTAAAAAAACTTTTGGATAAAAATTATGTGCTATTTATAATATGTAAAGAATTTTTGGATAAAAATTGTGTCTAGAGTTTTTTTAAATCTCTAAGATTTTTAGTGAACACTCCATCCATTATCAGAAACATAAAAAACCATAATTTTGTAAAAGAATGTTGAAGTTTTGTAAATATAAAGGTAATAATTTGGAACTAGATATTTAACTAATTAAAAATAATGGTATTAAACAATTTGGTGTTAGCCATTGGAATTAAGTAATAAATAAAAAGGAGATAAAAGGGTTGTTAAGATTAGGTTAAAAGATTGAATCATGTTAAATAGTATTCAAATAATTAGTTTAAAATATCAATGAAGTATTGAAAACATACTAATAAAGAATTAAATAATTAAAGAGTTAGAATTAATAAATTATTGGGAGAAGGAATTAAAAAGGGTAGGAATTAAATTCAAGAAAGAATAGATGATGAAGAAGTAGGTAGGAAAATGTAATTTAAAAGAGAGAGGAGGATAAACCTCTAAGGGAGAAGGGATAAATAATTAAGAGTTGAGTTAGAGACTGAAATTGGAGAAGGGATAAATAATTAAAAGCTGAGTTAGAGACTGAAATTGGAGAGGAGAAATATTAAGAAAGGAGAGAGAAAGAAAATGTGGAGTGGAGAATAAAGATGAGGGGATTTACATTCATGTATTAGGGTAAAGAGTAGTGGAAAAAGAAATATTAAAGGCTAATTAAGAGAGTAAAGGTGAAGAAAATGATATGAATTTGGTGATAGAGTATTAATTGAAGAAAATAAAGTAGAGTACGTAAAAAGTTGTGAACTGTTTGAGAACGAAAAATAATTAATGGGGAATAAATGATATAAGAGTTCATTAGAGGAACATAAAGAAAATTGGGGACCTATATGGTTGAGTAGTTGGTTGGGAAAGGTTAGAGGGAAATCATACAAGATAAATATTTAATGGTCTAGGTGATGAATGGTACAATTTAAGTTATTAGGATGTTTTTTGATTTCAAGGGCTTCACGAATGAGAGGAGAGGATTAATTAGGGAAGGGGGCTAGTATTTTTGTTTGGTCAAAGAAAATAAGATGCTTGGAATTAAATGAGTGTTCAATGATAACATATTTAGAGATTCGATTATGGGAAGTATTAGTTATATGCTCTTTAATCCTGGATTTAAAGGTTCTTATGGTTTGGCCAATGTAGGATTTACCACAGGAGCATGGAACCTGGTAGACTCTCACCAAGCATCAAGTTAGATTTATCTTTTGCAGTTCTAAAAAGTTATTTGAGGGTTTTGAAAGGTTTGAAAATGGTGTTAATGTTCTTCTTGGCCATGAATTTTGTGATGTGATCGGTGGTTCCTAGTATGTAAGGAACAGAGAGAAGAGCACCAAGGGGGAAGAGGAGGGAGAAGACGTTTTTGGTTTAGGTTTGTTGGCTAAGCAGAAGGCTCGGTTAATATTAGAAAGAGAGTAGCCATTGGATAAAAAGGCCTTGGCTAAATGGGATTTTTCCATTGCGAGGAATTGAGGGGCCAATATAAGAATGGCACGAGTAATCAAAGTTTTGAGAACAAGGGATTTTTGAGCTAGGTGATTGTGGGAACTGACATTTAGATATCTTTCTCTGTGAGTTTTCTTTCGGTAGACTTGGTGCGAAAAGCAGCCATAGGAGAGAGATGAGAACATCTAAGAAGGGGAGGGGATTTTTTTTTTGGGTTTCCATAGTGAATTGGATGTGGGGAGAAAGACTATTAAGATGATTAAATAAATGTATTAAGTTGGCATAGCCATGAGGCCATATGAAAAACATTTCATCTATACAAGTATACCAGCATTTAGGTTTGAGATGAAAGTTGTTTAAGGCTAGAGATTCAAAATGTTCCATGAAAATATTAGCTACCACTGGGGAGATGGAGTCCACCCTATTGTTGTACCTTTATTTTGTTCATAGTAGACTCCCTTAAAGGTGAAGAAAGTAGAAGAGAGGCAAATTTTTATTAGATTAAGAGTTTTGGGGTCAACAATTTTGGAGATAAGAGCAAGGACTTGAGACAATGGAATTTTGGTGAACGAAGAGACACCATAAAAAATAACCATAAGGTCGTCTTCATCAAGGTGGAGGTCCCATTTTTGTAGAATGAAGTAAGCAAAATCTTTGATATAAGCGGAGGTTGTACCAACCAATGCTTGAAGCTTGTCAACTATTAAATCGAGTGAGGAAAGGAGTGGTGGCCCCTATGGTGATAACTATAGGTAGGAGAGGAGTGTGATTTTTATGAATTTTAGGTTGTCGAGAGAAATCGAGTGAGGGAATGAGTGGTGCCCCCTATGGCCCTAACTATAAGTAGGAGAGTTATATGATTTTTATGAATTTATATGATTTATATGAATTTTAGGTTGTCCAAAGACCCTAAGGGTTTGGGGATTATGAGCAAGGAGACACTTTTGGATAGAGCCATCCAATGAGGAATATTTGATGGCTTTGGTGACCGTGGTGGTGATATTGTTGATAGGGTTTTTAGTTAGAGTTTTATATGTGGAGGTAGGTAGAAGGTCAAGCATTTTGGACTAATAATTAATGGAGTTCATAATCACAATAGCATTTCCTTTATCGACCTTAAGGAGAAGGATGTTAGAGTCCAAATAGAATGGAATTGGTTTTTAGTGAAGTTGGTTTTAGGAGGCTTGGATCAACTAAGGATTATCGAATTGTTCTTTAGTGAAGTTGGGTTTAGGAGTCTTGGATCGACAAAGGATTCATTGGCATTCCAGCCTAATTTTATTTTCTTCATAAGTCAAAAGTTGGTTAGTAATGGATTCAATACATCAAATGATATTTTCGATGGGATGCGGTTGGGGGATAAGGGGAAATTAAACCATTTATCAATAAGTTGGAGACAATTGAGAGATTATTGGAGAATGAAATGGGGGAAGGTCCTATGTTCGGAAGGTGATGGTTATTAAGAGAGTCATTAAAGTCTACGTGGTAGTATTGACGCGTGTAACTAGAATAAGGATTGGATGGGGAACGCTAAAGGAAATAAAGGAACGTTAACGAAAATAAGGTTAGACGAGAAGTTAAGGTTTGAAGGGTTGAGCTTCAGGATTAGATCACTAGTAGAAGAGAGAGTTCCATTCGAAAGGGCGTGAGGCTGGTCGCTAGCTGCGCCTAGAAGAGAAGACTCGTGGTTGGTGGTTTGTGATAAAAAGGGAAGGTCAGAATTAGGGTTAGGTGAGGGGAGTAGTGTTAGATATAATGCTTAATGAATGCTACATTCTAGAGTTTAGGGATTGGATTGGGTTTGCTGGAGGATGTTGAGAGATTCTCTCAACCTCTCCCTCCAAGAGTGAAATAAGTTGTATCTCACAACACTTATTTAATTGTGATGTATCTTTGTATAATGTGAGCAATATAATTTATCATTTTGTGTATCTTTGCAATATCTATACTCTCTTAATTTCTAAATTGGTAGCAGAGCTTGGTAATAGACATGTGAGATGTGTGTGTGATCCATCCAGTTCTCATGGGAGCTATTGTGCATGATATGTTGTGTAAAAGAGACCCTACGCAGAAATCAGAAGGAATTGTCGATAAAGAGAAGCCTGTGCGATGTGATATACGAGATCTAAAAGGAGATATTCTGCTGTGAAAATCACTGTGAGATATTTTGCTGTGCAAATCGCTGTGAAGAGGAGCCAACTATGGAGATGACTCATTTTTTTATGATTTTACTGTAAATTTTGTTTATGATTTTACTGTAAAGTTCGACAATGGTAGTTCACAGAAAAATTTCAAATATTTGTTTTCAAAATTCAAGCTGTCCTCTTCAAGGAGTTCATGATTGAATTTGAGAAAACGACGGTTGACATTGAGATAATTGTGTCAAAGTTCCAATTGAAACTACTTTACTAACATATTTCTCAGGGATGCTAGCGGGACCCTTCCTTTTCTTTTGTATGTTCGGGAGTTTTGTATTGAGCAATTAATTATAACCAGTTAAAGTTTTCTTTACTCATGGATCATATCTCCATGAAGACTTATGTAAGAGGCAGTCAAGCTATTGATGAAAAGTCATCATTGTTGAGTTGAGACACAGTGTTATGGTATCCCGAATTGTTGCATAGAGAAGGCATCAAAGGTACTTCATGAGTCAAAAATCGCTGCCCAAGATTCATAGCTGTCACTTATTCATGGAAGAAGCCATCATTACTTGAAGTCCACCGAACCATTGAAGAGTGTCGATTATTTTCTATGTGAAAGTGCCATCTTTTAAAGATTTGGTTTGTTGGAAGGCCGCTGCCTTGGCTATAAGATAATCTCTTCATTGAATATGTTGCGCGCTTGACCAAGGGTCAATAAAAATGCTAAGTGGAAACCGCTACTTGTGGAAACCACCGTAGATAGTTTATCCTGTTTTTCTACATATACATATTTATGTATGTGTGGTGTGCTTAAAGTTTTTATATGTTTACATGTTTATGTAAAAGAAAATAGGAACTCTTGTATCTTGATATAAGCTAGCAGTCCCGGTTTCAAGAACAACTGTTCTTATGATTGGAAGTCACCTTGTATAATTGATTTTTGAAGACATTCTGTACCTAGACTGCCTTTCTACAAACTGACGGATAGCCAAAAGAGAAATATCTAATAGATGGAGGTATGTCCATAGGATGATTCATTACTTGAAATTTTTTATGGAAGCCCCGGTAAGCCGAGTTTGTCAATATTATCTATTGGGCAAGTTCATGAATGATGGTCTGAAGTGTTTATGCTTTAAATGAGTTGAATGGTAAGCTCGAAGAAGAGGAAGAGAAAGAGCACAATCCGGACGCATCAGAGTGGGTGTATGCGTTGATGAAGATCATGTCAGACAAAGTGTTGCAACCTTTTCTTTATGTAATTTGTGAAGTTTTGTAATGTAGGCATTAAGGGGGGTGTTAGAGATAATGCCTAATTAATGCAACATTCTAGAGTTTAGGGATTGGATTGGGTTTGCTGGAGGATGTTGAGAGATTCTCTCAACCTCTTCCTCCAAGAGTGGAATAAGTTGGATCTCACAACACTTATTTAAGTGTGATGTGTCTCTGTATAATGTGAGCAATATAATTTATCATTTTGTGTATCTCTCTACAATATCTATGCTCTCCTAATTTCTAAATAGTAGTCGAGTGGAAATCATACGAGAGCTTTTCTAGGGCGATGAGGGGTGAAGAAGGTGGTGAGAAGAGGTTTACTGATAGTGAGAGGAGCCAAGGAATTTTGTTTTTTTCATCAGTATATCTTAAATCTGAATTTTTGTTTCTGATAATTATAGGAAAATGTTCCTTAAATGGTAATTTGGTTATTATTTTAGGATTTAACTAAAATTTTCTTATTATTTTCCTTCCGTTCTTATAATTGATCCATTTATAAGACTTGTTTATCTAATGGTATTCTGGTTATCATAGGAATGGTGGGTTAATTGGAATTTGTTTATTGTTTTTTTATTTACTAGCCCAACCACCTAACCCGTGGTTGATGAAGGCCCAAAGACACCGGACATCTTGTTGCTGGTCATCTTCTCACTCCCTGTAGTTCGTCCCCATATTGCCTGTTCTAATAATTAACTGATGATTATTTGTGTTAATCTTTGTCTTTAATTTGTTTCGTGAACATTACAAAGAATATTTTTAATTAAAAAATGGATTAATTTTTTTTTTTTTCAATAAATCTAAATCTATGTACTTAAATATATAATAATTTAATTTCAGAATTTTTAATATAAATATAAAAAATGAAAAATTGTAATTTAAAAAAAAATCATCTCTTACCTACATTTTAAATTTAAATAATTTTTTTAATCCAACTATAGAAAATATTTGATATTCTAACCATTTTCTCTCCTCTTCCAAACTAATTTAGTCAAATATGAAGTCCTCGTAGTTTCTCCTGGTTGAGAATTCATCTTGAGGATCCGGTTGAATATAACGTTGACACATTTGCAACACTTTTCCATAGATGACTGTAGAGGACATCACTCTTACACCTTAGCAATAGCAATAACAATAGCAATAATGAATAACAATACATTATTCATTATATATTTAATTGTTTGAATATAAAAACATAACTTCAATTACAATTTAAACTTAATTTGAATGATAACAATACATTATTCATTATATATTTAATTGTTTGAATATAAAAACATAACTTCAATTATAATTTAGACTTAATTTGAATGTATGTTGAGAAACATGTAATCAATGGCCATATGTATTTAATTAAAATTATATATTTAATTTTGTTTCTCTAGAAAAGCATTAAGATAAGCTTTCCAAGATCATTATACTTTTGTTGAGTTAAGAGGTTAGGAAGGTTGGTAGTGTGACAAATATTTTGAAAATGAGATCTAATGTGGGTATAGGCTCGACAAGCTAAGAGAAAGTGTTTTTCATCTTCAACCTTCCTAGTGTCACAAAGGTGACATACTCTTTCATCCCATGGCATTTTAGAATTGACCAACCCCCAATTTCACTATGGAGCTTGTGAGAATTTGTTATCTTAATACTTATTTTTTTCTTTACACTTGACAAAACATATAGATAATTTTGATATTTTAGATTAGGATTGATTACATCCTTATAATACCTTAATTTTCATTTTCCCTCTAACTCTTTATCACACCACATTTTCTCCTTAAATTTTGATTTGACCTCTTTTTTAATAGTATATTTATTCTACCCCGGATGGGGTGACACATAGAGCAACAATGCCACGCAGCGAGGAGCCAGGCCCGACCATAAATAAGGTAGACCAACTCTCATCCCCTCACCATTAAGGATGGGAGAAAGCCATTATCACCAACTACACGCCATGAGACTTCTCCCTCGCGCGAATAGTCCGACAACTCAGGAAATAAATGTTGGAGGAGTGATAATGGAACCTGTCCTGTCACTCCTCCATGATATCATCCAGATCTGCCTTGGCTCCCTCTATTTCGACTTTGGATTGCACCAGGCCAACCACTTTGAGCTTTGGTGCAACCACCGGGACACCCCCTGTATGATAGCCATTCGAATTGTCATCACAATGCTGAGGGAGAGGGGAAAACCACGATGCGACTTAGCTTGGTACACATTCGCGGCAAGGCATAAGAGACAACAGAGGCTGGAGCATGCATTATCAATGGACAAAACTCAGATGGCACCAACTCTCTATTTTCTCTAGCATGCAACTTGCTGAGAGCACCAACTCTCTGTTTTCTCTAGCACCCACTAGAGGGAAGCACCAACTCCCTGGTTTCTCTAGCACCAACTAGAAGGAAGCACCAACTCCCTGGTTTTTCTAGCACCAACTAGAAGGAAGCACCAACTCCCTGTGTTCAAGCACCCACTTGTTTCACGGTAGTACGACTGCCGTTAGACCAAAACCTGCGGGTGATTGATAAACTCATCACTGCCAGAGTTAATGGATCCACGGGAGGCTGTTAGACCATGTTGCGAGTCTCGAAGGAGGTGATGAACACCAATTCAACAATCTCCCCCTCAACACCAACTGAGGGCTCTCAGCACCAACTGAGATACTCGACACCAATCGAGCGGACTCGAACCCATAACCTTTCGCTCTGATACCAGTTTCACGGTAGTACGACTACCGTTAGACCAAAACCCGCGGGTGATTGATAAACTCATCACCACCAGAGTTAATGGATCCACAAGAGGCTGTTAGACCATGTCGCGAGTCCCGAAGGAGGTGATGAACACCAATTCAACACAATGTTCATCAAGAACTATGTTGGGTTATGAAATTCTTCAATGGTTATGTAAAATTGTTTGATCATGTTTCATTATGTTTTTGTATCATTTACAATGTTTGACTATGGTTGACTAAAATTGAGTATGTTTGAGCATGGTGTATTATGGTTGAGAAATTTTTGTAATGATTGAGCATGTTTCACTATGGTCGACAATGGTTGACCTTGGTTAAGCATGGTATGTTTATGTCAAATTGTTGCACTACTTACTCGTTATTTAGGATTGTGAAATTCATCTTCACACATTAATGGCTATGTAATATTTTGACATTAATCTAATTTGATGTCACATTACAATGTTTATGAAGGGTTTTGTCACATTTTGATGTTCATCAAATGTAATGTCACATTGTGACATTTATTAAGTGTTTTGTCGCATTGCAACATTAATGAAGGGTTTTATAAGGCTATGATATTATTCAATGGTTATGTCAGGTGTTAAAAATAATTTTGTCTTGCTTTATAATGTGGATATGTTTGATTATGATGTTCCTCACTGGTTGTGTGACATTGAGAGACTCATATTTGTTAAATTATGTTGGCTTCCTACATTCATTAATGGTTATGTTGCATTGTGGTGTTGATCAAATGTGATGTCACATTGTGACATTCATAAAGGATTTTGTTGGATTATAGCATTCATTGAGGGTTAAGTTGGATTGCGACATTCCTTAATGGTTCTTTCATATTGTGATATTCATATTTCCATGTTAATGACTATTTCACATTGAGACGTTCATCGAATTTCATGTCACACTGCAATGTTCATTAATGGTTTACTTGCATTGTGATGTACATGAAATATGATGTCACATGTGGCATTCATTAAGGGTTTTTTCGTATTGCAACATTCATCAAGGGTTATGTTGGGTTGTAACATTCTTCAATGATTATGTTAGATGGTTTGACCATGATTCATTATGTTTGTGTATCATTTACCATGTTTGACTATGGTTGAGCATGTTTTATTATAGTTGAAGAAGGGTGATTATGATTGACTATGGTTGAATACTTTTTATAATGGTTTATCATGTTTCAGTGTGTTCAACAATGGTTGACCTTTGTCAAGCATGGCTGTTTATGTCAAATTGTTGCATTCTTTAATGGTAATTTTGGATTATGACATTCATCTTTCCATGTTAATGGCTATGTCATATTGCACCATTCATCAAATGTTAAGTCACATTTCGATGTTCATTAAGGATTTTGTCACATTCTGATGTTCATGAAATAAGATGTCAATGGTTGACATCTTGTTACTATGCTTAACCATGGTTGATTATGTTTGTCAATGGTTGACTATGGTTTCACATAGAAAAATCATTAGTTAACTATGGATTCCTTTGGTTACCTGTGGTTGTATTGGATTGTGACATTCCTAAATAATTACATCACATTGCAACATTCACCCTAACCAATTTATGCCAAATTGCTACACTTCTAAATAGTTATTTTGCTTTCTAATGCTTGTCAAGGATTATGTTGCTTTGGGTTTAGTTGATTTTGGTTAGTGATGGTTAACTGTGGTTGACAATGCTTATGTTGGGTTGAGATGTTCCTTAATGGTTATGTCACATTGAGGCATTCACCTTCAAAAAATTATTTCAAATTTCTACACTTGTTAATGGTAGTTTCCATTGTTACATTCATCTGGGGTTGTGTTGCATTGAATTTAGTTGAATTTGGTCAGTGATGCTTGGTTATGGTTGACAATGAATATGTTTGATTGTGATGTTCCTTAATGGTTATGTCACATTACAACATTCATATTGCTTGACTTATGTTGACTTCCTACATTCATGAATGGATATGTCACATTGTGTTTTTGTTTGCTTGACTTATTGCTTGAATTATGTTGACTTCATACATTCATGAATGGATATGTCGCATGTTGATGGTTTTGTCGCATTGCAACATTCATCAAGGGTTGTGTTGGATTGCAACATCCCTTAATGGTTATTTCGGATTACAACATTGATATTGCAATTTTAAATGATATGTCATATTGTGATGTTGATCAAATGTCATGTAACATTGTAATGCTCATCAAGGGTTTTTTTGCAATGTGATGTTCATAAAATGTTATGTCACATTATAAAATTCAATAAGCGTTTTGTCACATTTCAATGTTCATCAGGGATTATGTTAGGTAGTGACATACCTTAATGGTTATGTCAAATTGTGACATTCACTTTGGCTTACTTTATGTTAAATTGCAACATTCCTTAATATTTATGTTCCATTGCAATGTTCATAAAGGGTTATGTTTCATTGATTTTTTTTTACATTGGCTGGAAATAACCCACATTTCTTGATAATTTTGTTAAATTGCATCATTCATCTTCATTAACTTTCCTAATCCCAAATGGTTATGTTGCACTGTGATGGTCATCGGGGATATATCGGAAAAAAGGTTAATTGACTTTGTTTCTCCATTGTTCATTATGCTTCACTATGGTGTTCGATTGTGATCGGTTGTAATGTCCCTGAGTTTACAAACATTTAAAATTTTTAATTTTATAGTTTATGTTGTGTTGTAAAAGACTTGTGTGAAATTATATCATCATAAACATTAATAATGATGAATATTTTTGTAAATATTATTTTTAATTTATTTATTTAACAAGAAACAAACTGATTAGAGAATCCGATCACAAATAGTAAATCATTATTCTATGGGTGAGTGAGAAGGATAAAAACCACTAGAGTAATTATTTTCCATGGGAAAAGTGGAACCCTAATCCAAAAAGTGTGGGATGTGAGGGAACAAGCTAGTAGAAAGTGAGGACAAGAAGATTCCATAGGGTTAGGAATGAGGATGACTTGAAAAATTCCTGGTTTCCTCAGATGACATTTCCCCTCCGTCCAATTTTTCCCAATTCTTCATTCACTGCTGTGCCACTCACCCCCCTGTCCATTTAGCTTGTCAACATCTCACCATCCAATCATTCTTGCACAAAATTAATGTTAGACAAGCTTAGGGTAAATGAAAAACAATAAGTTAGTAAGTGTTTTTTTTTTGTTTGTTAATTGGTCCGGACCTTCTTGGCATCGAGATTAACCTTTGGCTTGAGAAACCGCGACTCAGGGGCATCTAAGCCATCAAAATCACCCGGGGATCGCACCCGGGCTGAGCCACACCAACCCTTAACATGGTTGGATTTTTTGTTCCCACAGGTTTCGAACCGATGACTTTTCAACACGGAGTGGCTTAACAACACACTCCATCACCGACTGTCCTACACCTCAGGGACAATAAGTTAGTAAGTATTAGTGTACATTGTTTAGGATTAATAATTAGTAAATTAGGTTAGTAGGTTAGTAATTAGATTAGGGTAATAAGTAATAGTTTTAATAATAAATTAAAGCAATAAATAAATAATTATTTTTAATAAATAAATAGTTAATTTTGAATAATGTTAATAATAAATTAAAGAATTAAAATTATGAATTAAAAAATTAAATTATTAAAAAATTCAATAAACATTAGTGTAATACAATATTATTAAAACAAACAAAAAAGAAAATTAAAACAAAGTTTAATTAAATAAAAATATATATATAATTAAACAAAAATACATAATAAAAAAGAAAGAAAGACAAAACACTTAAAAACAAAGTAATAAAATGAAAAACTAAATAATAAAAAGATTAAAACACAAAAATAAAAGCAATAAAAAATGAAACATTAAAAATAAAACAACAAATAAAAATTAAAACTTAAAAAAAAAACAAAAAAAACAAAAATCAAATAAAATAAAAAAACTTTGAAACTTACCTCCTGTACTCCATATATCGCATTCCAATGCAAAGAATCAATGACAAAATATTATTTCAGACCCCCTCCTGCCATCCGAACTTTAACCGGGGGGGGCGTCCAAAAAGTGATTTTGACTCCTGCCACTTGACACCTCCCCATAATTTCGAATCCCCCCTTCCTAAACCACTTACCATCCTACCCCCCTTGAAAAACACGTTTCCCCTTCTGAAAACCACTTTCCCCCAATTTAGAAACCGTTTTTTTTCCGGTTTCGACCAATCATCTTCTGAGGCGATTTTTGAGCTAACCAGGGAGAATTTCAAAAAACCGAAAGAGGTTTTTTCTCTGCAAGGATCAAGAAAAAATAACCTCTTTGATTTTTTCTACAAGTGTCACATATTGTGATATTCAAAGACTTCTTTGGGGACTATTTTTGAGATTTAGTTTGCCACCTGTTTGACACATCTTTTTCAAACGTAGATCCCTGACAGATGGAGAAGAATTTCAAAAAACTGAAAGAAGTTTTCGCTCATAACAAGATGATATACAAAAATCTCCTCTAGTTTTCACACAACTGTCAAGATCTGGGAGATATGAGCTTGTGATTCCAACCCTATTTTTTAGTTGTATGGTCCATTTTTCATGGCAGACAGTTCAAAATTTCAGCGTAGCTCTTTCTATTTTGAGATAGGTGGTTGGATTTTACCTCCCAAGCTTGGGAAATAATATTTATTATATATTTGAGCATTTTGAATGTAAAAGGGAGTTGGTCATATTAGAGAAGAAACATTTTTTTGCATTGTAATTTTTTCCAAGTGAATGGATGGAATAACAGGTGATTTGCAAGAATTCTTGTGTCAGAATTTTGGTGGTTTTGTGCTCCTTTGATTTGTAATTTATCTTGTGTGTTTACATCCCTTTAATGTGTATCTTCTTGCTTGGTAAAAACATATTTTTGATCCATAATTCATCTTAATGGTGCTTTGTTTTAGTTTTTCCAAGTTATTAATGTTTTTAGCTTAAAGCAATCACTTTAGAATTCATCCTTGGTTTGATTCTCTAATGTGTTGTCTTTCACCCCTTTCAAATTCACCTTCTGGAACAAATTGATCTAAATTTTCCACCAAACTCTGCCTACCTCTCTCCTGTGAAAAAAACTATGTTTCCCATCATTTCAGTGGACAAAAAATTGTTTTTTACATGACTCCATGCCTAATGGATTTGTCTCTTTTCTCATCAACAGAACTTTAAAAAAAAATCAACCTTGCTGAGATTATTGCCTAGCCTAATATATTATTTGTGGAGTAATATAAGTGAGAGAGCCCTCTCCAAGGCCATAAGGGCTAGATTCTGACCTAGAAGTGGTTTGTGGTTACCTCTGTCTATTTCTTTCTCAACCTTAGAAATTACAGAGTGCTAATAGAAGACACACTCAGTTTCTTCAGATTTGTAACCATTGGTTTAGCCATGGGCTTATAGTTCATCATCTCAAACTTCTTCAATATCTCAACTGTGTACTTCCCCTAAATCAGGAAGATCTCATCAATTCTCTGCCACACTTCTAGTCCTAAGAAGTAGTGCATCATACCAAGGTACTTTATCTCAAACTCAATGACCAATGCATAATTTCATTCAACAATAAGGATATTTGTATCGGTGAGGAATAAATCATTAATTTAGAGGACCAAAATCAGGGACTTACCATTAACAGTCTACAGGTTGGGATCAACAACACTTTTGCTGAAGCGAAAACTCACCAGGTATCCATCAATCATCACATACCAAGCTTGAGGTGTCTTCTTGAGTCCATATAGGGCCTTCTTCAACCTGCATACATGAGACTCCTACTCATGTATCATGAAACCATCTATCTTCTCGATGTATACTTATTTTCCAATATTTTCTCCCTCTGGATGTAGTACAACCTCCCTCTCTGGGAGTGCCTCTAGATACAATGGAATTGCTACCATGCCTACTTCCTCAACATCTCATGGCTTGAAGCATGTATCGATATTGCTACAATTTCTCCCTCTAAGTCTCATATTGTATCTTCCTCCATCACAGGGTCCATCACCATTGCTTGCATTCATGGTCTTTCAAAATATCTACTATTTGGCATGGTCCCAACCTAGGAGGTACATTGCTCCTAGAGACTACTTGTCTCTTAGCATAATTTCTGGTGATGTCACTTCATGACATCATGTTTGGAAGGTATTTCCCTCCATGTTTGATTCTTTGCATGACCTAGATGATTCCCCTCCAGTCTTAACTTCAAAATAGATCACTCTACCTGCCATGTGATCTAATTGTCCACTAATCATATCCCTCATGGAATCAATGTCTTCTCTAGCACACATCGAGGTTCCCTGATGGAACCAATATCCCCCAAGACACATTGAGGTTTCCTTGTGAAACCAATGTCTTGGTTCCTTCATCTGACCGTCTGAGGCACGTCAAGATGAAGTCCACATTCCTCTCTGCCACCACATTCACTATGGATGGCTTAAATCTGACAGAGCTTTCCATAGGTTCGCAACTCCAATACACAAAATGCAGTAAGTAATAGATCCAAATAATTAATCATTCTTTCAGCAATATCCTACTATGCTCGGGACATTATCTCACCCCTCACAACCCATCCATGGAAATCATAATGCTTTTCACTCTCTGGTTTCATTGCATATTCCAATATCTAGAAGACTCGACTCATAATCCCTACACCGGTCATGAGTTCTAATGAACCTTTGATGTAGACATGAGGCTCATTATCACCAAGATCGTACTATGATATTTTGAGTTTCCTTATTCCATCCTCTATGCCCTAGAGTAACAGGATCACGTGGAGCAATTTAGAGAATTTGTCTTTTCTCATGGAAAAGTGTTGGTGGCTAGGTTGCATTATGTAAAAAGATAAATCTTCCATGACTCCATTGTAACTTGTAGAAATTTTAATACAAATTATGTATTGCCTGGATTCTACTGATCTAACAAGTATATTCCACTGTTAAATACAAAATCGCTTCTACAAATATTCTTGTGGAATTTAAAACATGGTCGCCAATTGCAATATCAAGAAGAAAGATCAATCACACATAACACAGATGTTTTACCGGGAAAGCATAAAGCTAAAATCCCCACTATCATATATTATGTATATATCATGGATGATGAAACAAT
>JZKD02S0089005.1:1396448-1406668 GCA_000966675.3 Picea glauca | reverse complement strand
GGTGGTGTCAAATTGCTGCTTGTTTGCCTGGACGTACGGACAGTGAGATCAAGAATTACTGGAACTCTTCCATCAAGAAGAAGCTCAAAATGAAAGAAAACCTCTCCTCGGCCAACGCAAAATCTGATGTCCCGTTTCTATTTGATCCTTCCCGCGTTACTGATCCATTGTCCCTTGATCCTCTTGTTCGTGGCCATGATGTTTATACCTCCTCTCACTCTGCCCTGCCACTGGACGTTATGCCTCAAGGTTACCAGCTGCGACAACAGTATAACACATTTGATGTAGAGGCCACTGCAGAAAATCCACATTCTTGTGCTCCCGACGTACTGCAATTAAAACAGCAACAAATAGAGGATCAAAACCATGAGTTTGCAATTGACAAAGACCTCACCAACAACCAGCTTATTTCT
The DNA here is from genome assembly GCA_000966675.3 of Picea glauca. Classification (NCBI taxonomy): domain Eukaryota; kingdom Viridiplantae; phylum Streptophyta; class Pinopsida; order Pinales; family Pinaceae; genus Picea; species Picea glauca. The sequence continues at coordinate 1,406,255 of JZKD02S0089005.1, read as the reverse complement.
TATTCGACTTCCACTCACACCGGACAGGAGACCTTCTATGACGCTTTTTCTTGTCCGAGTCTGCAAGCTCAAGACCATAATCATAAGACTGAATTGTCGACTACACTGCCACCTCATGAAACGTCAGTCCCTGCCAATAACTCTCCGGGCTGCAGCATCACCAGTACCTTCCCTCCACTTGTTGGCATCACCAGTACCCTCCCTCCACTTAACTCCCACTCCCAATTTAGTGCACCAGCAACTATATGCGCCGACCTTGATCAGTACTTTAAGGTTCAGGTTGATGACGATACCAAGGATAGTGCAAATTTGGGCGTACCAACGTATATAAATAATCACGGGCAGAGCATCAGCTGTCAGGCCGGAGGAGCTCAGGATGGCAATCAACTTTCTTCCACTTTCGACATCGAGGGTGAAGGTGAATCAGGCGAAGATACCATTTGGCTAAAGGACGAGCAATTGTACGATATCTTCCAGACTGAGATTGCGGCTTCTTCTTCATATATCGATAAATTATCTCCTTCGGCCTTGGACGACGTACTTTCTAATTTAATTGAACGCTTTTGAATGTAGAAGTAGAGTTTACTTATCTTGTATCGAAAATAGATAGTTATGTATTTCGTATCCCATCTGTTTCCTTTTTCAATTATGATCGTCTCCTCCATAAACTTCGAACTTGAGCGCAGAGATTGCGGCTCAAAACTAAAATATATTGAATGAAGAGTCCTGTAGGACGATTACCCTTATTATTGGTTTATTTGTTTTTATTACTCCAACTCATTCTAGTCACCTATGGATACCATAATAGTAACTCGACAAACCTCTGGTATTACGGGAGACGTGATTTTCTCATAAAATTGTACTTTTCTGATATCTTCCCACTGGTTCAAATACGTTAAAGATGTGGTGCAAGTTAAAAAATATTAAAAATTTTGAATTTAACAAGATAAATAAATTTTATAAAACAATAAAGAGGACTTCTAATTTCAAAGGCATGCCACAGTATTTTAAGCTATTTATCAGTCTTACCCCAATATCCTTGTAATTTGAATGCTCGGGTTCTGTGTCCAGCAAGTTTATGGATTTGATGTTTCACAACTTTTTATCTCATACCACATTACACACATTATCTTATGTTGTGAAATCGAGAGTGCTAGTGAATAAGTTTTCCTCATAATGATCTAATTTCACGACATTCAATATGAATATGAAGAATTATAATTACAAAGAAAACATGAATAAGAAGAATTATAATTACAAAGAAAATGCAAGTTTATACATCTATTCATAATATGTAAAGAACTTTTGGATAAAAACTGTGTCTGGAGTTTTCTTAAATCTCTAAAATTTTTAGTGAACATTCCATCCATTATCAGAAACATAAAAAACATAATTTTGTAAAGGAATGTTGGAGTTTTGTAAATATAAAGGTAATAATTTGAAACTAGATATTTAACTAAGGTGAAGAAAATGATATGAATTTGGTGATAGAGTATTAATTGAAGAAAAGAGAGTAGAGTACGGAAAAACTTGCAGACTATTTCAGAACGGAAATAATTAATGGCGAAGAAATGATATAAGATTTCATTAGAGGAACATAAAGAAAATTGGGGACCTATACGGTTGAGTAGTTGGTTGAGAAAGGTTAGAGGGAAACCATACAAGATAAATATTTAATGGTTTAGGTGATGAATGGTACAATTTAAGTTATTAGGATGCTTTTCGATTTCAAGGGCTTCACTAATGAGAGGAGAGTATTAATTAGGGAAGGGGGCTAGGATTTTTGTTTGGTCAAAGAAAATAAGATGCTTGAAATTAAATGAGTGTTCAATGGTAGCATATTTAGAGATTCGATTATGGGAAGTATCACTTATATCCTCTTTAATCCCGGATTTAAAGGTTCTTATGGTTTTGCCAATGTAGGATTTACCACAGGAGCATGGAACTTGATAGACTCTCGCGAAGCATCAAGTTAGATTTATCTTTTGCAGTTCTAAAAAGTTAATTGAGGGTTTTGAAAGGTTTGAAAATGGTGTTAATGTTTTTCTTGGCCATGAATTTTGTGATGTGATTGGTGGTTCCTAGTATGTAAGGAAGAGAGAGAAGAGCACCAAGGGGGAAGAGGAGGGAGAAGATGTTTTTGGTTTAGGTTTGTTGGCTAAGCAGAAGGCTCGCTTAATCTTAGAAAGAGAGTAGCCATTGGATAAAAAGGCCTTGGCTAAATGGGATTTTTCATTTGCGAGGAATTGAGGGGACAATATAAGAATGGCATGAGTAATCAAAGTTTTGAGAATAAGGGATTTTTGAGCTAGGTGATTGTGGGAACTGGCATTTAGATATCTTTCTCTGTGAGTTTTCTTTCGGTAGACTTGGTGCGAAAAGCATCCATAGGAGAGAGATGAGAACATCTAAGAAGGGGAGGGAATTTTTTTTTGGGTTTCCATAGTGAATTGGATGTGGGGAGAAAGACTATTAAGATGATTAAATAAATGTATTAAGTTGGCATAGCCATGAGACCATATGAAAAACGCGTCATCTACAAAAGTATATCAGCATTTAGGTTTGAGATGAAAGTTGTTCAAGGCTAGAGATTCGAAATGTTCCATGCAAATATTAGCTACAACCGGGGAGATGGAGGACCCTATTGTTGTACATTTAGTTTGTTCATAGTAGACTCCCTTAAAGGTGAAGAAAGTAGAAGAGATGCCAATTTTGATTAGATTAAGAGTTTCGGGGTCAACAACTTTGGAGATAAGAGCAAGGACATGAGACACTGGAATTTTTGTGAATGAAGAGACACCATAAAAAATAACCATAAGTTCGTTTTCATCAAGGTGGAGGCCCCGTTTTTGTAGAATGAAGTAAGAAAAATCTTTGATATAAGCAGAGGTTGTGCCAACCAATGCTTGAAGCTTGTCAACTAGAAATCGAGTGAGGGAATGAGTGGTGGCCCCTATGGCACTAACTATAGGTAGGAGAGGAATATGTTTTTTTATGAATTTTAGGTTGTCAAGAAAAATCGAGTGAGGGAATGAGTGGTGGCCCCTATGGCGCTAACTATAGGTAAGAGAGTTATATATGATTTTTATGAATTTATATGATTTATATGAATTTTAGGTTGTCAAGAGACCCTAAGGGTTTGGGGATTATGAGCAAGGAGACACTTTTGGATGGAGCCATCCAATGAGGAAGATTTTATGGCTTTGGTGACCGTGGTGGTGATATTGTTGATAGGGTTTTTAGTTAGAGTTTTATATGTGGAGGTAGATAGAAGCTCAAGCATTTTGGACTAATAATTAATGGAGTTCATAATCACAATAGCATTTTCTTTATCAATCTTAAGGAGAAGAATGTTAGAGTCCAAATAGAAAGGAATTGGTCTTTAGTGAAGTTGGTTTTAGGAGGCTTGGATCAACTAAGGATTATCGAATTGTTCTTTAGTGAAGTTGGGTTTAGGAGTCTTGGATCGACAAAGGATTCGTTGGCATTCCTGCCTAATTTTCTTTGCTTCATAAGTCGGAAGTTGGTTCGTAATGGATTCAATACATCAAATGATATCCTCGATGGGATGTGGTTGGGGGATAAGGGGAAATTAAACCATTTATCAAGAAGTTGGAGACAATTGAGAGATTATTGGAGAATGAAATGGGGGAAGGTCCTATGTTCGGAAGGTGACGGTTATTAAGAGAGTCGTTAAAGTCTACGTGGTAGTATTGACGCGTGTAACTGGAATAATGCTTGGATGGGGAACGTTAAAGGAAATAACGAAACATTAAAGGAAATAAGGTTAGACGAGAAGTTAAGGTTTGAAGGGTTGAGCTTCAGGATTAGATCACTAGTAGAAGAGAGAGTTCCAATCGAAAGGGCGTGAGGTTGGTTGCTAGGTGCGCCCGGAAGAGAAGAGTCGTGGTTGGTGGTTTGTTATAAAAAGGGAAGGTCGAAATTAGGGTTAGGTGAGGGGAGTAGTGTTAGATATAATGTTTAGTGAATGTTACATTCTAGATTTTAGGGATTGGATTGGGTTTGCTGGAGGATGTTAAGAGATTCTCTCAACCTCTCCTTTCAAGACTGAAATAAGTTGGATCTCACAACACTTATTTAAGTGTGATGTATCTTTGTATAATGTGAGCAATATAATTTATCATTTTGTGTATCTTTGCAATATCTATGCTCTCCTAATTTCTAAATTGGTAGCAGAGCTTGATAATAGACATGTGAGATGTGTGTGTGATCCATCCAGTTCTCATGGGAGCTATTGTGTGTGATATGTTGTGTAAAAGAGACCCTACGTAGAAATCGCTGAAGGAATTGTCGATAATGAGAAGCCTGTACGATGTCATCTGCGAGATCTAAAAGGAGATATTCTGCTGTGCAAATCGTTGTGAAGAGGAGCCAACTGTGAAGATGACTCGGTTTTTTATGATTTTACTGTAAATTTTGTTTATGATTTTACTCTTAAGTTCGACAATGGTAGTTCACAGAAAAATTTCAAATGTTTGTTTTCAAAATTCAAGTTGTCCTCTTCAAGGAGTCCACTATCGACTTTGAGAAAACGATGGTTGAGATTGAGATAATTGTGTCAAAGTTCCGATTGAAATTACTTTACTAACATATTGCTCAAGGCTGCTAGTGGGACCCTTCCTTTTCTTTCCTATGTTCAGGAGTTTTGTATTGAGCAATTAATTATAACTAGTTAAAGTTTTCTTTACTCATGGATCATATCTCCATGAAGACTTATGTAAGAGGTAGTCAAGGTGTTGATGAAAAGTCATCATTGTTGAGTTGAGACGCAGTGTTCTGGTATCTCGAATTGTTGCACAGAGAAGGCATCAAAGGTCCTTCATGAGTCAAAAGTCACTGCCCAAGATTCATAGCTGTCACTTATTCGTGGAAGAAGCCATCATTACTTGAAGTCTATCGAACCATTGAAGAGTGTAGATTATTTTCTATGTGAAAGTGCCATCTTTTAAATATTTAGTTTGTTGGAAGGCCGCTGCCTTGGCTATAAGATAATCTTCATTGAATATGTTACACGCTTGACCAAGGGTCAATAAAAATGCTAAGTGGAAACTGCTACTTGTGAAAACCATCGTAGATAGTTTATCCTGTTTTTCTACATATACATATTTATGTATGTGTGGTGTGCTTAAAGTTTTTATATGTTTACATGTTTATGTAAAAGAAAATAAGAACTCTTGTATCTTGATATAAGCTGGCAATCCCGGTTTCAAGAACAACTGTTCTTATGATTGGAAGTCGCCTTGTATAATTGATTTTTGAAGACATTCTGTACCTAGATTGCCTTTCTACAAACTGACGGATAGCCGAAAGAGAAATTTCTGATAGATGGAGGTATGTCCATAGGATGATTCATTAATTGACAACTTTTATGGAAGCCCTAGTAAGCCGAGTTTGTCAATATTATCTATTGGCAATAGTAAGCTCGAAAAAGAGGAAGAGAAAGAGCACAATCTGGAGGTGTCAGAGTGGGTGTCTGCGTTGATGAAGATCATGTCGACAAAGTGTTGCAACCTTTTCTTTATGTAATTTGTGAAGTTTAGAAATGTAGACATTAAGGGGGGTGTTAGAGATAATGCCTAATTAATGCTACATTCTAGAGTTTAGGGATTGGATTGGGTTTGTTGGAGGATGTTCAGAAATTCTCTCAACCTCTTCCTCCAAGAGTGGAATAAGTTGGATCTCACAACACTTATTTAAGTGTGATGTATCTTTGTATAACGTGAGCAATATAATTTATCATTTTGTGTATCTCTCTCCAATATCTATGCTCTCCGAATTTCTAAATAGTAATCGAGTGGAAATCATATGAGAGCTTGTCGAGGGCGATGAGGGGTGAAGAAGGTGGCGAGAAGAGGTTTATCGATAACGAGAGGAGCCAAGAAATTTTGTTTCTTTCATCAGTATATCTTAAATCTGAATTTTTGTTTCTGATAATTATAGGAAAATGTTCCTTAAATGGTAATCTGGTTATTATTTTAGGATTTAACTAAAATTTTCTTATTATTTTCCTTCTATTCTTAATTGATCCATTTATAAGAAGAATTGTGTTTATCTAATGGTATTCTCGTTATCATAAGAATGGTGGGTTAATTGGAATTTGTATTTTAAGATTTAACTAAAATTTTCTTATTATTTTCCTTCCTTCCTTATAATTGATCCATTTATAAGAGAATTTTGTTTATCTAAAGGTATCCTGGTTATCATAGGAATGGTGGGTTAATTGGAATTTGTTTATTGTTTTTTTATTTACTAGCCCAACCACTTAACCCGGGGTTGATGAAGGCCCAGAGACACTGGACATCTTGTTGCTGGTCATCTTCTCACTCCCTGTAGTTTATCCCATCTTGCCTGTTCTAATAACTAAGATGATTATTTGTGTTAATCCTTTTCTTTAATTTATTTTGTGAACATTACAAAGAATATTTTTAATTAAAAAATGAATTAATTTAAATTTTTTCAATAAATCTAAATCTATGTACTTAAATATATAATAATTTAATTTCACAATTTTTAATATAAATATAAAAAATGAAAAATTGTAATTTAAAAAAAAATCATCTTTTACCTACATTTTAAATTTAAATAATTTTTTAAATCCAACTATAAGAAAATATTTGATATTCTAACCATTTTCTCTCCTCTACCAAACTAATTTAGTCAAATATGAAGTCCCCGTAGTTTCTCCTGGTTGAGAATTCATCTTGAGGATCCGGTTGAATATAGCGTTGACACATTTGTGACCCTTTTCCATAGATGACTGTAGAGGACATCACTCTTACACCTTAGCAAAAAGCAAAAAGGTGTGCTCATTCAGTTCTTAGATGACGAAATTTGTATAACGTCATCTTCATGGATTGTTACAATTTTCCCACTCAGTTAAAATTATTATAAATACCAGCAACAATAATTATTTTAGATTCTTTTAACAAAATTATTATAAATAACAGGAACACTAGAAACAATATTTTCTAGCAAATTAGTGAGAATAATGAATATAATAAATTTTAAGGCAATAATTATTTTAGATTCTTTTAACAAAATTATTATAAATAACAGGAACACTAGAAAATGTTTTTAACAAATTAGTGTGAATAATGAATATAATAAATTTTAAGGCATTTATTGATAAGAGACTAACAAAACCGTTCAAAATTGTGGTCTAAATTTTAATTATTATCACTATATTGAAATGTAATAAAATAATAAATAAAATTATTGATAAGAGACTAACAAAACCGTTCAAAATTATGGTCTAAATTTTAATTATTATCACTATATTGAAATGTAATAAAATAATAAATAAAAAATTTACATCAGAAAAATTGGATCTCTATATATTAGTGAGTTTAAGATGGAGCTATTGATAGCAATAGCTTATTCATTATATATTTAATTGTTTGAATATAAAAACATAACTTCAATTATAATTTAGACTTAATTTGAATGATAACAATACATTATTTATTATATATTTAATTGTTTAAATATAAAAATATAATTTCAATTATAATTTAGATTTAATTTGAATTTATTTATTATATATTTAATTGTTTAAATATAAAAATATAATTTCAATTATAATTTAGATTTAATTTGAATATATGTTGAGAAGCATGTAATTAATGGATATATGTATTTAATTAAAATTTTATATTTAATTTTATTTTTCTAAAAAAGCATTACGATAAATTTTCCAAGATCAATATACTTTTCTTGAGTTAAGAGGTTAGGAAGGTTGGTAGTGTGACAAATATTTTGAAAATGAGATTTAATGTGGGTATAGGCTGGATAAGCTAAGAGAAAGTGTTTTTCATCTTAAGCCTTCCTAGTGTCACAAAGGTGACATCCTCTTTCATCCCATGGCATTTTAGGAATTGACCATCCCCCAATTTCACTATGGAGCTTGTAAGAATTTGTTCTTATCTTAATAGTTATTTTTCTCTTTACACTTGGCAAAACATATAGATAATTTTGATATTTTAGATTAGGATTGATTACATCCTTATAATACCTTAATTTTCATTTTCCCTCTAACCCTTTATCACACCACATTTTCTCCTTAAATTTTGATTTGACCTCTTTTTTAATAATATATTTATTCTACCCCGTATGGGGTGATGTGTAGAGCAACAATGCCACGCAGTGAGGAGCCAAGCCCAACCATAAATAAGGCAAGAAGAATCTCATCCCCTCACCATTAAGGATGGGAGCAAGTCGTTATCACCAGCTGCACGCCATGGGACTTCTCCCTCGTGCGAACAGTCCGACAGCTCAAGGAATAAATGTTGGAGGAGCGATAATGGAATCTGTCCTGTTGCTCCTCCATGATATCATCTAGATCTGCCTTGGCTCCCTCTATTTCGACTTTGGCTTGCACCAGGCCAGCCACTTTGAGCTTTGGTGCAGCCACCGAGACACCCCCTGTATCATATCCATTTGAATTGTCATCACAATGCCGAGAGAGAGGGGAAAACCACGATGCAACTTAACTTGGTACACCTTCGTGGCAAGGCAGAAGAGACAACGGAGGCTGGAGCGCGCATTATTAATGGCCAAAACTCAGATGGCATGCAGAGAAAGGATTTGGAGGTCCATAGATTTGAAGGGTTTAGAGAAACAATTAGTCCCATGACGTAAATAAATTATTTATTACTATCAAGTTTAAATATAATTAATAATGGATTTACACAATCGACATCGTTTTTCACATATAGTATTAGATGCTCTCGTTTAAGTTTGAGCCTAAATGTTATAGGCATATTGAAATTTGGATTCACATTATTTTTATTTGTATGGACAAGTTAATTGAGAATCATTAGATTAATAAATTAGTATGATTATGATGATTAAAAGATTTTAAGGAAAAAAAAATAAATTTAATCATTTTTAATTTTATATATAATTTATATATACTATATGTCAATTTCATGTTGAGTAATATATATCTACTTATAGTAAGTAATATAACATGGAAATGAATTGTCCCCTGGATAGCAAACCTTCCTCCGCGTCCTCGCCCCACCTCCGCCGAGCTAATACCCGTCCTGCCAACTGTTGTTGATCCCCCCTGGAGCTCAATGGAAGGTCCCCCCCCTCCACGCAGGCCAGGGAATTATGAGCACCAGAACCCCGTCTCCAGCACAGGTGTGCAGCTCCGGGATAGTCTAGAAAATATTTACTGCCTGGTGTTTGAATTACGTAAGGAGGTAGACGACCTCCACTTCCGGGTGCACACAACAAACGACAAGGTGGCGACTCTCCTTCATCTCTTGGCCTCCATGAGTGCGACCTTTCCCTCTCACCCGGATGGAGCGTCCTCAGAGGAGATGCCTCGCACGGCAACCAGGGAGGTCGACATCAAGCAACAGAGTGCAGAGAAGACTAGGGTGGAGTGCACCACTCGCGGGGTGGTAAAGGATGATTCGGCAACTCGACAACAGCAGTTGGAGGCGCAAGAATCCGAGCGAGCAATGGACAGCATGAATGAAGAGATGATTTGGGACTCGGGGCCGACCTACATAGAGGAAGAACCGTGGCCAGGAGACCTCTCAGCCACGAGCCAGGGTCACCATCCTGGTGTTTAATCATGTTTTTATAGGCAAACTATGTCAGTCTTAGTTAGTTCTATTGGAAGAACAGTTCCCACTTACTGTCTTTTTAGTTTTAGAACTGATTAGCATACCTTATAGGCTGGCTGGACTGGTTTCCCCTCTGTTGGGGCAGTATAGCGTAGCCATTTTGTCTATGGATGTTATCTGGCACCTCAACCAGTTTTTTGAAGGTCCT
>JZKD02S0089005.1:1355573-1390947 GCA_000966675.3 Picea glauca | reverse complement strand
ATCCATGAAGGGATGTGTCCCTTGGATAATCAATAACTATTTTATTATTATAATTTACTTATTATATATATTATTCAATTATTAATCTAGTTAAATGTCTTCTCGATGTTGTCCAATCATCAACACTCCCTCTCAACGAGGTAGACATTTTTTATCATGCCAAGCTTGTCTCTGAAGTATATAAACTTCACCCTAGACTCATGGAACATGTCTAGTAGTTCTTGGAGATGTCTCTCTCCCACTTGAATCAAGGGAAAAATCTCCCTGCAGCTCTTCTTATGAGCCAACTGAATCTCTCTAAGATGAGGCTCACTCTGGGCCTCCATGTGATAGAATATAGCATCTCGAGTCTTTATCATTCCTTGTCAAATCACCTTGACCAAGAGAAACACCACACCAGAAGTACACCGCTATGATTGAATGTCAGCCCAATGTTAATTGACATGTGGAAAGCACTTCAAGTACCTTGAGTCCATATTATTCCTTGTCATGATCAAGGAAGGACCATGCCTAGGCCCATTTACCACAAGTACACCTTTGTGATAAATGTACATCCTATCTCCCTTGGTATGTAGCCCAATCTAGGAGAAGGTTTGCCCAATGTTGAAACATCAACACTCCCTCTTAGCTAGGGAGGTATCTTTCCATAGTAGTACACAACTATTTTCCAGTGGTACATAACCACTACTAGTAGAAAAAAACTATTTTCTAGTGACACACAGTCACTGCCAGTGGTACACAACCATTGTAGTAGTACACAACTATTATCTAGAGAATTGACACCTCCCCATAATTTTGGATCCCCCCATCCTAAACCACTTACCATCATAAACCCCTAGAAAAACATGTTTCCCCTTCTGAAAACCACTTTCCCCCAATTAAGAAACCGTTTTTTGTCGATTTCGACCAATCATCTTCTAAGGCGATTTTTGAGCTAACCAGGGAGAATTTTAAAAAACCAAAAGAGGTTTTTTCTCAGCAAGGATCACGGCAACATAACCTCTTTAATTTTTTCTACAAGTGTCACATATTGTGATATTAAAAGACTTCTTTGGGGACTATTTTTGGGATTTTGTTTGCCACCTGTTTTACACATCTTTTTCAAACGCAGATCCCTGACAGATGGAGAAGAATTTCAAAAAAACGAAATGATTTTTCTCTCATAACAAGATGATATAAAAAAATCTCCTCCAGTTTTCACACGACTATCAAGATCTGGGAGATATGATCTTGTGATTGCAACCCTATTTTTCAGTTGTATGGTCCATTTTTCATGGTAGACAGTTCAAAATTTCAGTGTAGCTCTTTCTATTTTGAGGCAGATGGTTTGATTTTACCTCCCAAGCTTGGGAAAGAATATTTATTATACATTTGAGAATTTTGAATGTAAAAGGGAGTTGGTCATATTAGAGAAGAAACATTTTTGTGCATTGTAATTTTTTCCAAGTGAATGGATGGAATAATAGGTAATTTGCAAGAATTCTTGTGTTAGAATTTTGGTGGTTTTGTGCTCCTTTGATTTGTAATTTATCTTTTGTGTTTACATCCCTTTAATGTGCATCTTCTTTCTTGGTAAAAACATATTTTTGATCCATAATTCATCTTAATGGTGCTTTGTTTTAGTTTTTCCAAGTTATTAATGTTTTCAGCTTAAAGCAATCACTTTAGAATTCATCCTTGGTTTGATTCTCTAATGTGTTGTCTTTCACCCCTTTCAAATTCACCTTATGGAACAAATTGATCTGAATTTTCCACCAAAAGATGCCTACCTCGCTCCTGTGAAAAAAATATATGTTTCCCATCATTTCAGTGGAAAAAAAATTGTTTTTTACATGACTCCATGCCTAATGGATTTGTCTCTTTTCTCATCAACAAACCTTTTAAAAGAAATCAACCTTGCTGAGATTATTACCTAGCCTAATATATTATTTGTGGAGTAATATAAGTGAGAGAGCCCTCTCCAAGGCCATAAGGGCTAGATTCTAACCTAGAAGTGGTTTGTGGTTACCTCTATCTATTTCTTTCTCAGCCTTAGAAATTACAGAGTGCTAACATAAGACACACTTAGTTTCTTCAAATTTGTCACCATTGGTGTATCCATGGGCTTACAGTTCATCATCTCAAACTTCTTTAATATCTTAACTATGTACTTCCCCTAAATCAGGAAGATCTCATCAGTTCTCTACCACACTTATAGTCCTAAGAAGTAGTGCATCATACCAAGGTACTTTATCTCAAACTCAACGACCAATGTATACTTTCATTCAACAATAAGGATATTTGTATCGGTGAGGAATAAATCATTAATTTAGAGGACCAAAATTAGGGACTTACCATTAACAGTCTACAGGTTGGGATCAATAACACTTTTGCTGAAGCGAAAACTCACCAGGTATCCATCAATCATCACATACCAAGCTTGAGGTGTCTTCTTGAGTCCATATAGGGACTTCTTCAACCTGCATACATAAGACTCCTACTCATGTATCATGAAACCATATAGCTTCTTGATGTATACTTATTTGTCAATATTTTCTCCCTTTGGATGTAGTACAACCTCCCTCTCTCGTAGTGCCTATAGATACAATGGAATTGTTTCCATGCCTACTTCCTCAACATCTTATGGCTTGAATCATGTACCGAGATTGCTACAATTTCTCCCTCTGAGTCTCATACTATATCTTCCTTCATCACAGGGTCCATCACGATAGCTTACGTTCATGGTCATTCAAAATCTCTACTATTTGGCATGGTCCCGACCTAGGAGGTACATTTCTCCTAGAGACTACTTGTCTCTCAACATCATTTCTGGTGATGTCACTTCATGACATCATGTTTGGAAGGTATTTCCCTCCATATTTGATTCTCATCATGACCTAGATGATTCCCCTCCAGTATTAACTTCAAAATAGATCACTCTACCTACCATGTGATCTCACTATCCACTAACCAGATCCCTCATGGAATCAATGTATTCTTTGGCACACATCGAGGTTCCCTGATGGAATCAATATCCCCCAAGACACATTGAGGTTTCCTTGTGAAACCAATGTCTTGGTTCCTTCATCTAACCATCTGAGGCATGTTAAGATGAAGTCCACATTCCTCTCTACCACCACATTCACTGTGGATGGCTTAAATCTCACAGAGTTTTCCACAAGTTTGCAACTCCAATACACAAAATGCAGTAAGCAATAGATCCAAATAATTAATCATTCTTTCACCAATATCCTACTATGCTCAGGAGATTATCTCACCCCTCACAACCCATCCATGGAAATCATAAAGCTTTTCACTCTCTTGTTTCATTGCATATTCCAATATCTAGAAGACTCGACTCACAATGCCTACATGGGTCATGAGTTCTAATGAACCTTTGACGTAGACATGAGGCTCATTATCACCAAGATCGTACTATGATATTCCGAGTTTCCTTATTCCATCCTCTATGCCCTAGAGTAACATGATCACGTGCAGCAATTTAGAGAATTTGTCTCTGCTCATGGAAAAGTGTTGGTGGCTAGGTTGCATTACATAAAAAGATAAATCTTCCATGACTGGACACTGCAACTTGTAGAAATTTTAATACAAATTATGTATTGCCTGGATTCTCTTGATCTAACAAGTATATGCCACTATTAAATACAAAATCGCTTCTACAAATATTCTTGTGGAATTTAAAACATGATCACACTGTCATACACAAATTGACAAATTCATGTGCCAATTTATTGCTTCCAGACAGCTTGCCTCCTCTGCGCAATCCATACCGATAGAAATCCCCACAATGAATGAATTCCTCTTGCCTAGGTTGTGCAATCCTCATGGGCACATCCAATGTGTGTGTGGTTGCATGAGTGCACTCACTAATGTCACAACTGATAGTCAAATTGTCCCTTTCACCTGTTATCTCAACTGGGTCTCCACTGGATCTGACATGCATGTAGTTAATAGTGGTAAATATTTAGTTGCATGTGAGATCACTGATTGTGAATTAATTAATAATTAATTCACTAATCTCTCACTAGTGTAAGTTCAGTTACAACTATTACAACTGAGTTGAACTCACTTACCTAAGTTAAACTACTTTACAACTTACATAACTACACATCCAACTCTATTACAACTTCAAATCACTCAGTTACAACTAATTCGACTTGCATGTCCCACCAATCAACCTTTGAAATTGAATTTCCTATAGCTAACTAATTTTCCACTTCAATTAACTATTTCCAAATGCTCATTGAGAATAGATTAATTTTTATTGTCTAAATATTATTAAGGGATAATAATAGCCGACATATATCTATAAATAGAATTTGCTCACCATCTATAAATAAACATCATCTATAAATAGAATTTGTTCATCATCTACAAATAGACTTCCATTTAAAAATAGCCTGAGGACCCATCCTAGTGTAGGTGCATAATTTTCACTATGATCTTCTTGTTGAATCTTAACACTCCCTCTCAACAAGAAAGGGATTATCCTTCACCCTGATCCTGTCTCTATGGTATTCAAATTTTCTCTTGGTGAGCGCCTTCGTTAGAATGTCTGCATCCTGATCTTCCATAGGAATGTACTGAAGAAACATGATCTTCCGCTGCACATAATCTCTGATATGATGATACCAGATATCTATATTCTTAGATCTATCATGAAACACAAGATTAATCGAGAGTTTAATGCAACTCTGATTATCACAATGAATCATTGTCAGATCTAAATGAGAACCAAACAAACAAACCAAGATCTTTCTCATCTAGATAGCCTCACATGCAGCCTAAATCGCTTCCATGTATTCTGTTTCCGCCGAACTGAGTTCCACGGATCTCTATTTCTCGTTGTACCAAGAAATAACTGTAGATCCGATACTAAAGATCCCCCCTTGCTCTTTCTATCCATTGGGCTGCCCACCCAATCTGCATCTATCAAGCCATGCAACTTCACCTCATTCGTCTATCTGTACCATAAGCCATAATTAGATGTGCCCCTCAGGTATCTCAGGACATGCTTACCCGCCTTCCAAAATAGCTTGGTAAGCTTAACCATCGCTTGACTCAGCTGGTTAACCACATAACAAATGTCTGGTCTCATTTTCACTAGATACATTGGCAAACCCACTAATTGTCGATAGATAGTAGCATCCACTACCTCTCTAGAAGTAGCATCCTCTTTCTTCTAGTTTCCTGGAAGAGGAGTATCCATGGGTTTGCAACTCTCCATGTGAAACTTACCCAGTATCTCCGTTGCATACTTGCCTTGAGACACAAAAAGTTCACCATCTCGTTGCCATATTTCCAATCCAAGGAAATAATGAAGGAGGCCCATATCCTTTATATCGAACTTCTTTGCAAGGTCCTCCTTGCATGAGTGTATCAACTGCTCATCACTAGTCAGTATTAAATCATCAACATAAAGAACAATGACTAAAATATTACCCTCCACCACAATTTTGTATAGGTTTTCATCCACTTCACTTTTGTTGAAGCTCAGTTCCGTGAAATAGTTGTACACCTCTTCCTTAATGATCCCATTGAGAAACATAGTTTCTACATCCATGTGAAGAATACGCAAGCCCATCTACGCTGAGAGTGCAAAGATGGATCTTATGGAAGAGTACCGTGTGACAAGTGAAAATGTCTCATCATAATCTATCCCCTTGATCTGTGAGAAGCCCCGGGCCACAAATTTGGCCTTGTATTTCTCCACACTCCCATCAACATCTTGCTTTACCTTGTAGATCCATCTTGAACCTACCACTGATTTGTTGATCGATCTTGGGACAATTTCCCATGCACTATTTTTGACAATGGAGTCATACTCCTCCACCATTGCATCAACCCAAGTGGGATCCTGCATTGTTTCCTGAAAGGAAGATGGTTCAGTCACAATACATTTTCTCATGAGAGCTATGTATCCAATAAATCGATCAGGAGACTGTCTCTATCTGTGCTATGAAGTAGGGGCTCCTACATTCTATGCAGCATCTAGTCTCAATCTATCAGCTTTCATGGTGCACTTTCTGCCATTTTTGATGAATGGATCTGCATGAGTGGCTTCCTCCACTCCATGAACCTCCTCATGTGGCTGATCCACATCTTGAGACTCATCTTTGGGAACCAACAGTTCCTCCTCTGCATGCAAGTCTAGCTCCCTCTCAAGAGACAACCACATGGCTTTCCCCTCATCAAATTTTATATCCTGTCACATAACAGTCATCTTAGTGTTAGGAAAATACACACTATAATTATGGGGTGTTTCTGTGTACCCCACAAATATCCTATCTTCAACAGTCAACTCCAGCTTCTTCCTGGTGTTCTTGGTCACATGCACATAAACATATGAGACAAAAATATTAAAATGAGAAACATCAGGTTTCTTACCACTGAAAACTTCTTCAGGTGTACTCATGCCAAGTACTCTACGAGGACAATGATTTTTCACATAACTTGCAGTGTTGCATGCTTTCATCCACAAATACATTGGTAGGCCCTGATCATGCAACATCGTTTTTGCTCCACCCATGATCGTTCTGTTCTTTCTCTCCATGACCCCATTTTGATGTGGGTTATGCGGCGCTATGAGTTCTCTTCGAATTCCTTATTTGCTGCAGAAGTATTTGAATTCGTTAGAGATGTATTCTTCACCATTATCACTACTCAGAGCCTTCACTTGCTTCCCCAACTCTTTCTCCACCAATGCTTTAAAATCACAGAACTTTGATAATGTTTGATCCTTCTTCTGCATGAAGAAGATCCAAAATTTATGAGAAAAGTCATCAACAAAAATAGCATAATACTTATGTTTTGTTGTTGAACAAACTGAGAATGGTCCACACACATCTGTGTGAATTCTCTCCAGGATCACCGAATCATTGTTCTCCTTTTCATGAAAGGTGTAATTTACATACTTCCCCATGGTGCAACCCTTGCACTGATATAGCTAAGCAAGTGTTCCCATTGGAAGTCTAGTAGATATTTGCTGCATGATTTTCAAGGCTCCATGATGAAGATGGCCCAATCACCTGTGCCATAATTCTCCCTCATCCCGACTCAACACTTTTTCTACCTTGCCCATCATGGCAGCGCAACCATATACCTCCATCTTGTAGAGATTCTTAACTCGAATCCCTATCTTCTTGATTTGACCCATTGTTTTATGTCGCAGGAAGGCTTTTCCATCACTGAAAACAACATCATAGCCTCTGTCCTCCAACATTACAAATGAGACCAAGTTTTTCTTCAGACTTGGAACATGCATAACATATTTCAATTGAAATGGTTGACCTGACTCCCTCTGAAAGATAATGGTACCAATGCCAGTCACATTGAATTGTCCATCGTCGAGCATCTCTATATGCATTTTGAGATCTCTGTCCTCCAAGTCACTAAAAATCTCTTTATCTCCAGTCATGTGGAAAGAAGCGCCACTATACAAATACAACACCGATCCCAATGCACTTGATGCTATGCATGTGATCAAGGAGAAGTCAAGTTCAAATTGCGAGGAAAGGGCCTCACAAGCTGCATCTCCAGTAGCCTTCTTGTTCTTCTTCTTCTGCAGACAGCTAGCAGCGAGATGCCCATGTTCATGACAGTGAAAACACTTCACTTTAAACAAATCCAGCTTCTTTCCTTTAGACTCGGATTTTGAATGGAATTTCTTCCCCTTCACTTTCCTTGCCTTGGAAGCCAAAGAACAATCCTCTTCATCATCATTCTTTGATGAAGAGCCATATCTAGTGTTCCTCCTGAACTCCTCCTGCACCAAATCCGACCATAGTCATTCCCAATCTGGAAATGTTTCCCTTCCATTGACAGAGTCTTGATAACTGTGCCAATTTTTGGGAAGTCCTAGGAAATCCAAGCTCACCAAATCATCATCAACCATTGTTATTCCCACACTCCTTAGCTCATCTCGACATTGGAAAAACTTCGTGAGATATTTTTGAATGGAGTCTCCCTTCTCCATCTTGATCTTCCAGAGTTTATCGTTGAGTGCCAATTTCCTATGGTTGCTGATGTTTTGGAATAGATCCGTCAATGTATTCCACATTGCATATGGTGTGGCTTTCCCATGGAGGTTTGAGACAATGTGTTCTCGTACTCCATCCAACAGGATCCTTCTTGCCTTTGCCACTTTCTTTTGCCATGCATGAATATTTGCAGCGTCTGGAACATCTGGCTTAGGAACATCTTTGTCAATGCATTCCTTCAAGCCATTGTCTTCAAGTACTATCTCCACCCTGTCCTTCCAAGGAATGTAGTTCGAGCTGCCCTCGAGTGCATACTCTAACCTCAAGCCATTGAAATCCATTTCGATCTTGAATTAGCTATAGCACCAATAAAGTATTTCTACAAATTCAAATTCTATGCAATCACAAACTCAACTTCTGCAATTTCCTGTGCTCTCATACCATGTAGAAATTTTAATACAAATTATGTATTGACTGGATTCTCCCGATATAACAAGTATATGCCAGTGTTAAATATAGAATCACTTCTACAAATATTCTTACGAAATTTAAAACACGATCGACAATTGCACTATCATGAAGAAAGATCAATCACACATAACACATATATTTTGCTGGGAAAACATAAATCTAAAAACCCCACTATCATATATTATGTATATATCATGGATCATGAAACAATCTCATACAAAAATCTAATCCAAGAGATCTCAATACAATATACAATCGTCTCACACTGTCATACAAACATTGAAAAATTGATGTGCCAATTTATTGCTTCCAGACAACCTCCCTCCTCTGCGCAATCCCTGCTGATGCAAATCCCTACAATGAATGAATTCCTCTTGCCTAGGCTACACAATCCTCATGGGAACATCCAATATGTGTGTGGTTGCATGAGTGCACTAACTAATGTCACAACTTATAGTCAAATTGTCCCTTTCACCTGTTATCTCAACTGGGTCTCCACTGGATCTGACATGCATGTAGTCAATAGTGGTAAATCTTCAGTTTCATGTGAGATCACTAATTGTGAATTAATTAATAATTAATTCACTGATCTCTCACTAGTGTAACTTCAATTACAACTAGTACAACTGAGCTTAACTCACTTAACTGAGTTAAACTACTTTACAACTTACATAATTACACATCCAACTCTGTTATAACTTCAAATCACTCAATTACAACTAATTCAACTTGCATGTCCCACTAGTCAACCTTTGAACTCTAATTTCCTATAGCTAAATAATTTTCCACTTCAGTTAACTATTTCCAAGTGCTCATTGAGAATACATTGATATTTATTATCCAACTATTATTAAGGGATAATAATAGTTGACATACAAGTATAAATAGAATTTGCTCACCATCTATAAATAGAATTCGCTCATCATCTAAAACTAGACTTCCACCTAAAAATAGCCTGAGGCTCCATCTTAGTGTAGGTGCATAATTTTCACTAGGATCTTCTTGTTGAATCTCAACATAACTATTAATAATCTGATTTTTGCCCTCAGAATCAAGGAACGAGTTGATTAAGTTGACAAAACCCAGCTGAAAGTTTGTATTGTGAATATGAATGCATACTCTATCAATGATGGCCAACACTAAGCATATGTAATTAACGAACGAAAGGGGGTTTTCATTGTCGATATTATTGTCTTGAGCGAGGATTCCCACCGATAATTGAAACCATTAAGAATGATGATTATTAGAAGACATAGGTCAACCTAATATGAGCCTAGGAAGCAATGAAGATCCCTTTAGAATGTTCCAAGGAGATTTCTGGTCCTTCATCATGGAGAGCATAGTCTTGATCCTTTATATCTCTACCATCCTCTCTTCACTCGCAACAGTCATCGTGGGCAATGCAAGTGATGAATCCAAATCCAAATCGTATCATTCCTCATCCCGAAGCCATCAATTCTTCCAATTTAGTAGAAACACTAGAATCCACATCATGAATGGATTGAAAAGATTATTGCAACTGTTCACACGATGGGAAATCTAAGGTAAATAGTTATGTGGAATTCACATAAATTTCTAGCAAGCGATACCATATTTTCAATATCTTCTCTTATTATTCCTTTGATACTTGTGTTATCTCTACAAATGTTGAGGGAACATTGTAAATCCATATACATAGGATGATTTCTCAACTAACTAGTTGGAGAGCCTCCCGCCCCTTTTCCCTCATCTCCCTAGCAATTTCCACATATCATTCTCAACTTGACTGGTGGAACCATCTGCCACAATGATAAGTAATAAACCTTTCAAACATATTCAGACGAGGGGAATCATAACATGAAGGGAGAATGACTGTTCAATAATAATAACAAAATTTCTCCCCTTTGGAAAAATGCAGAGCAAAAAGATTTCCCAAACAATTTCATCAAAATATATTGTGATCCTATGCATCACGTGTTTCTGCATGGGAATGTTGTTCAATGATTCCATCAAACTTAAGATTCTCTACTGCCATCAATAGTGCCATTTCCTCACATACATACTTCGAGTGTGACAGATCTCCATTTGAAAAACTTTAGTGTTGAGAGTCTTCTCGTCGCTTACAACTCCAAAAGACAATGTTGTGCCAATATTTCTTCTTCGATCATGGCATCTCACCCACATGGTCTACAAATTTAGGAAATCATCTTCTTCTCTCACTTTGATGATGACTCCATCATGGAGTGGACAACTCACCTCAGTTATTTCATAGTTTTGATGAAAAATCTATTTACAACAAACAACTCCAAACACATAACACTAACTCACTCTCGAAACATTCTACTCTCACCTATCTCTCATAGGTTTTCATTTCCCTGGGCCCTCCTGTGAGGGAGTCAATCCTAGTCCAACTTTGATACCATGTTGATTTTCAAATGAGATGATATATGATCGATATTAATTATTACAATGATGAGTGTTCCATTTATAGAGAACATATGGTGACCATCCATGAAGTGATGTATCCCTTGGATAATCAATAACTATTTTATTATTATCATTTACTTATTATATATATTATTTAATTATTAATATAGGAAAATGTCTTCCCAATGTTTTCCAAACATCAACAATTAAAACGCTATACAAGAAATTTAATTCTAAGAATGAAATATAAGTGTATCTATGTGATAAAATAAACCATGTAATGAATGGTTGGATTGTATTTTCTCATGAAATCTTGTCATAGCTTGTAACGATTTGAAGCCCTAGTGTTGTGCTTAAGGAGAGGAACCAAAATCTAGATACATAGTTACTATCTCAGTGTCAAGATTTAAAAGGGTTCAAACTTGATAGGGTGTCGATCATATAAAATGTTAGATATAATTGTGAGATGAGTTAATGTGCATTAGGAAACTTGGGGTTACAAAAGAATAACGGTTTACCTTGGTAAACAAGCATCATCAAATATATTTTGGTGAATCCATTCATTTGAACCTTGGTAGTATTGCAGTGTAAATCTTTAGCAGCGTTATGGATTTAAGCTACAAGGGTGAATGCCATATCTTTTGGGTACTTGGTAATGATAGTTTAGAGATCAAGTGTGCCCAAGTATTTTTCAAACCTTGCATAAAGGTTATATCTATAACAATTTAGTATGTATGGTAACCATAAGCATTAAAACCTAATTATCTATCTATTCAAAATACAATTCATCCTTACATTGTAAAATTAGAAAACCACCAGAGAAAGTGTTTTTCATCCTCAACCTTCCTAGTGTCACAAAGGTGACATACTCTTTCATCCCATGGAATTTTAGGAATTGACCAACCCCCAATTTCACTATGGAGCTTGTGAGATTTTTTTCTTATCTTAATACTTATTTTTTTTTTTTACACTTGACAAAACATATAGATAATTTTGATATCTTAGATTAGGATTGATTGCATCCTTATAATACCTTAATTTTCATTTTTCCTCTAACTCTTTATCACACCACATTTTCTCCTTAAATTTTGATTTGACCTCTTTTTTAATAGTATCTTTATTCTACCCCAGATGGGGTGACACGTAGAGAAAAAATGCCACGTAGCGAGGAGCCAGGCCTGACCATAAATAAGGCAGAACAACTCTCATCCAATCACCATAAAGGATGGGAGGAAGCCATTATCACCAGTTGCATGCCATGGGACTTATCCCTCGCCTAAACAGTCCGACAGCTCAGGCAATAAATGTTGGAGGAGCGATAATGAAACTTGTCCTGTCGCTCCTCCATGATATCATCCAGATCCACCTTGGCTCCCTCTATTTCGACTTTGGCTTGCACTAGGCCAACCACTTTGAGCTTTGGTGCAGCCACTGAGACACCCCCTATATCATAGCCATTCGAATTGTCATCACAATGCTGAGGGAGAGGGGAAAACCACGATGTGACTTAGCTTGGTACACCTTCGTGCAAGGCAGAAGAGACAACTGAGGCTGGAGCGTGCATTATCAATGCACAAAACTCAGATGGCATGGAGAGCAAGGATTTGTAGGTCCATAGATTTGAAGTGTTTAGAGAAACAATTACTCCCATGACGTAAATAAATTATGTATTACTCTCAAGTTTAAATATAATTAATAACGGATTGACACAGTCGACATCGTTTCTCACATATAGTATTAGATGTTCTCGTTTAAGTTTGAGCCTAAATGTTTTAGGCATATTTAAATTTAGATTCACATTATTTTTATTTGTATGGACAAGTTAATTGAGAATCATTAAATTAATAAATTAGTATGATTATGATGATTAAAAAATTTTAAGGAAAAAAATTATTTTTAATCATTTTTAATTTTATATATAATTTATAAATACTATATGTCAATTTCATGTTGAGTAATATATATCTTCTTATAGTAAGTAACACAACATGGAAATGATTTAATCATAAGAATTTTTTTATTTTCAATTGATATGTGTGGGAGAGAAATTGATATTGAAATATTATGTGTACATTGAAATAACTTTTATGTATAAAGAGCTAGTATAAAATCATTTTAGTTAAAGTTAGCTTTTAAATTTTTAAAAATTGAAAAATGTTTGCACTTAAATGATTTTTATATTTAGCGCATACTATAAATGATTTAACCATAACAATTTCTTTATTTTCAATTAATATGTGTGTGAGAGAAATTGATATTGAAATATTATCTGTACATTGAAATAACTTTTATATATAAAGAGTTAGTATAAAATCATTTTAGTTAAGGTGAGCATTGCAAACATTAAGAATGATTAAATTTTTAAAAATTGAAAACTGTTTGCACTTAAATGATTTTTATATTTAACACATACTATAGAGAAAAAAACCATTATTAATGTGCTAAATATACACCTTTCAACATATACAAACACATTAATAATATTAATGTGGTGGTTGTTGTTAATAAAGCATAGATGCATAAACATACATTCTAATAATGAAAATTTTATTATTAATTAATTAATAAAACTACTATATTATAATGTTCTATTATATTGTTATAAATTTATAAAAAAATTATATGAATTTTTTTATTATATAATATTAAATTCATTATATTATAATATTAATATTAGATTAATAATAATAAAATATATTATATTATAATATTAATTTTAGATTAATAGTAATAAAATATATTATATTATGATATTAATATATTATATTAATAATAATAATATTGTGATGTTCAAAGGTGATTTCACTTTGCAACATTAATCAAGGGTTTTTCGCATTGCAATATTTTTCTTGTGTTATGTTGGATTACGATGTTTGAACATGGTTATGCCACAATGCGACATTCATCTCAACTAAATTAATGCCAATTTTTTTCATTGCTTAATGGTTATTTTGCATTGCAACATTTTTCTTGCCTCATTATTGCGACATTCTTCTTGCAACATTGCAATGTTTATTAAGGGTTTTGACGCATGTGACATTGCAATGTGACATTCATTAAGGGTTTTGTCACATTGCAATGTTCATCAAGAACTATGTTGGGTTATGAAATTCTTCAATGGTTATGTAAAATGGTATTATCATGTTTCATTATGTTTTTGTATCATTTACAATGTTTGACTATGGTTGACTACAATTGAGTATGTTTGAGCATGGTTTATTATGGTTGAGAAATTTTTGTAATGATTGAGCATGTTTCACTATGGTCGACAATGGTTGACCTTGGTTAAGCATGGAATGTTTATGTCAAATTGTTGCACTACTTATTAGTTATTTAGGATTGTGAAATTCATCTTCACACATTAATGGCTATGTAATATTTTGACATTCATCTAATTTGATGTCACATTACAATGTTTATGAAGGGTTTTGTCACATTTTGATGTTCATCAAATGTAATGTCACATTGTGACATTTATTAAGTGTTTTGTCGCATTGCAACATTAATGAAGGGTTTTATAAGGCTATGATATTCTTCAATGGTTATGTCAAGTTTTAAAAATATTTTTTTCTTGCTTTATAATGTGGATATGTTTGATTATGATGTTCCTCACTGGTTGTGTGACATTGAGAGACTCATATTTGTTGAATTATGTTGGCTTCCTACATTCATTAATGGTTATGTTGCATTGTGGTGTTGATCAAATGTGATGCCACATTGTGACATTTATAAAAGATTTTGTTAGATTATAGCATTCATTGAGGGTTAAGTTGGATTTCGATATTCCTTAACGGTTCTTTCATATTGTGATATTCATATTTCCATGTTAATGAGTATTTCACATTGAGACGTTCATCGGATTTCATGTCACATTGCAATGTTCATTAATGGTTTACTTGCATTGTGATGTACATGAAATGTGATGTCACATGTGGCATTCATTAAGGGATTTTTCGTATTGCAACATTCATCAAGGGTTATGTTGGGTTGTAACATTCTTCAATGATTATGTTAGATGGTTTGACCATGATTCATTATGTTTGTGTATCATTTACCATGTTTGACTATGGTTGAGCATGTTTTATTATAGTTGAAGAAGGGTGATTATGATTGACTATGGTTGAATACTTTTTCTAATGGTTTATCATGTTTCAGTGTGTTCAACAATGGTTGACCTTTGTCAAGCATGGTTGTTTATGTCAAATTGTTGCATTCTTTAATGGTAATTTTGGATTATGACATTCATCTTTCCATGTTAATGGCTATGTCATATTGCACCATTCATCAAATGTTATGTCACATTTCGATGTTCACTAAGGATTTTGTCACATTCCGATGTTCATGAAATAAGATCTCATAATGTGACATTTATTAAAACTTT
This sequence comes from Picea glauca, assembly GCA_000966675.3. Taxonomy (NCBI): domain Eukaryota; kingdom Viridiplantae; phylum Streptophyta; class Pinopsida; order Pinales; family Pinaceae; genus Picea; species Picea glauca. The sequence goes on along the minus strand of JZKD02S0089005.1, from coordinate 1,375,710 downwards.
TGTTACTATGTTTAACCATGGTCGATTATGTTTGTCAATGGTTGACTATGGTTTCACATAGAAAAATCATTAGTTAACTATGGATTCCTTTGGTTACCTGTGGTTGTATTGGATTGTGACACTCCTCAATAATTACATCACATTGAAACATTCACCCTAACAAATTTATGCCAAATTGATACACTTCTAAATAGTTATTTTGCTTTCTAATGCTCGTCAAGGATTATGTTGTTTTGGGTTTAGTTGATTTTGGTTGGTGATGGTTAACTATGGTTGACAATTCTTATGTTGGGTTGAGATGTTCCTTAATGGTTATGTCACATTGAGACATTCACCTTCAAAAAATTATTTCAAATTTCTACACTTGTGAATGGTAGTTTCCATTGTTACATTCAACTGGGGTTGTGTTGCATTGAATATAGTTGAATTTGGTCGGTGATGCTTGGTTATGGCTGACAATGAATATGTTTGATTGTGATGTTCCTTAATGGTTATGTCACATTATAACATTCATATTGCTTGACTTATGTTGACTTCCTACATTCATGAATGGATATGTCACATTGTGTTTCTGATTGCTTGACTTATTGCTTGAATTATGTTGACTTCATACATTCATGAATGGATATGCCGCATGTTGATGGTTTTGTCGCATTGCAACATTCATCAAGGGTTGTGTTGGATTGCAACATCCCTTAATGGTAATTTCGGATTACAACATTGATATTGCAATTTTAAATGATATGTCATATTGTGATGTTGATCAAATGTCATGTAACATTGTAATGCTCATCAAGGGTTTTTTTGCAATGTGATGTTCATAAAATGTTATGTCACATTATAAAATTCAATAAGCGTTTTGTCACATTTCAATGTTCATCAGGGATTATGTTAGGTAGTGACATTCCTTAATGGTTATGTCAAATTGTGACATTCACTTTGGCTTTCTTTACGTTAAATTGCAACATTCCTTAATATTTATGTTCCATTGCAATGTTCATAAAGGGTTAGGTTTCATTGATTTTTTTTTTTACATTGGCTGGAAATAACCCACATTTCTCGATAATTTTGTTAAATTGCAACATTCATCTTCATTAACTTTCCCAATCCCAAATGGTTATGTTGCACTGTGATGGTCATCGGGGATATATCAGAAAAAAAGGTTAATTGACTTTGTTTCTCCATTGTTCATTATGCTTCACTATGGTGTTCGATTGCAGTCGGTTGTAATGTCCCTGAGATTACAAATGTTTAAAAATTTTAATTTTATAGTTTATGTTGTGTTGTAAAAGACTTGTGTGAAATTATATCATCATAAACATTAATAATGATGAATATTTTTGTAAATATTATTTTTAATTTATTTATTTAACAAGAAACAAACTGATTAGAGAATCCGATCACAAATAGTAAATCATTATTCTATGGGTGAGTGAAAGGGATAAAAAGCACCAGAGTAATTATTGTCCATGGGAAAAGTGGAACCCTAATCCCAAAGGTGTGGGATGTGAGGGAACAAGCTAGTAGAAAGTGAGGACAAGAAGATTCCATAGGGTTAGGAATGAGGATGACTTGAAAAATCCCTTGACAAGCTAATTTTTACAAGTATAGAGGAGACATGATGTTGTTGAGTACTTGTGATGAAATTGTGTTTGATGGTTCTGAGAAAGAATCGAAATCTCAAATATATGGAGAAGGATATAGAGTTTTCATTCCATATGGAATAATGATTTAGGCTCGAATGTGACAATAGAAAGTAATCTTGGTTGTTCGTTTCTATGATTGGGAGGAACTGGTTCTTTACTCAATTTGTTTCTAGATTTTAAAGCAGGATCAAATATGTTATTTGAATTTTATTATTTTTGTTTTTTCAATAATTTAGTACTATTACTATAGAGAATAGTTGCAAAGTATGTATTATTACAATATATATTATTGGTAAAATTGCAGTATTTATTTGTACCTAATGGAATATAATACTTTGTTCTTTTATCTTTGAACATATGTAGGAATAAATATTAAAATGTGAGTAGTTTATTTTGTGCATTAGAGTGAAAACAAAATATTACAAGAAGAAAGAAGAGAAGCCCCGAATTTTGAAAGGTTTTATTTACAAACATTTCAAAAAGCAAAATAAATAATGTATTTATTTTCTTATATAAAACATATTTATACAAAGTTCTTCTTTACAAATCATAGTTTCTATATAGTGGATTTTTTCGGAATTATTTTTTAATAAAAAAAAAAAAATGTATCTTCAAATAAAATATATGTATATATTAAAGTAAGTAAAAAAATATTGTTAGTATTAAACTCAAATATATATTGATGATAGACATAGGGTTATAGATGATTTTAGGGGCTACATTTCACAAATGGGCTAATTTTCCATGGTTTTTCCCAAAAAAAGATTCGCCAATTCCCATTTTTCCTAAAATCGATTTGCCCAAATTTCATAAATCAAAATTATTTTACCTTAAAAATCGCCAAAATTTTATAGAAACTCTATTAAATTCTTAGAAATTTGAATATTTTTACAAAAGTATCGCCAAACATTTTAAATTTTGCATATTAAGGACTAGTAATATTAGCCGAGGTTTCTACATTTTAATATAAATTTCCATCCTTAAAATTATCCCTACATCGAGTTCTTATCTAGAGAGCCATCTCATAATTACCTTAGAGAGAAAAACATGAAATTTTTAGAGAAAGAATCCAATAAAAATTATTATACCATACGAAGAATCATACACATACTTTCTTTATATAATTACCAAAAAGCCAAAAATGGTGATAATATTTATAGGGTTATATATAACCAGAGTGGAAAATAGTATAAAATGATAACTTCATTAAAGAGTATGGAATTCATATGATATCAACTCAAACATATGGTAAAACCCAGTATATAAAATCAAAACGATGCTTCATTGACCCTAATAGAAGAGGACACAACTTATCAATGAACAATAATGATGTAAGCATGCAAGTCATTGTAACAAACACTCTTTGGAGTCAAAGAATTCTATAACATTATTCATGATTCATTGAATTGCATAAAATTTTTATCGAGACAAAGATTCGAGCGGAAAGGTTAATCCAATGTTTTCATATAAATATTTATATATACATACCTAGTGGGTTGAACAAATGAAAAGAACAATGTCTATTGTGGTGATATTAATGCTAATTTTCATATGAGATGATATATGATCCATATTAATTATTACAATGATGAGTGTTCCATATATAGAGAACATATGGTGACCATCCATGAAGGGATGTGTCCCTTGGATAATCAATAACTATTTTATTATTATAATTTACTTATTATATATATTATTTAATTATTAATCTAGTTAAATGTCTTCTCGATGTTGTCCAATCATCAACACTCCCTCTCAACGAGGGAGACATTTTTCATGATGCGAAGCTTGTCTCTGAAGTATATAAACTTCACCCTAGACTCATGGAACATGTCTACCAGTCCTTGGAGATGTCTCTCTCCAACCTGAATCAAGGGAAAACTCTCCCCGTAGCTCTTCCTTTGAGCCAACTAACTCTCTCTGAGATGAGGCTCACTTTGGGCCTCCATGTGATAGAATATAGCATCTTCAGTCTTTATCATTCCTTGTCAAATCACCTTGACCAAGAGAAACACCACACCAAGGTCGTTCACCACAGGTACACCGCTATGATTGAATGTCTTCCCAATGTTAATTGACATGTGGAAAGCACTTCACGCACCTTGAGTCCATATTATTCCTTGTCATGATCAAGGAGGGACTATGCCTAGGCCCATTTACCACAAGTACACCTTTGTGATAAATGTACATTCTATCTCCCTTGGTATGCAACCCAACCTAGGAGAAGGTTTGCCCAATGTTGAAACATCAACACTCCCTCTTAGCTAGGGAGGTATCTTTCCATAGTAGTACACAAATATTTTCTAGTGGTACGAAACCACTACTAGTAGAAAAAAACTATTTTCTAAGGACACACAATCACTGCCAGTGGTACACAACCACTATAGTAGTACACAATTACTTTCTAGAGATACACAATCTCTGCCAGTGGTACACAACCACCATAGTAGAAAAAGGTTTGTCACACATGGCACTCCCATGTTGACTTCTAGAGGCTATTCCCTCTAGAAACACTGGGGTAAACTCCCCATAGTGTGCGATGTCAAGGTCAATTCCCTTGACATGTCCTCATTTTCTCTCCACAAGAGACATGTTCTCATGTGATCTCCATAAGGGATGTTTGGATATAAGACCAAAAACACTTATCCCTTATCGAATAAGTGTCCCACTTATTGCTTTTAGGATAAGTTTCCTCACAGATCAACACAACTCAGTCACATAGGAGTACGATATGGAGAATGTCTTAGGAGGCTGCAAATATCAACACTCCCTCTCAGTGAGGGAGACATTATCTGCCATGCTAGGTCTATCACGAAAGTACTCGAACTTCATCCTGGTAAGGGGTTTGGTAAGAACACCAACAACCTACTCATTTGTAGGAAGGTATTGCACCAATATTTCCTTCCTCTGCACCATGTATCAAATGTAATGGTACTTGATCTTAGTGTGATTCAATTTGTCATGAAACACTGGATTCTCTAAGATCTTCACACAACTCTAGTTATCACAATGAATAATGGTGGAATCTAGCACATGTTCAAGTAAATATGTAAGGATCTTGCGAAGCCACACTGCTTCATGGACTGCCACACTCAATGCAATGTACTTTTCTTTTGGGATCCTCAAATCCAAAAAAGTTTGTTTCCTGCTACACCACAAAGCCATGGAAGATCCCAAAGTAAAGTAACACCCAAAGCTTCTCTTCATGTTCACTGTGCTCCTTGCCCAATCAAAGTCAGTATGTCCCTGTAATCTCATGTCAATACTAGAAGCATATCTTAGACTATGTCCAACTATGCCTCGTAGGTATCTCAACACATGTTTCACAACAATCCAGTCTTTCTATCTCGACTGACTCATAAATTGGCTAAGTGCACTCACTGCATAGAAAATATCTCGTCTAGTGTTAATGAGATACATCAATGATCCAATTACCTATATCTATAGGGTCAGATCAATATCATCAGAATCAGAAGAAGATGTTACGATCCTATAAATTATAGGAAGTCTGATTATTCAGCTCCTATTTGTTGTTGCTCTCATGAAAGCTCCTAGATTTCCTGGTTTCCTCAAATGACTTTTCCCCTCTGTCCATTTTTTCCCAATTCTTCATTCACTGTTGCGCCACTCACCCCCCTGTCCATTTAGATTGTCAACATCTCACCATCCAATCATTCCTCCACAAAATTAATGTTAGACAAGCTTAGGGTAAATGAAAAACAATTAAGATTAACCTTTGGCTTTAGAAACCATGACTCAGGGGCATCTAAGCCATCAAAATCACCCGGGGATCACACCCAGCCTCAGCCACACCAACCCTTAACATGGTTGGATTTTTTGTCCCCGCAGTTTTCGAACCGATGACTTTTCAACATGAAGTGGCTTAACAACACACTCTGTCACCGACTATCCTACACCTCGAGGACAATAACTTAGTAAGTATTAGTGTACATTGTTTAGGATTAATAATTAGTAAATTAGGTTAGTAGGTTAGTAATTATATTAGGGTAATAAGTAATAGTTTTAATAATAAATTAAAGTAATAAATAAATAATTATTTTTAATAAATAAATAGTTAATTTTGAATAATGTTTATAATAAATTAAAGAATTAAAATTATGAATTAAAAAATTAAATTATTAAAAAATTAAATAAACATTAATGTAATACAATATTATTAAAACAAATAAAAAAGTAAATTAAAACAAAGTTTAATTAAATAAAAATACATGTAATTAAACAAAAATACATATAAAAAAAAAAGAGACAAAACACTTAAAAACAAAGTAATAAAATGAAAAACTAATAACAAAAAGATTAAAACACAAAAATAAAAACAATAAAAAATGAAACATTAAAAATAAAAAAACAAATAAAAATTAAAACTTAAAACAAAAAAAACAAAAATCAAATAAAATAAAAAAAACATTAAAACTTACCTCTTGTACTCCATATATCGCATCCTAATGCAAAGAATCCATGGCATAATATTATTTCGGACCCCCCCTACCATCTGAACTTTAACCGGGGGGGTGTATTCGAAAAATGATTTTGACTCCTGCCACTTGACACCTCCCCATAATTTTGGATTCCCCCCTCCTAAACCACTTACCATCCTACCCCCCTTGAAAAACACGTTTCCCCTTCCGAAAACCACTTTCCTCCAATTTAGAAACCATTTTTTGCCGGTTTCAACCAATCATCTTCTGAGGTGATTTTTGAGCTAACCAGGGAGAATTTCAAAAAACCGAAAGAGATTTTTTCTCAGCAAGGATCAAGGAAAAATAACCTCTTTAATTTTTTCTACAAGTGTCACATATTGTGATATTGAAAGACTTCTTTGGGGACTATTTTCGAGATTTAGTTTGCCACCAGTTTTACACATCTTTTTCAAACGTAGATCCCTGACAGATGGAGAAGAATTTCAAAAAACTGAAAGAAGTTTTCACTCATAACAAGATGATATACACAAATCTCCTCCAGTTTTCACACAACTGTCAAGATCTGGAAGATATGAGCTTGTGATTCCAACCTTATTTTTCAGTTGTATGGTCCATTTTTCATGGCAGACAGTTCAAAATTTTAGCGTAGCTCTTTCTATTTTGAGATAGTTGGTTGGATTTTAGCTCCCAAGCTTGGGAAAGAATATTTATTATATGTTTGAGCATTTTGAATGTAAAAGGGAGTTGGTCATATTAGAGAAGAAACATTTTTGTGCATTGTAATTTTTTCCAAGTGAATGGATGGAATAACAAGTGATTTGCAAGAATTCTTGTGTCAGAATTTTGGTGGTTTTGTGCTCCTTTGATTTGTAATTTATCTTGTGTGTTTACATCCCTTTAATGTGTACCTTCTTTCTTGGTAAAAACATATTTTTGATCCATAATTCATCTTAATGGTGCTTTGTTTTAGTTTTTCCAAGTTATAAATGTTTTCAGCTTAAAGCAATCACTTTAGAGTTCATCCTTGGTTTGATTCTCTAATATGTTGTCTTTCACCCCTTTCACATTCACCTTCTAGAACAAATTGATCTGAATTTTCCACCAAAATATGCCTACCTCACTTCTGTGAAAAAAATCTATGTTTCCCATCATTTCAGTGGACAAAAAATTGTTTTTTGCATGACTCCATGCCCAATGAATCTGTCTCTTTTCTCATCAACAGACCTTTTTAAAAAAATCAACCTTGCTGAGATTATTACCTAGACTAATATATTATTTGTGGAGTAATATAAGTGAGAGAGCCCTCTCCAAGGCGATAAGGGCTAGATTCTGACCTAGAAGTGGTTTGTGGTTACCTCTGTCTATTTCTTTCTCAGCCTTAGAAATTACAAAGTGCTAACAGAAGACACACTCAGTTTCTTCAGATTTGTCACCATTGGTGTAGCCATGGGCTTATGGTTCATCATCTCAAACTTCTTCAATATCTCAACTGTGTACTTCCCCTAAATCAGGAAGATCTCATTAGTTATCTACCACACTTCTAGTACTAAGAAGTAGTGCATCATACCAAGGTACTTTATCTCAAAATCAGTGACCAATGCATAATTTCATTCAACAATAAGGATATTTGTATCGGTGAGGAATAAATCATTAATTTAGAGGACCAAAATCAGGGACTTACCATTAATAGTCTACAGGTTGGGATCAAAAACACTTTTACTGAAGCGAAAACTCACTAGGTATCCATCAATCATCACATACCAAGCTTGAGGTGTCTTCTTAAGTCTATATAGGGCCTTCTGCAACCTGCATACATGAGACTCCTATTCATGTATCATGAAACCATCTAGCTTCTCGATGTATACTTATTTGTCAATATTTTCTCCCTCTGGATGTAGTACAACCTCCCTCTCTGGGAGTGCCTCTAGATACAATGGAATTGCTGCCATGCCTACTTCCTCAACATCTCATGGCTTGAATCATGTATCGATATTGCTACAATTTCTCTCACTGAGTCTCATACTGTATCTTCCACCATCATAGGGTCCATCACCATTGCTTGCGTTCATGGTCATTCAAAATCTCTACTATTTGGCATGGTCCCGACCTAGGAGGTACATTGCTCCTAGAGACTACTTGTCTCTCACCATAATTTCTGGTGATGTCACTTCATGACATCATGTTTGGAAGGCATTTCCCTCCATGTTTGACTCTTTGCATGACCTAGATGATTACCCTCTAGTCTTAAATTCAAATAGATCACTCTACCTACCATGTGATCTCATTGTCCACTAACCATATCCCTCATGGAATCAATGTCTTCTCTAGCACACATCGAGGTTCCCTGATGGAACCAATATCCCCCAAGACACATTGAGGTTTGCTTGTGAAACCAATGTCTTGGGTCCTTCATCTGACCATCTGAGGCACGTCAAGATGAAGTTCACATTCCTCTCTACCACCACATTCATTGTGGATGGCTTAAATCTGATAGAGCTTTCCACAGGTTCGCAACTCCAACACACAAAATGAAATAAGTAATAGATCCAAATAATTAATCATTCTTTCACCAATATCCTACTATGCTTGGGACATTATCTCACCCCTCACAATCCATCCATGGAAATCATAATTCTTTTCACTCTCTCTTTTCATTGCATATTCCAATATCTAGAACACTCGATTCATAATCCCTACACGGGTCATGAGTTATAATGAACCTTTGATGTAGACACGAGGCTCATTATCACCAAGATCATACTATGATATTCCGAGTTTCCTTATTCCATCCTCTATGCCCTAGAGTAACATGATCACGTGGAGCGATTTAGAGAATTTGTCTCTGCTCATGGAAAAGTGTTGGTGGCTAGGTTGCATTACGTAAAAAGATAAATCTTCCATGACTCCATTATAACTTGTAGAAATTTTAATACAAATTATGTATTGCCTAGATTCTCCTGATCTAACAAGTATACGCCACTATTAAATACAAAATCACTTCTACCAATATTCTTGTGGGTTTTAAAACATGATCGCCAATTGCAATATTAAGAAGAAAGATCAATCACACATAACACAGATGTTTTAACATGAAAACATAAAGCTAAAATCCCTACTATCATATATTATGTATATATCATGGATGATGAAACAATCTCATACAAAAATCTAATCCAAGAGCTCTCAATACAATATACAATCATCTCACACTGTCGTACAAAAATTTACAAATTCATGTGCCAATTTACTGCTTCCAGACAACCTGCCTCCGTTGCGCAATCCCTGCCAATGGAAATCCCCGCAACGAATGAATTACTCTTTCCTAGGTTGCGCAATCCTCATGGGCACATCCAATGTGTGTGTGGTTGCATGAGTGCACTCACTAATGTCACAAATGATAGTCAAATTTTCCCTTTCACCTGTTATCTCAACTGGGTCTCCACTGGATCGGACATGCATGTAGTTAACAATGGTAAATATTCAGTTGCATGTGAGATCAATGATTGTGAATTAATTAATAATTAATTCATTGATCTCTCACTAGTGTAAGTTCAGTTACAACTAGTACGACTGAGCTGAACTCACTTACCTGAGTTAAACTACTTTACAACTTACATAACTACACATCCAACTCTATTACAACTTCGAATCACTCAGTTACAACTAATTCGACTTGCATGTACCACTACTCAAATTTGCTCCTGGTGAGCGCCTTTGTCATAATGTCTGCATCCTGATTTTCCACAGGAATGTACTAAAGCAACATGATCTTCCACTACACATAATCTCTCATATGATGATACCATATATCTATATTCTTAGATCTATCATGAAACACAAGATTAATCGAGAGTTTAATGCAACTATGATTATCATAATGAATCATTGTCAGATCTAAATGAGAACCAAACAAACCATCCAAGATCTTTCTCATCCAGATAGCCTCACATGCAGCTTAACTCGCTGCCATGTATTCGGCTTCCGCTGAAATGAGTTCCACAGATATCTTTTTCCTGTTGTACCAAGAAATAACTATAGATCTGATACTAAAGCTCCCCCCCCGATGTTCTCTTTCTATCCATTGGGCTACCTACCCAATCTGCATCCGTGAAGCCATGCAACTTCACCTCATTCATCTATATGTACCATAAGCCATAATCATATGTGCCCCTCAGGTATCTCAGGACATGCTTACCCGCCTTCCAAAATAGCTTGGTAGGCTTAACCATCACTTGAATCAGCTGGTTAACCACATAACAAATGTTTGGTCTCATGTTCACTAGATACATTAGTGAACCCACTAACTGTCGATAGACAATAACATCCACTACCTCTCTAGAAGTAGCATCCTCTTTCTTCTAGTTTTTTGGAAGAGGAGTATCCATGAGTTTGCCACTCTCCATGTGAAACTTACCCAGTATCTCCCTTGCATACTTGCCTTGAGACACAAAAAGTTCACCATCTCATTGCCATATTTCCAATCCAAGGAAATAATGAAGGAGGCCCATATCCTTCATATTGAACTCCTTTGCAAGGTCCTCCTTGCATGAGTGTATCAACTGCTCATCACCAGTCAGTATTAAATCATCAACATAAAGAACAATGATTAAAAGCTTACCCTCCACCACAATTTTGTATAGGTTTGCATCCGCTTCACTTTTGTTGAAGCCCAATCCCGTGAAATAAATGTCTATCAGAGTGTACCAAGCACAGGGTGCTTGCTTCAGCCCATACAAGGCTCTTTTTAGTTGTCACACATGCGACTCACTGCTGAAGATCTCAAATCCTTTGGGCTGCTTTATGTACACCTCTTCCTTAATGATCCCACTGAGAAACATAGTTTCTACATCCATCTGATGAATGCGACAACCCATCTACGCTGAGAGTGCAAAGATGGATCTTATGGAAGAGTACCTTGCAACAAGTGAAATGGTCTCATCATAATCTATCCCCTCGATCTATGAGAAGCCCTGGGCCACAAATCTAGCCTTGTATTTCTCCACACTCCCATCAACATCTTGCTTTACCTTGTAGATCCATCTCGAACCTACCACTGATTTGTTGATCGATCTTGGGACAATTTCCCATGCACTATTTTTGACAATGGAGTCATACTCCTCCACCATTTCATCAACCCAAGTGGGATCCTGCACTGTTTCCTGAAAGGAAGATGGTTCAGTCACAATACATTTTCTCATGAGAGCCATGTATCTAGTAAATTGATCAGGAGACTGTCTCTATCTGCACTGTGAAGTAGGGGCTCCTACATTCTATGCAACATATAGTCTCAATCTATCAGCTTTCATGGTGCGCTTTCTGCCATTTCTGATGGATGGATCTGCATGATTGGCTTCCTCCACTCCATGACCCTCCTCATGTGGTTGATCCACATCTTGAGACTCATTTTTGGGAACCAACAGTTCCTCCTCTACATGCAAGTCTAGCTCCATCTCAAGAGACAACCACATGGCTTTCCCCTCATCGAATTGTATATCCTGTCGCATAACAATCATCTTAGTGTTAGGAAAATACACACTATAATTATGGGGTGTTTCTTTGTACCCCACAAATATCCCAACTTCAGCGGTCAGCTCCAGCTTCTTCCTGGCATTCTTGGTCACATGCAAATAAACATATGAGCCAAAAATATTAAAATGAGAAACATCATGTTTCTTACCACTGAAAACTTCTTCAGGTGTACTCATGCCAAGTACTCTATGAGGACAACAGTTTTTCACATAAACTGCAGTGTTGCATGCTTCTGTCCACAAATGCATTGGTAGGCCCTGATCATGCAACATCGTTCGTGCTCCACCCATGATCGTTCTATTCTTCCTCTCCATGACCCCATTTCACTATGGGTTATGAGGCGCTATGATTTCTCTTCAAATTCCTTAATTGCTGCAAAAGTATTTGAATTCATTAGAGATGTATTCTCCACCATTATCGCTCCTCAGAGCCTTCACTTGCTTCCGCAACTCTTTCTCCACCAATGCTTTAAACTCACAGAACTTTGATCATGTTTGATCCTTCTTCTGCATGAAGAAGATCCAAAATTTACGAGAAAAGTCATCAAAAAAAATAACATAATACTTTTGTTTTGCTATTGAACAAACCAAGAATGGCCCACACACGTTTGTGTGAATCCTCTCCAGGACCACCGAAGCACAATTCTCCTTTTCATGAAAGGTATGATTTACATACTTCCCCATGGTGCAACCCTTGCAATGATATAACTGAGAAAGTGTTCCCATTGGAAGTCTAGTAGATGTTTGCTGCATGATTTTCAAGGCTCCATGATGAAGCTGACCCAATCACCTGTGCCATAATTGTCCCTCATCCCAGCTCACCACTTTTTCTTCCTTGCCCATCATGGCAGTGCAACCATATACCTCCATCTTGTAGAGATTCTTAACTTGAATCCCTATCTTCTTGATTTGACCCGTTGTTTTATGTTGCAGGAATGCTTTTCCATTGCTGAAAACAACATCAAAGCCTCTGTCCTCCAACATTTCGAATGAAACCAAGTTTTTCTTCAGACTTGGAACATGCATAGCATATTTCAATTGAAATGGTTTACCTGACTCCCTCCGAAAGATAATGGTACCAATGCCAGTCTCATTGAATTGTCCATCGTCGACCATCTCTATATGCATTTTGAGATCTCTCTCCTCCAAGTCATTGAAAATCTCTTTATCTCTAGTCATGTGGAAAGAAGCACCACTATACAAATACCACACAAATCCCAATGCACTTAACACTATGCATGTGATCAAGGAGAATTCAAGTTCAAATTGTGAGGAAAGGGCCTCACCAGCTGCATCTCCAGCAACATTCTTGTTCTTCTTCTTCTGCAGACAGTTAGTAGCAAGATGCCCATGTTCTTGATAATGAAAACACTTAACTTTTGACAAATCCAACTTCTTACCTTTAGACTTGGATTTTGAATGGAATTTATTCCCCTTCCCTTTCCTTGCCTTGGCAGCCAAAGAACAATCCTCTTCATAATAATTCTTTGATGAAGAGCCATCTCTGGTGCTCCTCTTGAACTCCTCCTGCACCAAATCCGACCATAGTCATTCCCAATCTGGAAATTTTTCCTTCCATTGACAGAGTCTTGATAGCTATGCCAATTTTTGGGAAGTCCTAGGAGATCCAAGCTCACCAAATCATCATCAACAACTGTTATTCCCACACTTCCCAGCTCATCTAGACATAGGACAAACTTCGTGAGATATTTTTGAATGGAGTCACCCTTCTCCATCTTGATCTTCCTGAGTTTATCTTTGAGTGCCAATTTCCTATGGTCGCTGTTGTTCTGGAATAAATCCATCATAGTCTTCCACATTGAATATGGTGTGGATTTCCCATGGAGGTTTGAGACTATGTGGTCTTGTACTCCCTCCAACATGATCCTTCTCGCCTTTGCCACTTTCTTTTGCCATGCATCAATATTTGCAGCGTCTGCAACATCTGGCTTAGGAACATCTTTGTCAATGCATTCATTCAAGCCATTGTCTTCGAGTACTGCCTCCATCCTGTCCTTCCAAGGAATGTAGTTCAATATTCCCTCGAGTGAATACTCTAACCTCAATCCATTGAAATCCATTTCGATCTTGAATCAACAGTAGCACCAAGAAAGTCTTTCTACAAATTCAAATTCTATCCAATCACAAACTCAACTTCTGCAATTTCCTGTGCTCTCATACCATGTAGAAATTTTAATACAAATTATGTATTGACTGGATTCTCCCGATATAACAAGTATATGCCAGTGTTAAATATATAATCACTTCTACAAATATTCTTATGGAATTTAAAACATGATCGCCAATTGCACTATCAAGAAGAAAGATCAATCACACATAACATAGATGTTTTACTGGGAAAACATAAATCTAAAAACCCCACTATCATATATTATGTATATATCATGGATCATGAAACAATCTCATACAAAACTCTAATCCAAGAGATCTCAATACAATATACCATCGTCTCTCACTATCATACAAACATTGACAAATTCATGTGCCAATTTACTACTTCCAGACAACCTCCCTCCTCTGCGCAATCCCTGTTGATGCAAATCCCTGCAATGAATGAATTCCTCTTACCTAGGCTGAACAATCCTCATGGGAACATCCAATATGTGTGTGGTTGCATGAGTGCACTCACTAATGTCACAATTGATAGTCAAAATGTCCCTTTCACCTATTATCTCAACCGGGTCTCCACTGGATCTAACATGCATGTAGTTAACAATGGTAAATCTTCAGTTTCATGTGAGATCACTAATTGTGAATTAATTAATAATTAATTCACTGATCTCTTACTAGTGTATGTTCAATTACAACTAGTACAACTGACCTTAACTCACTTAACTTAGTTAAACTACTTTACAACTTACATAACTACACATCCAACTCTATTATAACTTTAAATCACTCAATTACAACTAATTCGATTTGCATGTCCCACTAGTCAACCTTTGAACTCTAATTTCCTATAGATAACTAATTTGCCACTTTAGTTAACTATTTCCAAGTGCTCATTGAGAATAGATTGATATTTATTGTCCAACTATTATTAAGGGATAATAATAGTCGACATACATCTATAAATAGAATTTGCTCACCATCTATAAATAGAATTTGCTCATCATCTAAAAATAGACTTCCACCTAAAAATAGCCTAAGGCTCCATCCTAGTGTAGGTGCATAATTTTCACTAGGATCCTCTTGTTGAATCTTAACATAATTGTTAATTATCTAATCTCTACCGTCATAATCAAGGAACGAGTTGATTAAGTTGACAAAACCCAGCTGAAAGTTTGTATTGTGAATATGAATGCATACTCTATCAATGATGGCCAACACTAAACATATGTAATTAGCGAACAAAAGGGGGTTTTCGTTGTCGATATTGTTGTCTTGAGAGAGGATTCCCATCGATAATTGAACCCATTCAGAATGATGATTATCGAAAGACATAGGTCAACCTAGTATGAGCCTAGGAAGTAATGAAGATCCCTTTATAATGTTCCAAGGATATTCCTGGTCCTTCATCATGGAGAGCATATTCTTGATCCTTTATATCTCTACCATCCTCTCTTCACTCGCCACAGTCATCGTGGGCAACGCAAGTGATGAATCCAAATCCAAATTGTCTCATTCCTCATCCTCAAGCCATCATTTCTTCCAATTTAGTAGAAACGCTAGAATCCACATCATGAATGGATTGAATAGATGATTGCAACTGTTCACATGATGGGAAATCTAAGGTAAATAGTTATGTGGAATTCACATAAATTTCTAGCAAGCGATACCATATTTTCAATCTCTTCTCTTATTATTCCTTTCATACTTGTGTTATCGCTGCAAATGTTGAGGGAGCACTACAAGTCCATATACATAGGATGAGTTCTCAACTAACTAGTTGGAGAGCCTCCCACCCCTTTTCCCTCATCTCCCTAAAAATTCCCACATATCATTATCAACTTGACTTGTGGAACCATCTACCACAATGATAAGTAATAAACCTTTCGAACATATGCAGAGGAGGGGAATCATAACATGAAGGGAGAATGACTATTCAATAATAATAACAAAATTTCTCCCCTTTGGAAAAATGCAGAGCAAAAAGATTTCCCAAACAATTTCATCAAAATATATTGCGATCCTATGCATCACATGTTTCTGCACGGGAATGTTGTTCAATGATTCCATCAAACTTAAGACTGTATACTGCCATCAATAGTGCCATTTCCTCACATACATACTTCGAGTGTGACAAATCTCCATCCGAAAAACTTTAGTGTTGAGAGTCTTCTCATCACTTACAACTCCAAAAGACAATGTTGTGCCAATATTTCTTCTTCGATCATGGCATCTCACCCGCATGGACTACACCTTTAGGAAATCATCTTCTTCTCTCACTTTGATGATGACTCCATCACGGAGTGGACAACTCACCTCAGTTATTTCATAGTTTTGATGAAAAAGCTATTTACAACAAACAACTGCAAACACATAACACTAACTCACTCTCGAAACATTCTACTCTCACCTATCTCTCATAGGTTTTCATTTCCTTGGGCCCTCCTGTGAGGGAGTCAATCCTAGTCCAACTTTGATACCATGTTGATTTTCAAATGAGATGATATATGATCGATATTAATTATTACAATGATGAGTGTTACATATATAGAGAACATATGGTGACCATCCATGAAGGGATGCATCCCTTGGATAATCAAAACCTATTTTATTATTATCATTTACTTATTATATATATTATTTAATTATTAATATAGGAAAATGTCTTCCGAATGTTGTCCAAACATCAACAATTAAAACCCTAGACAAGAAATTTAATTCTAAGAATGAAATATAAGTGTATCTATGTGATAAAATAAACCATGTAATGAATGGTTGGATTGTATTTGCTCATGAAATCTTGTCATAGCTTGTAACGAGTTGAAGCCTTAGTGTTGTGCTTAAGGAGAGGAACCAAAATATAGATACATAGTTACTATCTCGGTGTCAAGATTTAAAAGGGTTCATGCTTGATAGGGTGTCGACCGTACAAAAGTTTTATATAAGTGTGAGCTAAGTTAATGTGCACTAGGAAACTTGGGGTTAAAAAAGCATAACGCTTTACCTTGGTAAACAAGCATCATCAAATATATTTTGGTGAATCCATTCATTTGAACCTTGGTAGTATTGCAGTGTAAATCTTTAGTAGTGTTATGGATTTAAGTTACACGGGTGAATACCATATCTTTTGGGTACTTGGTAATGATAGTTTAGAGATCAAATGTGCCCAAGTATTTTTCAAACCTTGCATAAAGGTTATATCTATAACAATTTAGTATGTATGTGTAATGACCCTCCTCATTACGACAACAACTCTGATAACAGGTGCAATTTTTTTTTGTTTTAAAAGTGAGTGTGCGCGTGTAGAAAGGAAACAAACACTCTGGACTCTACGTTGCCACCCGACGACTAACAAGACGCAACCACGATGATCACCACAAGAAGACACAAGACGCTCAACAAATAACTACAAGCATTAATGATCATAGATATAAGGTGCACACCACAAACATTTGACGACATACTGGGTTATGCACAGTACGAACACAGAAGGAAGAATCCATAGTAGTAGACTTTACTATTTCTGCACAGGAAAGCAGGGCGTTTAATCTTAGTTCTCTGCTCCGGAGAGAGAGAAGGTCAGATAGGCTCCTGGCTGACTACTCAGGCAGAAACTAGTAATCTTTGTCAGGTGTGTCGTAAGAGTGGAAACCCTGCCTTTAAAGGGCCCGAGACTCTTGATACGGCACTGGATTCTTTACACACGAACAATCACACACACTGACTTATATACCATGCTACAAGGAGGTGTCTACATCCTGCCCGACACAAGCAGACCAAACATAAAAATCACTACAACTAAGCACAACAATACTTAAATAATCAACCCCATCCCCCACGATGGGCGCAAACCAGGGGACTCAGGCAACTTCCATCCATTGTAAAAGCGAGGCATGGTCTATGACTCAATTTGCCTTTTATTTACCAACCAATTTCTCCATTTTAAATTTCATTAAACGACGTGTTATTCCATCCACCCTTTAAAAGTAATGTAAAAACAAATGTTTTCCAATTCCCGCTTACTAACTCATAATAACTGGTTGCACTCCATTTAATGACCTCACCCTTTTGTTAACAATTCCACAGCCAACATCAATTCTAGGAATAATAATAACCATATTACAATGTATGCTACAAATAACTTTTGCAAAAGAAAAATTAATTTCCTTACTTCTTGTAAGTCACCAACAAATAATTACTATAACCCACAACATTAAATTTTATATTACAATAACATGGCAATAGAGTAACCACAAGTTTATTTGTCATATGTAAATAAAAAAAAAACCTAAATAAAACATGTGTAATAAATTGTCATTCTATGTGGCCTTCTAAATAGATAATGAAATGGTGGATATGCATTGAATGTAAAGTCAAGGGATCAATAGTACTTAGTTCATGCATCAATGGTTTTTCACTGTACTCCTTCTACATTTAAAATACAAATAATGATATTGAAATTGGTAAAGTTCTTTAAGAAAACATATTGATATAATCACATATGTACAAAAACATAAGAAGACAAGAAGAACAATCTTATAAAATAAAAATATATAAAAATATGTTGAGTTATTAAAGATTGGTAAAGTATCTTTAATGTTATGGGTTGTGTGCTACTTGAGTTTTCAAGCCCACCCCAAGCTGGTGTGTATTACATTAATTTTCATACCCATGCTAACATATAGGTCATGTTACAAAAATACTACCACATTTAGTGTAATACAATCAATAATGACATATATAACCATTGCTTAAGTAGTCAAATTCGACACAACTCTAGCTACCGTGAACATTGAACATTTGCTTGATCTTTAAACATATTAGGCTCAGCAATATATAGTTATAATTGTAAGGGACTATTGAATCAAATTGTGATAAAGTATTTTGTTGCTGGTATGTAAAATGTACTGCATTATGTTTGCATGTAGATCTATTTCCATGCTATAGTAACCTGGCAATCCAATACCAATTTACCTAAACACCACAGTCGAGACCAGGCGCCGAGTCACATGGAGGGGGAGCCTACAAGGAGAAATGCACTACACATCCTAATCATTGAAGTGTTGATTTAATAATTTCAGTTGTTAAATAGAAAACAAGAACTGATACAACATCTGTATATAGATAGATGCCAGGAATTATCCATAAGTTCGCCAGGACAGGGAAGGGAAAAAGTTCGCCAGAAAATAAATAAATGTAATAAAAACGGGTTAAATTCGCTGACAGAAGGATATAAAATATTCGCTGACAGAACAGGGTAAGGTAATAATTTCGCCAAGCTGTAATAATAGGTAAAAAAAAACGCCCTTCAAGGAAGAAGTACAAGATCTCCATTGGAACAGGAATATAAATAAAACTCGCCCATCGGAACAGGAATACAGTCTTGAGGAAGGCCCATAACGCGTACAGAAATGCATTCCCGAGCCACAGGCAATCACAAGTTCAAGGCCGCTGTCAAGGAAAGTTTGCCAGGGCAGAGATGCCCCAGGAACGCGCAGAGGTAAAGGCACGGTAGAGATACGGATTCAGTAGCTGAACCAAGAGTATCATGAGGAAGGAGAGATCTCAGATTTCAATCAAGAGGCAGAAACAATCACGCAGCCTACTGAACAAGGTTTTGATTTTATGATGAGGCTGTATCCAATCCCATCTGTGCAATTTCATTTTCTGTAGGCGAGAATATAATTATATAAAAGTTGCTGCCAATAGAGGCACGATCGAGAGGAAGAAAATGGCCATATCGCCATGCCCAAGGACAAATCGCCCACGCAATAATAGCGTAGCCACTGAACCAGCACGGTTTTGCAGAGGGAAAAAAAAACGTAATGCAACCAAATGAAACCCCCAACAAGAATCTACCAACAATAACACCGACTCATAAGAGAAAAACAAAATGCCCAGGTACTATTACAGGAACAAATTCATTTAAATCCTCCCGGACGGATTGCCCACAGAAGGAAAGAAAACGAACTGCCAGAACGCCTTTACAACCACCTTTTTTTCAAAAACAAAAGCCAGGGCGACTTTACAAACTATTTCCCCTACACCTACATAAACACGCCCATCGAAGTTCTTAAACATTCACAGCAAGGTAAAATGCCCACACAGAGATTTATAACGCCTGGTCATCCAAAAACGCCCAAATCTAATAAAAAAAAATGTAGAGGAATGAACTATGAAAATGCCCCCATTAACATCAGATGCCCCCCATTCATATAAAGAAAACGCCCACTGCAGAATAAAAAGAAAACCCTGGTAATACAAAATATGCCCACACCGGTATAAAAGCCCATGCATCTAAATGAACACGCCCACAGTCACACGAAAATTTTCAGAACAATAATTTGGAAGAATTTACACAGTCCCGCACATTCAATAAAATTTACACAGT
>JZKD02S0089005.1:1279188-1332994 GCA_000966675.3 Picea glauca | reverse complement strand
ACTAATCAAAGTGCGCCTTGGAGATAATGTATAACCCTAAGGAATGTTTGTCCCTGATTGCTGAGCCTGGACCATTCCTCCTACACTAATCAAAGTGCACCTTGGAGAGAATGTGTAAACCCTAAGGAATGACTGTTTGGACCATTTCCTCTGTTAACCACAAGAGGAAAATACTATCCTGCATCAACCTCCAAAACAGACCATTCCTCATGTTAACCACAATGAGAAATCGCTGTCCGACGAGGCGGGCCAGTCTTCTTGAGTAACCCTCAATAAGAGAGACTACCCTAGACTACTCCCCATGTTAACCACAATGGGAAGTCGCTGTCTATGATATATCGGCAATCAAACTACTTTCCATGTTAACCACAATGGAAAGTCATTGTCCGTCATAAAATCTCAATCCACTTTCCGAACAGGAAAACATATGATTTTCTCACAAAATTGAACTTTTTTGATATCTTCCCACTGGTTCATTCAAATACGTTAAAGATGTGCAAATTAAAAAAGATTAAAAATTTTGAATTTGTCAAGATAAATAAATTTTATAAAACAATAAAGAGGACTTCTAATTTCAAAGGCATGCCACAATATTTTAAGCTATTTATCAGTCTTACACTAATATCCTTGTAATTTGAATGCTCGGGTTCTGTGTCCAGCAAGTTTATGGATTTGATGTTTCACAACTTTTTATCTCATACTACATTACACACATTATCTTATGTTGTGAAATCGAGTTCCTTGTAATTTGAATGCTCGGGTTCTGTGTCCAGCAAGTTTATGGATTTGATGTTTCACAACTTTTTATCTCATACTACATTACACACATTATCTTATGTTGTGAAATCGAGAGTGCCAGTGAATAAGTTTTCCTCATAATGATCTAATTTCACAACATTCAATATATGAATATGAAGAATTATAATTACAAAGAAAATATGAATACGAAAAATTATAATTACAAAGAAAATGCAAGTTTATACAGTTATTCATAATATGTAAAGAATTTTTGGATAAAAACTGTGTGTTATTTATAATATGTAAAGAACTTTTGAATAAAAACTGTGTGTGTCTGGAGTTTTCTTAAATCTCTAAGATTTTTAGTGAACACTCTATTCATTATCAGAAACATAAAAAGCATATTTTTATAAAAGAATGTTGAAGTTTTGTAAATATAAAGGTAATAATTTGGAACTAGATATTTAACTAATTAAAAATAATGGTATTAAACAATTTGGTGTTAGCCATTGGAATTAAGTAATAAATAAAAAGGAGATAAAAGGGTTGTTAAGATTAGGTTAAAAGATTGAATCATGTTAAATAGTATTCAAATAATTAGTTTAAAATATCAATGAAGTATTGAAAACATACTAATAAAGAATTAAATAATTAAAGAGTTAGAATTAATAAATTATTGGGAGAAGGAATTAAAAAGGGTAGGAATTAAATTCCAGAAAGAATAGATGATGGAGAAGTAGGTAGGAAAATGTAATTTAAAAGAGAGAGGAGGATAAACTTCTAAGGGAGAAGGGATAAACAATTAAGAGTTGAGTTAGAGACTGAAATTGGAGAAGGGATAAGTAATTAAAAGCTGATACTGAAATTGGAGAGGAGAAATATTAAGAAAGGAGAGAGAAAGAAAAAGTGGAGCGGAGAATAAAGATGAGGGGATTTACATTGATGTATTAGGGTAAAGAGTAGTGGAAAAAGAGAGATTAAAGGCTAGTTAAGAGAGCGGATTAAACATGCGATAAAGGTGAAGAAAATAATATGAATTTGGTGATAGAGTATTAATTGAAGAAAAGAGAGTAGAGTACGGAAAAAGTTGCGAGCTATTTGAGAATGGAAATAATTAATGGGGAAGAAATGATATAAGAGTTTATTAGAGGAACATAAAGAAAATTGGGGACCTATATGGTTGAGTAGTTGGTTGGGAAAGGTTAGAGGGAAACCATACAAGATAAATATTTAATGGTCTAGGTGATGAATGGTACAATTTAAGTTATTATGATCTTTTTCGATTTCAAGGGCTTCAATGAGTGTTCAATGATAGCATATTTAGAGATTCGATTATGGGAAGTATCAGTTATATTCTCTTTAATCCTAGATTTAAAGGTTCTTATGGTTTGGCCAATGTAGGATTTACCATAGGAGCATGGAACCTGGTAGACTCTCGCCAAGCATCAAGTTAGATTTATCTTTTGTAGTTCTAAAAAGTTATTTGAGGGTTTTGAAAGGTTTGAAAATGGTGTTAATGTTCCTCTTGGCCATGAATTTTGTGATGTGATCGATGGTTCCTAGTATGTAAGGAAGAGAGAGAAGAGCACTAAGGGGGAAGAGGAGGGAGAAGACGTTTCTGGTTTAGGTTTGTTGGCTAAGAAGAAGGCTCGATTAATCTTAGAAAGAGAGTAGCCATTGGATAAAAAGTCCTTGGCTAAATGGGATTTTTCCTCTGCGAGGAATTGAGGGGCCAATATAAGAATGGCACGAGTAATCAAAGTTTTGAGAACAAGGGATGTTTGAGCTAGGTGACTGTGGGAACTGGCATTTAGATATCTTTCTCTGTGAGTTTTCTTTTGGTAGACTTGGTGCGAAAAGCAGCCATAGGAGAGAGATGAGAACATCTAAGAAGGGGAGGGATTTTTTTTTTTTGGGTTTCCATAGTGAATTGGATGTGGGGAGAAAGAATATTAAGATGATTAAATAAATGTATTAAGTTGGCGTAGCCATGAGGCCATATGAAAAACGTGTCATCTACACAAGTATACCAGCATTTAAGTTTGAGATGAAAGTTGTTTAAGGCTAGAGATTCAAAATGTTCCATGAAAATATTAGCTACAACTGGGGAGATGGAGGACCCTATTGTTGTAACTTTAGTTTGTTCATAGTAGACTCCCTTAAAGGTGAAGAAAGTAGAAGAGAGGAAAATTTTGATTAGATTAAGAGTTTCGGGGTCAACAACTTTGGAGATAAGAGCAAGGACTTGACAAACTGGAATTTTGGTGAATGAAGAGACACCATAAAAAATAACCATAAGGTCGTCTTCATCAAGGTGGAGGTCCCATTTTTGTAGAATGAAGTAAGCAAAATCTTTGATATAAGCGGAGGTTTTGCCAACCAATGCTTGAAGCTTGTCAACTAGAAATCTAGTGAGGGAATGAGTGGTGGCCCCTATGATGCTAACTATAGGTAGGAGAGGAATATGATTTTTATGAATTTTAGGTTGTCGAGAGAAATCAAGTGAGGGAATGAGTGGTGGCCCCTATGGCCCTAACTATAGGTAGGAGAGTTATATGATTTTTATGAATTTTAGGTTGTTTAGAGACCCTAAGGATTTGTGGATTATGAGCAAGGAGACACATTTGGATGGAGCCGTCCAATGAGGAAGATTTGATGTCTTTGGTGACCGTGGTGGTGATATTGTTGTTAGGGTTTTTAGTTAGAGTTTTATATGTGGAGGTAGATAGAAGGTCAAGGCATTTTGGACTAATAATTAATGGAGTTCATAATCAGAATAGCATTTCCTTTATCAACCTTAAGGAGAAGGATGTTAGAGTCCAAATAGAATGGAATTGGGCTTCAGTGATGTTGGTTTTAGGAGGCTTGGATCAACTAAGGATTATCGAATTGTTCTTTAGTGAAGTTGGGTTTAGGAGACTTGGATCGACAAAGGATTCGTTGGTATTCCTACCTAATTTTATTTGCTTCATAAGTCAGAAGTTGGTTAGTAATGGATTCAATACATCAAATGATATCCTCGATGGGATGCAGTTGGGGGATCATGGGAAATTAAACCATTTATCAAGAAGTTGGAGACAATTGAGAGATTAATGGAGAATGAAATGGGGGAAGGTCCTATGTTCGAAAGGTGATGGTTATTAAGAGAGTCGTTAAAGTCTAGGTGGTAGTATTGACACATGTAACTGGAATAAGGCTTGGATGGGGAACATTAAAGGAAATAAGGGAATGCTAAAGGAAATAAGGTTAGACGAGAGGTTAAGGTTTGAAGGGTTGAGCTTCAGGATTAGATCACTAGTAGAAGAGAGAGTTCCATTTGAAAGGGCATGAGGCTGGTCGCTAGGTGCGCCCGGAAGAGAAGACTCGTGCTTGTTGGTTTGTGATAAAAAGGGAAGGTTAGAATTAGGGTTAGGTGAGGGGAGTAGTGTTAGATATAATGCTTCATGAATGCTACATTCTAGAGTTTATGGATTGGATTGGGTTTGTTGGAGGATGTTGAGAGATTCTCTCATCCTCTCCCTCCAAGAGTGAAATAAGTTGGATCTCACAACACTTATTTAAGTGTGATGTATCTTTGTATAATCTGAGCAATATAATTTATCATTTTGTGTATCTCTACAATATCTATGCTCTCCTAATTTCTAAATTGGTGGCAAAGCTTGGTAATAGACATGTGAGTTGTGTGTGTGATCCATCCAGTTCTCATGGGAGCTATGGTGTGTGATATGCTATGTAAAAGAGACCCTACATAGAAATCGCTGAAGGAATTGTCGATAAAGAGAAGCCTGTGCGACGTCATATGGGAGATCTAAAAGGAGATATTATGCTGTGCAAATCACTGTGAGATATTTTGCTGTGAAAATCGCTATGAAGAGGAGCCAACTGTGAAGATGACTCAGTTTTTTATGATTTTACTGTAAATTTTGTTTATTATTTTTCTGTAAAGTTCGACAATGGTAGTTCACAAAAAAATTTCAAACATTTATTTTCAAAATTCAAGTTGTCCTCTTCAAGGAATCCATGATCGACTTTGAGAAAACTACGATTGACATTGAGATAATTGCATCAAAGTTCCGATTGAAACTACTTTACTAACATATTGGTCAGGGCTGCTAGCGGGACCCTTCTTTTTCTTTCGTATGTTCGGGAGTTTTGTATTGAGCAATTAATTATAACCAGTTAATGTTTTCTTTACTCATGGATCATATTTCCATGTAGACTTATGTAAGAGGCAGTCAAGCTATTGATGAAAAGTCATCATTGTTGAGTTGAGACGCAGTGTTTTGGTATCCCGAATTGTTGCACAGAGAAGGCATCAAAGGTCCTTCATGAGTCAAAAGTCGCTGCCCAAGATTCATAGCTGTCACTTATTCATGGAAGAAGCCATCATTACTTGAAGTCCATCAAACCATTGAAGAGTGTCGATTATTTTCTATGTGAAAGTGCCATCTTTTAAATATTTAGTTTGTTGGAAGGTCGTTTCCTTGGCTATAAGATAATCTTTTCATTGAATATGTTGTGTGCTTGAACAAGGGTCAATAAAAATGCTAAGTGGAAACCGCTACTTGTGGAAACCACCGTAGATAGTTTATCCTGTTTTTCTACATATATATATTTATGTATATGTGGCCTGTTTAAAGTTTTTATATGTTTACATGTTTATGTAAAAGAAAATAGGAACTCTTGTATGTTTACAATTGTTCTTATGATTGGAAGTCACCTTGTATAATTGATTTTTTAAGACATTCCATACCTAGACTGCATTTCTACAAACTGACGGATAGTTGAAAGCGAAATATCTGATAGATGGAGGGATGTCCATAGGATGATTCATTACTTCACAACTTTTATGGAAGCCCCGATAAGCCGATTTTGTCAATATTATCTATTGGGCAAGTTCATGAATGATGGTATGAAGTGTTTATACCTTAAATGAGTTGAATGGTAAGATCGAAGAAGAGGAAGAGAAAGAGCACAATTTGGAGGTGTCAGAGTGGGTGTATGCGTTGATGAATATCATGTCAGACAAAGTGTTGCAACCTTTTCTTTATGTAATTTGTGAAGTTTTGTAATGTAGGCATTAAGGGGGGTGTTAGAGATAATGCCTAATTAATACTACATTCTAGAGTTTAGAGATTGGATTGGGTTTGTTGGAGGATGTTGAGAGATTCTCTCAACCTCTTCCTCCAAGAGTGGAATAAGTTGGATCTCACAACACTTATTTAAGTATGATGTACCTCTGTATAATGTGAACAATATAATTTATCATTTTGTGTATCTCTCTACAATATCTATGCTCTCCTAATTTCTAAATAGTAGTCAAGTGTAAATCATATGAGAGCTTGTTGAGGGCGACGAGGGATGAAGAAGGTGGCGAGAAGAGGTTTATCGATAGCGAGAGGAGCCAAAATTTTTTGTTTCTTTCATCAGTATATCTTAAATCTGAATTTTTGTTTTTGATAATTATAGGAAAATGTTCCTTAATGTTAAGATTATGCTTACTTAGTTTGGTTTGGGTTTGTTGAGGAAGTTGAGAGATTCTCTCAACTTCTCCCTCTAAGAATGGAATTAATTGGATCTGAGTCCAACTATATATACGTATGTAATCTCTATGTATTGATGTGCAATACAAACCATTTCTCTGTGTGTATTTCATGTCTCTCTGCTCTCATGAATTCTATTTTGGTATCATAGTTGAGGAGAAATGACTGTTGAGTGTTGGTTTGTGAAGTAGAGATCATGAATCCGATAGAGAAGAATCATTTTGAGATAGGGCTGCGTGATGATTGTGTGTTGACTGTATGATCTTGCAAGGAAAACCTGTTGATGTAGTGAAGCGTCGATCATGGGAGAAAATACCGTGTGTTGAAGGATGAGCTGGCCGACACCATTGAATGTAGCTACAGAGTGTCATCACTCCGAGTTGAATGTTTTTCTTCTCTATGCATGCGTGGAGGAAAAGAGATCTATGAAGAGTCTCCCATCTCAATGTTGAATAAGTCTTTGCCAGAACAATTAAGAAGAGAGTTGTTGTTTGAGAGATGCACGTGAGAGGGAGATCCGCAGAGCCAAAGGGAGTCAACTGCGTGAAAGAGAAATCCCTGCTTGTGGGAAATGTTGCCGCTACTGTAGTTTGTGGAAATGAGGAGTTGTGAATTGTTGCTTCCATATACATGCTAGAGCCATCACTATAATTGAGGTGAACTGATCGTTGTGCAGATTTATTCATTTCCTTATTAAAGTTTCTTGTTAATATGGAGAATATTACATTGGAAAAATTTAATGGTTTTAACTTTCATACTTGGAATGTAAAAATACAACTTCAAATGATGCATAGGAATTTATGGGGAATAGTAAAAGGTACAGAGAAGGCACCTAAAGATCCCAAAAAATTAATTGAATGGGAAAAAAAAGAGAATAGAGCCAAGTCCATTCTTGGATTGTCTCTTGCAGATTCCCAACTACATCTAATAGATTTGGAAAAATCTTTTGCAGAAATGTGGGCACAATTGAGCACAATATTTAGGGAAAAGACTGTAAATGCCAAGTTTTCATTAAAATTATAGCTATTCAAATTAAAAATGCATGATGAAGTATCATTGTCTTCTCACATAAATGATCTAAAGTCTTTGTTAGCAGGCAGAGATTGACTCTGACTCTAAAGTTGATAAAGATGATGCAAAAGCAATCTTGCTGAATAGTTTGTCTCAAAAATATGACAATGCTATTTTTACTTTAACTCAAATGCCCTCTCGAACTCTGGAAGACATGATTTCAGCACTCTTAGCAGAAGAAAAGAGGATGAAGGAAGGTGAAGTGGAAGTCAGTTCACATTCTGAAATTGCACTATACTCAAAAGGAAGAACAAAAAAAAAACATTGAATGCTTCTATTGTCGAAGACGTGGACATACAATACTGAATTGCAAAACATGTGCTAATGATCCTCTAAATGGAAAACTAAAAGAGTCAACTAACATAGCTGAGGACTCACTAGATGCTATGCATGAATACTCATCCAGTGATGATGAATCTCTCAAACTTTTCTAGAATAGAGTTATTGTTTATGTATGTTAGATATATATTATGTGAAATTTGTTGTGTGAAAAAAATCAAATAATGCAGAACCAAATATGTAATAGAGTTATATTATTCAAGCATGTAGTTATTGAGTTCTTCGGTGCCACAAGAACATGTTACTAGCTTACATATGTCTACAAGTCTGTTAAAACTGAAGATTATTGTTGTACATAGGTGCTTCAGAGTCAACAGTTACGGGTTACCTTTACCTTGTAAGTTTGTAAGTGTGTAGAAAGGTCAGTTGTTTAATTGATTGCTGAAAATGTTTCGTACTTAGATCGTTGTCCTATATAACTGTCGAAATCTTCTCTTCGGGGGAATTTCACAGATGGAAGTGTATCAATAAAATGGTTCAGTGTTGAGACTATCCTTTGGGAGGTCGAGAAGCATCGGTTTCACAAAGAGTGTTAAAGATGGTCAGAAGCGTTTGACTTTAAATGCGTCAGTGGGAAGCTCAAATGTGTGGAGAAGAAAGAGCGGAAACCGGGTGATTGCAAAGTGAGTTTAAAGAGCTGAGGAAGACTAGATCAGTGAAAGAGACGAAAGTTCAAAGTGTTGTAATTCTTTTGTAATTGTGATTAAGTATTATTGTAATTTGTAAAGTAAGCATTAAGGGAGGGTGTTAAGACTATGCTTACTTAGTTTGGTTTGGGTTTGTTGAGGAAGTTGAGAGATTCTCTCAACTTCTCCCTCTAAGAATGGAATTAGTTGGATCTGAGTCCAACTATATATACGTATGTAATCTCTATGTACTGGTGTGCAATACAAACAATTTCTGTGTCTTAAATGGTAATTTGGTTATTATTTTAGGATTTAACTAAAATTTTCTTATTATTTTCCTTCCATTCTTATAATTGATCCATTTATAAGAGATTTTTGTTTATCTAATGGTATTCTGGTTATCATCGGAATGGTGGGTTAATTGGAATTTGTTTATTGTTTTTTTATTTACTAGCCCAGCCACTTAACCCATGGTTGATGAAGGCCCAGAAACACCAAACATCTTGTTGTTGGTCATCTTCTCACTCCCTGTAGTTCGTCCCCATCTTGTGTGTTCTAATAATTAACTGATGATTATTTATGTTAATGCTTGTCTTTAATTTGTTTTGTGAACATTACAAAGAATATTTTTAATTAAAAAATGGATTAATTTAATTTTTTTTAATAAATCTAAGTTTATGTACTTAAATATATAATAATTTAATTTCACAATTTTTAATATAAATATAAAAAATAAAAATTGTAATTTAAAAAAAAATCATCTTTCACCTACATTTTAAATTTAAATAATTTTTTTAAGAAAATATTTGATATTCTAACCATCTTCTCTCCTCTTCCAAACTAATTTAATCAAATATGAAGTCCCCGTAGTTTCTCCTGGTTGAAAATTCATCTTGAGGATCCGGTTGAATATAGCGTTGACACATTTGCGACCCTTTTCCATAGATGACTGTAGAGGACATCACTCTTACACCTTAGCAAAAAGCAAAAAGGTTTGCTCATTCAGTTCTTCTTAGATGACGAAATTTGTATAACGTCATCTTCATGGATGGTTACAATCTTCTCACTCAGTTAAAATTATTATAAATACCATTAACAATAATTATTTTAGATTCTTTTAACAAAATTAACACTAGAAACAATATTTTCTAGCAAATTAGTGTGAATAATGAATATCATAAATTTTAAGGCATTTATTGATAAGATACTAATAAAACCGTTCAAAATTATGGTCTAAATTTTAATTATTATCATTATATTGAAATGTAATAAAATAATAAATAATAAATTTATATTTGAAAAATTGGATCTCTATATTAGTGAGTTTAAGATGGAGCTATTGATAACAATACATTATTCATTATATATTTAATTATTTGAATATAAAAACATAATTTCAATTATAATTTATATTTAATTTGAATGTATATTGAGAAGCATGTGATTAATGGTCATATGTATTTAATTAAAATATATATTTAATTTTGTTTTTCTAGAAAAGTATTAAGATAAGTTTTCCAAGATCATTACACTTTTGTTGAGTTAAGAGGTTAGGAAGGTTGGTAGTGTGACAAATATTTTGAAAATGAGATCTAATGTGGGTATAGGCTCAACAAGCTAAGAGAAAGTGTTTTTCATCTTCAACCTTCCTAGTGTCACAAAGGTGACATACTCTTTCATCCCATGACATTTTAGGAATTGACCAATCCCCAATTTCACTATGGAGCTTGCAAGAATTTGTTCTTATCTTAATACTTATTTTTTTCTTTACACTTGGAAAAACATATAGATAATTTTGATATTTTAGATTAGGATTGATTACATCCTTATAATACCTTAATTTTCATTTTCCCTCTAACTCTTTATCACAACACATTTTCTCCTTAAATTTTGATTTGACCTCTTTTTTAATAGTATCTTTATTCTACCCCGGATGGGGTGACACGTAGAGCAACAATGCCACGCAGCAAGGAGCCGGGCCCGGCCATAAATAAGGCAAGATGACTCTCATCCCCTCACCATTAAGGATGGGAGCAAGCCATTATCACCAGCTGGATGCCATGGGACTTCTCCTCGCGCAAATAGTCCAACAACTTAGGTAGTAAATGTTGGAGGAGAGATAATGAAACCTGTCCTATCGCTCCTCCATGATATCATCCAGATTCGCCTTGGGTCCCTCTATTTCAACTTTGGCTTGCATTAGGCCAACCACTTCGAGCTTTGGTGCAGCCACCGGAAGACCCCCTATATCATAGTCATTCGAATTGTCATCACAATGCCGAGGGAGAGGGGAAAACCACGACGTGACTTAGCTTGTCACACCTTCGCGGCAAGGTAGAAGAGACAACAGAGGCTGGAGAGTGTGTTATCAATGGACAAAACTCAGATTGCATGCAGAGAAAGGATTCTCCGGTCGCCTCCTATGGCGTTCGTGGAGGAGGTCCTCCCGCAGGAGCCTTTACAAATTCCTCCAGAGCATTCTCTCTTCACAGTGCCAAAAAACTGATAGGCATCAAGTAGCTTCCTCGGGGAATTCACTAAAGCCGTCACTATGGAGAGCCAAGGACATAGTAGCATGGAGAAATTCCCCACTTTCTACATCAAGGAGGATATTTTGGAAGAGCTACTACACATGGCCTCTCAAGATGTTTCAATTGCAGCAAACTGCAATTCCTCCAGAGTCATGGGGAGTGATACAGACCAAGAGAAGCAGGCCGAGGATTAGGGTTAGGGCGCAGGAGGGGATTAACAAAGCGGGGAGGCAACAAGTGAGGTGGCAAAGACTGAACCGGGTGGCCCCTTGAAGGAGGGTGGCATAATCCTTGCGCCACCTCCCATTTCGACCATGCTGGAGCAATGGCATGTCCCACCACCATTATTCCACCCAAAGCACTTGGAATTAATGTTCAGATTGACAAGCTAGATGGAAAATCAAGTCCACTGTTGCACCCTCATGAGCCAATGCATAGACATGCTATACGACGCCTTTTCCAATGCACCAGTTAGACAAAGATGCCCTACCTACGTGTGACCTTATGTGCTGCCAGCTCGGGATGGACTGCAAGATGAAGATGTCGACATGGCCAACGGGTAATGCTTCTGGTTATAGTTATGGTTTTAGTTAGTTCAAAACCTTCACAATCCAAACTAGTTTTTTCTTTTGTTTATCTGGTTTATGTATAGACCATATGCCACCGCCTGTCTTGGTTTTCTACGGACAAAACAGACGACAGACCACTTCTTTTGGACATGGACATCCTAGGCCCCGAGTTGTTCCGGTTTTCGCTAATCCGATGGAACAGCGGGTAACCTCAGAATGAATGCTTATTTTTGCGAGTAATATAATAAGGATCTACCTCTTTTTTACCTAAAAAAAATAGTATCTTTATTCTGCGAAATAGTGTCTTATATGATTCCCCAATAATTTAGCTAAGACCATACATCTTTATGCCATCTTCACTTGAGTCCATGATTACTGGATATATTTTAAAAACAATAAAAAATATTTTGACTTTTAATATATATATATATATATATATATATATTTAAAAATGATAAAAGTTAAATTTAAATGTAAAAAATTTCAAATTGTTATTTTTTTTGTGATAAAAATTCAGTTTTCCCATATAAAATATTAAATTCTTGAATTCTTAATAAGAATATTAAAAAAATATGTTTCTCAATAAATATATATAAATAAATAACTAAATAATGCATATGTCTGAACAACAAATAATACTACGCACATGTGTATAACTACATAACTATGAGTAGAACTAATCCAGTGACACGTGAAGAAATCCTGAAATATTTTGTCTTTAAAACTAATATATATTCTTGGGTACGGCGCCGAAAGGTATTTAAATGATGGATGTAATCAATTGACTGATCCAAATGGTGCCAGGTAGGACAGCGTTCCGCCGGGAAAGAAATAGAGCTTGCACGGTAGATTCTCTTACCTTTTCCCAACCAAAGATAAGACGCGTAGTGCGAACATTTACACAATTAAATGGGAAAAACAAAGAACAATGAAATCAAATCCAACATGAAAAAGCCAAACAAACCGCAAAAAGGACGAACTGAAAAGGATGGGCTGCAACCTCTATCGGATTTATTAGATAGAAATTTATTAATACTTTTGTTACTATGCTTAACCATGGTTGATTATGTTTGTCAATGGTTGATTATGGTTTCATATAGAAAAATCATTAGTTAACTACAGATTCCTTTGGTTACCTGTGGTTGTATTGGATTGTGACATTCCTCAATAATTACATCACATTGCAACGTTCACCCTAACCAATTTATGCCAAGTTGGTACACTTTTAAATAGTTAATTTTCTTTCTAATGCTCGTCAAGGATTATGTTGCTTTGGGTTTAGTTGATTTTGGTTGGTGATTGTTAACTTTGGTTGACAATGCTTATGTTGGGTTGAGATGTTCCTTAATGGTTATGTCACATTGAGGCATTCACCTTCAAAAAACTATTTCAAATTTCTACACTTGTTAATGGTAGTTTCCATTGTTACATTCATCTGGGGTTGTGTTGCATTGAATTTAGCTGAATTTGGTTGGTGATGCTTGGTTATGGCTGACAATGAATATGTTTGATTGTGATGTTCCTTAATGGTTATGTCACATTACAACATTCATATTTCTTGACTTATGTTGACTTCCTACATTCATGAATGGATATATCACATTGTGTTTCTAATTGTTTGACTTATTGCTTGAATTATAATGACTTTCTACATTCATGAATGGATATGTCGCATGTTGATGGTTTTGTTGTATTGCAACATTCATCAAGGATTGTGTTGGATTGCAACATCCCTTAATGGTTATTTCGGATTACAACATTCATATTGCAATTTTAAATGATATGTCACATTGTGATGTTGATCAAATGTCATGTAACATTGTAATGCTCATCAAGGGTTTTTTGCAATGTGATGTTCATCAAATGTTATGTCACATTATAAAATTCAATAAGCATTTTGTCACATTTCAATGTTCATCAGGGATTATGTGATGCAGGAGCATCGCTCACTCATCAAGCGAGTCAGCGCGTGGAGTAGGGAAAGATAGCTAGACAAGCTAGCAAACTTATTTTTTGAATTTTAGCTTGATATTGTTGCGCCAAGCATTAATGAGTTGATGTAAAGAAGCGCACTTGTATTGTATTATAGATAGGAAGGCATTTATTAGTTTTAATGCTGTTAGTTAGGAATTTATTGTAGATTTGATAGTTTCAGAATTCGAGAAGGCTCTCTCTGGCGCAACCGCTCTCAGCAGCAGCCGCTCTCACCAGGACCTTCTTCGTCTTCAGGCCCGAAGAGTCCAAGACTCTTTGAACTCCCTCGTCGGAAGTTTGTACCCACATATATCTCCTTCAACGATCTCCTCTTCGCGAATCGAGAAATCGGTGTTCGCGCTATCGCGAACCCTGTGTGCACCTTCTCGTGCAGTTCAAATCCCCGAATGTCGATGAGTCAACAGTCAACGGTCCCGTATATCGGGGACTTCCCTATCGGAATATCGCCCCTCGCGATGTCAACAACCCAAATTTCCAAACCCCGAGCTCCGAGGTGCCGATCTTCCGATACAATGCCACCTGGATTCCACTATATCTCGAGGTCCCACACTGCCACGTCGCCTCGGGATTTCACGGATCGCAAATCCACGATGCAAGTTTTCTTTGCTGTCGGAAACCCCGAACGCCGAACCCCGATTCTCCGACTTCTCGGGATCTCGCGCCACCTGTCCTTACCACAATCGACGGCCCCGATTAATTCAGGAAATCGCTACTCGCGATTTCGACGTGCATGCAACTCTTGCCTCGCCAAACGCCGAATGCCGATATGCGATGGCTACGGGTTCTACCTGCGTCTAAGGGTTAAACCCCGTGCAATTTTCCCGAGATCTGACGGTCTGTGGGACTTCGCAATTTCCACTTGCGAATCCTATCCGTCTATTCTCCGTCTTGGGGAATTTCTTCCACTTCAACAGCTTATCCCGGTTCGAGCCTCACCCGTGTCCTTCCTCACGGAATTCACAAGGAACTATTCCTCCTGAACTTGATTCCTCTGACTCCTTCAGAGATTTCACCCACGAGTTTCTCAACAGACCTCCAACAGCTCTCAAAGTGTTGAAGTCACATGGACTCTGTGCACTCGCAGCCACAGAAATCCCTGGTTCCCTTTGCTCAGGCAAGCTGCTGAGACTTCTACCTTGGCCTGCACTTCACCTGCCAGCTTCTCGCTGTAATATGCAACATGTCTTTCATCTTGACTCAGGACCCATCCAACAACATACCCACTGGCATCACATTTCACCTGAAATGTTTTCTGAAAGTCAGGCAACACCAACACTGGTTGCTCTGTGATCTTTCGCTTCAACAGGTTGAAGCTTCTTTCAGCCTCGGCTGTCCAATGAAAAACTTTATGCCGTTTCTTCACCGTATCCATCATCGCGACACTAATTCCACTGAAATTCCAAATGAACTTTCGGTAGAAACTAGCCAGTCCATGAAAAATCCTTACCTCAAAAACATTCCTCGGCGATGGCCAATTCCTGATCACCTCCACCTTCTCAGGATCCATCTTCAATTCATTCGCCGAGATTACAAAACCCAAATAAATGAGTTCTGTCTTCATGAAGGAACATTTCTTCAAATTGATCAACATCTTCTCCTGCTGTAGCCTTCTCATCACAATGGCCAAATGCCTCAAGTGTTCAGCCTTGGTCTTGCTGAAAATCAATATGTCATCCAAATACACGACCACAAATTTGCCAATGAATTCCCTCAGGACTTCATTCATCAGCCTCATAAAAGTGCTAGGCGCGTTTGTCAAACCAAACGGCATGACCATCCATTCATACAATCCCTCGTTTGTTTTGAACGCTGTCTTCCATTCATCTCCTTCTCTCATCCAGATCTGATGATATCCACTCTTGAGATCAATCTTCGAAAAGTAATTTTCCCCACTCAGGCAATCCATCAAGTCATCCATTCTCAGCAGTGGAAATCTGTACCTGATGGTGATTTTGTTTATCGCCCTGGAGTCTGTACACATCCTCCAGCCTCCATCCTTCTTCGGAATTAGTACTGTCGGAACAGCACACGGACTCAGACTCTCTCTGACCAGTCCTTTGTCCAGCAGATCCTGTACCTGCCTCTTGACTTCCTCGTTCTCCTGAGGTGTCAACCTGTACGCTGCCTTATTCGGTAAACTTGCTCCGGGTATGAGATCGATATGGTGACTCACACTCCTCATCGGTGGCAACGAACGAGGTAGTTCGTCCACAATGATATCAGCGAACTCTCCCAGCAGTTCCTAAATCTCCTCTGGCAAGTCGTCCACTCTTGTGCTTGTCAGGACAATTCTCGGCTTCCTGACCACAAAGAATTGTGGATCTTCGTTCTTCTCCATTTCTGTGAGAAGTTCCTTCCCACTCATGAGAAGTATTGTACTGCGCACTTCCGGTTTCACTTCTTTATCTTTTATTGGAAGCAATGTGTGTGTTTTCCCATCCTCCTCCAAGGTGTATGTGTTCATCCTCCCATCATGAACAACATTTCTATAATAATGCCATGGTCTCCCCAATAATACATGACAGACATCCATGGGAATGACGTCACACAGAATTTTATCCCTATATTCACCCATTTTAAATTCAACCAAGCATTGTTTCATAACACATACCTGGTGTCCTTTCTGCAGCCATGACACTTTATATGGACTCGGGTGATCTGTCGTCTCCAGCTCCAGCTTTTCCACCATCTCGGTTGAAACGAGATTATCGGTGCTTCCGCTGTCCACTATGACCTTGCATTTCCATCCCTTGGTCTTGCGAGTCGTCCTGAACAGTCTGCATCTTTGAGCTGCGTCCTCCACCTTTTTCTCAGGTGTTAACAAAATTTTATGCACCGTCAGTGACTTCCCACTTCCGGTGTCTTCATCCTCAGCATCACGCCTCTGCGCCTTTGTGATGTGAGCTTCTCCTCTGTCCATCTTCCTGTTTGGACAATCCACGGCTTTATGTCCATCTTTCCCACATGTAAAACATGTGATGACTCCTCCTCTGCCTCTTCCTCTACCTCGGGTACGAGGAATTACGTTGGCATCAACATATCCACCACCCTGCTCTGTATGCTGCCTCCTCGGCTCAGCATATTGCTGCCTCTACTGTGAGGTTCCACCTCTTTCAATATTACCCTGAGGTCTCTGCCATTCCTCCTTGGGCTTCTGAGTTCTTTTCTGGGCAATTGCCTTGCCTCTGGGCTGGCTTCTGCCTCACCCTCACTGTCCCTGCTTGTGGCTCAGCTTCTCTTCGGCTTGTAGAGCCATCTGGTACGCATCCTCAATTGTTCGGATGGTAACCATGCTCAACTCATCCTGAATGTCGTACCTCAACCCATTCAGGTATCTTGCCACCTTCTCGTCATCACTCTCCCGATGACCAGCTCGAATGTTGAGCCTCTAAAATTCCTCGATGTACTCTTTCACCGTCATCATCTTCTATCTCAGGTTCTGCATACGCCTGAACAGAGTGATCTAGTAATCTCTGGGGATGAATTTCGCTTTCATCTTAGCGATCATCCGATCCCAGCTCTTAATCTTTTGTTTTCCTTTGCAGCGCCTATCCGCCTGCAACTCATCCCACCATAAGGCTGCATGTCCTTTCAATTTAGTAACAGCATGCCTTAACTTCTTGTCCTCTTCGATATCCTCATAATCGAAGTAGGTGTCGAGTGCTCGGATCCAATCCAACAACTCTTCTGCATTTAGACTGCCCTCATAGACGAGAATGTCCATCTTGGTCTTTGAGCTCATCCTGGCGATAGCTCTGATCAGCCGCTCTGTTGATGCGTCTTCTGCTGAGACCTCTTCTACATCGTGTCTAGCTTCCTCTTCCACCTCAGAATCACTGAACTCTCCAGCGTCGACTCCACGCCTCTGGGTGGTCTCCATCTCTTTGAGTCTCTCCCTGAGATCTCGTATTTGTCGTTCCATCTTTGGATTCCCTGCTGGCCTGCCTCTTCTTCGGGCATCCCTGTCTTCTCGATCAGGTGACTGCCTTTGTCTTCTGGGCGGCATTATGTATTCTCTCTGCTACCGGAACAAAGAGAACTCTTTTCCCCCTCTGATACCACTCTAGCGCAACCGCTCTCAGCAGAAGCCGCTCTCACCAGGACCTTCTTCGTCTTCAGGCCCGAAGAGTCCAAGAATCTTTGAACTCCCTCGTCGGAAGTTCGTACCCACAGATATCTCCTTTGACGATCTCCTCTTCGCGAATCGGGAAATCGATGTTCGCGCTATCACGAACCCTGTGTGCACATTCTCGTGCAGTTCAAATCCCCGAATGCTGATGAGTCAACAGTCAACGGTCCCGTATATCGGGGACTTCCCTATCGGAATATCGCCCCTCGCGATGTCAACAACCTGACTTTCCAAACCCCGAGCTCCGAGGTACCGATCTTTCGATACAATGCCACTTGGATTCCACTATATCTCGAGGTCCCACACTGCCACGTCGCCTCAGGATTTCACGGATCGCAAATCCACGATGCAAGTTTTCTTTGCTGTAGGAAACCCCAAACGCCGAACCCCGATTCTCCGACTTCTCGGGATATCGCGCCACCTATCCTTAGCACAATCGATGGCCCCGATTAATTCAGAAAATCACTACTCGCGATTTTGACGTGCATGCAACTCCTGCCTCGCCAAACGCCGAATGCCGATATGCGATGGCTACGGGTTCTGCCTGCATCTAAGGGTTAAACCCCGTGCAATTTTCCCGAGATCTGACGGTCTGCGGGTCTTCGCAATTTCCACCCGCGAATCCTATCCGTCTATTCTCCGTCTTGGGGAATTTCTTCCACTTCAACAACTTCTCCCGGTTCGAGCCTCACCCGTGTCCTTCCTCATGGAATTCACAAGGAACTATTCCTCCTGAACTTGATTCCTCTGACTCCTTCAGAGATTTCACCCACGAGTTTCTCAACAGACCTCCAACAACTCTCAAAGTGTTGAAGTCACATGGACTCTGTGCACTCGCAGCCACAGAAATCTCTGGTTCCCTTTGCTCAGGAAAGCTGCTGAGACTTCTACCTTGGCCTGCACTTCACCTGCACGGCTTCCTCAACCCAAATCAACTTCTGGGTAGATGAGAACAAAAGTTCAACTGTCTAGCCTCATCGACGCACTCTATGCAGATGAATTCCACTGCACTCTATGCAGGAATCTCCTGGCTCAGACAGAGAAACAATTGAAACTAATTCTCTTCTATCATAGACTTCAGTAAACCTATGAAATCATATACACAACATACTCAAAAGCAAATGCATACAAGAAAGCAAACATCCATGAGCATAATATCAACACAGAGAAACAACACAAAACCATGAAGCTGAATCAAAGACTCTCTTCTATTAATTCAATCTGTACATGGGTGTGCTCTGCAAGCTCTTTGCTCTGCTCTGCTTGCTCCTGTATGAATATGAATAATACAATGTACAAAGGAGGGTGCCTATATTTCGTTTGCCCTCTCGAATTCTGAAACTATCAAATCTACAATATATTCCTATCTAAAAACATTAAAACTAATAAATGCCTTCCTATCTATAATACAATACAAGTGCGATTCTTTACATCAACTCATTAATGCTTGGCGCAACAATATCAAGGTAAAATTCAAAAAATAAGTTTGCTAGCTTGTCCAACTGTCTTTCCCTGCTCCACGCGCTGGCTCGCTTGATGAGTGAGCGATGCTCCTGCATCATATCATGGAGTAGACTGCACAGGAGCTCATGGACAGGAGCCCATGAAATCTTTCGAGCTGAGGAGTATGATGCAGGAGCATCGTTCACTCATCAAGCGAGCCAGCGCGTGGAGTAGGGCAAGACAGCTAGACAAGCCAGCAACCTTATTTTTTGAACTTTACCTTGATATTGTTGCGCCAAGCATTAATGAGTTGTTGTAAAGAAGTGCACTTGTATTGTATTATAGATAGGAAGGCATTTATTAGTTTTAATGCTGTTAGATAGGAATTTATTGTAGATTTGATAGTTTCAGAATTCGAGAGGGAAAACGGAATATAGGCACCCTCCTTTGTACATTGTATTATTCAGATTCATACAGGAGCAAGTAGAGCAGAGCAAAGAGCTTGTAGAGCACACCCATGTACAGATTGAATTAATAGAAGAGAGTCTTTGATTCAGCTTCATGGTTTTGTGTTGTTTCTCTGTGTTGATATTATGCTCATGGATGTTTGCTTTCTTGTATGCATTTTCTTTTGAGTATGCTGTGTATATGATTTCAGAGGTTTAATGAAGTCTGTGATAGAAGAGAATGAGTTTCAATTGTTTCTCTGTCTGAGCCAGGAGATTTCTGCATAGAGTGCAGTGGAATTCATCCGCATAGAGTGCGTCGATGAGGCTAGACAGTTGAACTTTTGTTCTCATCTTCCCAGAAGTTGATTTGGGTTGAGGAAGCCGTGCAGGTGAAGTGAAGGCCAAGGTAGAAGTCTCAGCAGCTTGCCTGAGCAAAGGGAACCAGGGATTTCTGTGGCTGCGAGTGCACAGAGTCCATGTGACTTCAACACTTTGAGAGCTGTTGGAGGTCTGTTGAGAAACTCATGGGTGAAATCTCTGAAGGAGTCAGAGGAATCAAGTTCAGGAGGAATAGTTCCTTGTGAATTCCATGAGGAAGGACATGGGTGAGGCTCGAACCGGGAGAAGCTGTTGAAGTGGAAGAAATTCCCCAAGACGGAGAATAGACAGATAGGATCCGCGGGTGGAAATTGCGAAGTCCCACAGACCATCAGATCTCGGGAAAATTGCAGGGGGTTTAACCCTTAGACGCAGGCAGAACCTGTAGCCATCGCATATCGACATTCGATGTTTGGTGAGGCAGGAGTTGCATGCACGTCAAAATCACGAGTAGCGATTTCTCGAATTAATCGGGGCCGTCGATTGTGCTAAGGACAGGTGGCGCGAGATCCCGAGAAGTTGGAGAATCGAGGTTCGACGTTCGGGGTTTCCGACAGCGAAGAAAACTTGCATCGTGGATTTGCGATCTGTGAAATCCCGAGGCGACGTGGTAGTGTGGGACCTCGAGATATAGTGGAATCCAGGTGGCATTGTATCGGAAGATCGGCACCTCGGAGCTCGGGGTTTGGAAAGTCAGGTTGTTGACATCGCGAGGGGCGATATTTCGATAGGGAAGTCCCCGATATACGGGACCATTCACTGTTGACTCATCGACATTCGGGGATTTGAACTGCATGAGAACGTGCACACAGGGTTCGCGATAGCGCAAACATCGATTTCCCAATTCGCGAAGAGGAGATCGCCGAAGGAGATATCTGTGGGTACGAACTTCCAATGAGGGAGTTCAAAGAGTCTTGGACTCTTCGGGCCTGAAGACGAAGAAGGTCCTGGTGAGAGCGGCTGCTGCTGAGAGCGGTTGCGCCATTATGTTAATTAGTAACATTCCTTAATGGTTAGGTCAAATTGTGACATTCACTTTGGCTTACTTTATGTTAAATTGCAACATTCATTAATATTTATGTTCCATTGCAACGTTCATAAAGGGTTATGTTTCATTGATTTTTTTTGACATTGGCTGGAAATAACCCACATTTCTCGATAATTTTGTTAAATTGAAACAATCATTAACTTTCCCAATCCCAAACGGTTATGTTGCACTATGATGGTCATGGGGGATATATTAGAAAAATGTTAATTGACTTTGTTTCTCCATTGTTCAGTATGGTTCACTATGGTGTTCGATTGCGGTCGATTGTAATATCCCTGAGTTCACAAACGTTTAAAAAAATTAATTTTATAGTTTATGTTGTGTTGTAAAAGACTTGTGTGAAATTATATCATCATAGACACATAAACATTATTAATGATGAATATTTTTGTAAATATTATTTTTAATTTATTTATTTAACAAGCAAACCGATTAGAGAATCCGATCAAAAGCAGTAAATCATTATTCTATGGGTGAGTGAAAGGGATAAAAACCACCAGAGTAATTATTTTCCATGGAAAAAGTGGAACCCTAATCCCAAAGGTGTGGGATGTGAGGGAACAAGCTAGCAGAAAGTGAGGACAAGAAGATTCCATAGGGTTAGGAATGAGGATGACTTGAAAAATTCCTTGACAAGCTAATTTTTACAGGTATAGAGGAGACATGATGTTGTTGAGTACTTGTGATGAAATTGTGTTTGATGGTTCTGAGAAAGAATCAAAATCTGAAATATATGGAGAAGGATATAGAGTTTTCATTTCACATGGAATAATGATTTAGGCTTGGGGGTGACAATAGAAAGTAATCTTGGTTGTTCGTTTCTATGATTGGGAGGAACTGGTTCTCTACTCAGTTTGTTTCTAGATTTTGAAGCAGGATCAAATATGTTATTTAAACTTTATAATTTTTGTTTTTTTAATAATTTAGTGAGAATAATTGCAAAGCATGTATTATTACAATAGATAATATTGGTAAAATTGTAGTATTTATTTGTACCTAATGGAATAGAATACTTTGTTCTTTTATCTTTGAACATATGTAGGAATACATATTAAAATGTGAGTAGTTTATTTTGTGCATTAGAGTGAAAAAAAAATATTACAAGAAGAAAGAAGAGAAGCCCCGAATTTTGAAAAGTTTTAATTACAAACATTTCAAAAAGAAAAATAAATAATGTATTTATTTTTCTTATATAAAACATATTTATACAAATCTTTTCTTTACAAATGATAGTTTTTATATAGCGGATTATTTTTGAAATTATTTTTTAATAAAAAAAAAATGTATCTTCAAATAAAATATATGTATATATTACAGTAAGTAAAAATATATTGTTAGTATTAAATTCAAATATATCTTGATGATAGACATAGGGTCATAGATGATTTTAGGGGCTACATTTCACAAATGGGCTATTTTTCCATGGTTTTTCCTAAAAAAGATTCGTCAATTTCTATTTTTTCTAAAAACGATTTGCCCAAATTTCATAGATCAAAATTATTTTACCTTAAAAATCGCCAAAATTTTATAGAATCTCTATTAAATCCTTAGAAATTTGAATATTTTTACAAAAGTATCGCCAATCATTTTACATTTTGCATATTAAGGACTAGTAATATTAGCCGAGGTTTCTACATTTGAATATAAATTTCCATCCTTAAAATTATCCCTACATCGAGTTCTTATCTAGAGAGCCATCTCATAATTACCTTAGGAAGAGAAACATAAAATTTTTAGAGAAAAAATCCGATAAAAATTATTATACCATACGAAAAATCATACACATATTTTCTTTATATAATTACCAGAAAGCCAAAAATGGTGATAACATTTATAGGGTTATATATATATAAAACCAAAGTGGAAAATAGTATAAAACGATAACCTCATTAAAGAGTATGGAATTCATATATATATATATATATATATATAACCAGAGTGGAAAATAGTATAAAACGATAACGTCATTAAAGAGTATGGAATTCATATGATATCAACTCAAACATATGATAAAACCCAATATATAAATCAAAACAATGCTTCATCGACCCTAATAGAGGAGGACACAACTTATCAATGAACAATAATGATGTAAGCATGCAAGTCATTGTAACAAACACTCTTTGGAGTTAAAGAATTTTATAACATTATTCATAATTCATTGAATTGAATAAAATTTTTATCGAGACAAAGATTCTAGCAAAAAGGTTAATCCAATGTTTTCATATAAATATTTATATATACATATCTATTGGGTTAAACAAATGAAAAGAACGGTGTCTATTGTGGTGATATTAATGTTGACTTGTATATGAGATGATATATGATCGATATTAATTATTACAATGATGAGTGTTTCATATATAGAGAGCATATGGTGACCATCCATGAAGGGATGTGTCTCTTGGATAATCAATAACTATTTTATTATTATAATTTACTTATTATATATATTATTTAATTATTAATCTAGTTAAATGTCTTCCCGATATTGTCCAATCATCAACACTCCCTCTAAACGAGGGAGACATTTTTCATCATGCTCACCTTAGACTCATGGAACATGTCTACCAGTCCTTGGAGATGTCTCTCTCCAACCTGAATAAAGGGAAAACTCTCCCCGTAGCTCTTCCTATGAGCCAATTGAATCTCTCTGAGATGAGGCTCACTCTGGGCCTCCATGTGATAGAATATAGCATCTTGAGTCTTTATCATTCCTTTTGAAATCACCTTGACCAAGAGAAACACCACACCAAGGTCGTTCACCATAGGTACATCGCTATGATTGAATGCCCAATGTTAATTGACATGTGGAAAGAACTTCAAGCACCTCGAGTCCATATTATTCCTTGTCATGATCAAGCAAGGACTACGCTGAGGCCCATTTACCACAAGTACACCTTTGTGATAAATGTACATCCTATCTCCCTTGGTATGCAACCCAATCTAGGAGAAGGTTTGCCCAATGTTGAAACATCAACAATCCCTCTTAGCTAGGGAGGTATCTTTCCATTGTAGTACACAACTATTTTCCAGTGGTACACAATCACTACTAGTAGAAAAACACTATTTTCTAGTGACAGACAGTCACTGCCAGTGGTACACAACCACTGTAGTAGTACACAACTACTGTCTAGAGACACACAATCTCTGCTAGTGGTACACAACCACCATAGTAGAAAAAGGTTTGTCACACATGGCACTCCCATGTTGACATCTAGAGGCTAGTCCCTCTAGAAACACTGGGGTAAACTCTCCATAGTGTGTGATGTCAAGGTCAATTCCCTTGACATGTCCTCATTTTCTCTCCACAAGAGACATGTTCTCATGTTCTCTCCACAAGAGATGTTTGGATATAATACCAAAAACACTTATCCCTTCTCGGATAAGTGTCCCACTTATCCCTTCTAGGATAAGTTTCCTCATAGATCAACAAAACTCAGTCACATAGGAGTACAATATGGAGAATGTCTCAGGAAGCTGCAAATATCAACACTCCCTCTCAACGAGGGAGACATTCTCTGCCACACCAGGTCTATCATGGAAGTACTCGAA
Source organism: Picea glauca (assembly GCA_000966675.3). Taxonomy (NCBI): domain Eukaryota; kingdom Viridiplantae; phylum Streptophyta; class Pinopsida; order Pinales; family Pinaceae; genus Picea; species Picea glauca. Next base: position 1,308,580 of record JZKD02S0089005.1, on the reverse strand, counting down.
CTTCATCCTAGTAAGAGGTTTGGTAAGAACACCAACAACCTGCTCATTTGTAGGAAGGTATTACACCAATATTTCCTTCCTCTGCACCATGTCTCAGATGTAATGGTACTTGATCTTAATGTGCTTCAATTTGTCATGAAACACTGGATTCTCTAAGATCTTCACACAACTCTGGTTATCATAATGAAAAATGGTGGAATCTAGCACATGTTCAAACAAATATGTAAGGAGCTTGCGAAGCCACATCCAATGCAATGTACTTTGCTTCTGGGATGTTCAAAGCCAAAAAAGTTTGTTTCCTCCTACACCATGAAGCCATGGAAGATCCCAAAGTAAAGTAACACCCAAAGATGCTCTTCATTTTCACTATGCTCCTTGCCCAATCAAAGTCAGTATATCCCTGTAATCTCATGTCAATACTAGAAGCATATCTCAGACCATGTCCAACTATGCCTTGCAGGTATCTCAATGCATGTTTCACAACAATCCAGTCTGTCTATCTCGACTGACTCATAAATTGGCTAAGTGCACTCACTGCATAGAAAATATCTCGTCTAGTGTTAACGAGATACATCAATGATCCAATGACCTATCTCTATAGGGTCAGATCAATATCGTCGGAATCAGAAGAAGATGTTACGGTCCTATAAATTATAGGAAGTCTGATTATTAAACTCCTATCTGTTGTTGCTCTCATGAAAGATCCTAGCTTTCTTGGTTTCCTCAGATGACTTTTCCCCTCAGTCCATTTTTTCCCAATTCTTCATTCACTGTTGCGCCACTCACCCTCCTGTCCATTCAACTTGTCAACATCTCGCTTGCCAATCATTCCTACAAAAAATTAATGTTAGACAAGCTTAGGGTAAATGAAGAACAATAAGTTAGTAAGTATTAGTGTACATTGTTTAGGATTAATAATTAGTAAATTAGGTTAGTAGGTTAGTAATTAGATTAGGGTAATAAGTAATAGTTTTAATAATAAATAAATAATTATTTTTAATAAATAAATAGTTAATTTTGAATAATATTAATAATAAATTAAAGAATTAAAATTATGAATTAAAAAATTAAATAAACATTAGTGTAATACAATATTATTAAAACAAAATTAAAACAAAGTTTAATTAAATAAAAATATATAAAATAAAACAAAAATACATATAAAAAAAAGAGACAAAACACTTAAAAACAAAGTAATAAAATGCAAAAATAAATAATAAAAAGATTAAAAAACAAAAATAAAAACAATAAAAAATGAAACATTAAAAAAAAAACAAAAAAATAAAAATTAAAACTTAAAAAAAAAACAAAAAAATAAAAATCAAATCAAATAAAAAAACATTAAAACTTACCTCATGTACTCCATATATCGCATCCCAATGCAAATAATCAATGACATAATATTATTTCGAACCCCCTCTGCCATCTGAACTTTAACCGGGGGGGGGGTCTGAAAAGTGATTTTGACTCCTGCCACTTGACACCTCCCCATAATTTTATATTTCCCCCTCCTAAACCACTTACCATCCTACCCCCTTGAAAAACATGTTTCCCCTTCCGAAAACCACTTTCCCTCAATTTAGAAATTGTTTTTTGCCGATTTCGATGAATCATCTTCAGAGGTGATTTTTGAGCTAACCGGGGAGAATTTCAAAAAATCGAAAGAGGTTTTTTCTTAGCAAGGATCAAGGAAAAATAACCTCTTTACTTTTTTCTACAAGTGTCACATATTGTGATATTCAAAGACTTCTTTGGGGACTATTTTCGGGATTTTGTTTGCCACCTGTTTTACACATCTTTTTCAAACATAGATCCCTAACAGATGGAGAAGAATTTCAAAAAACTGAAAGAAGTTTTCTCTTAGAACAAGATGATATTCAAAAAACTCCTCTAGTTTTCACACAGCTGTCAAGATCTGGGAGATATGAGCTTGTGATTGCTATCCTATTTTTCAGTTGTATGGTCCATTTTTCATGGCAGTTAGTTCAAAATTTCAGGGAGTTGGTTAGATTAGAGAAGAAACATTTTTGTGCATTGTAATTTTTTCCAAGTGAATGGATGGAATAGCAAGTGATTTGCAAGAATTCTTGTGTCAGAATTTTGGTGGTTTTGTTCTCCTTTGATTTGTAATTTATCTTGTGTGTTTACATCCCTTTAATGTGTGTCTTATTTCTTAGTAAAAAAATATTTTTGATCCATAATTCATATTGATGGTGCTTTGTTTCAGTTTTTCCAAGTTATTAATGTTTTCAGCTTAAAGCAATCACTTTAGAATTCATCCTTGGTTTGATTCTCTAATGTGTTTTCTTTCACCCCTTTCACATTCACCTTCTGGAACAAATTGATCTGAATTTTCCACCAAAAGCTGCCTACCTCTCTCTTGTGAAAAAAATCTATGTTTCTCATCATTTCAGTGGACAAAAAATTGTTTTTTACATGACTCCATGCCCAATGGATCTGTCTTTTTTCTCATCAAGAGACCTTTTAAAAAAAATCAACCTTGCTGAGATTATTACCTAGCTTAATATATTAGTTGTGGAGTAATATAAGTGAGAGAGCCCTCTCCAAGGCCATAAGGGCTATATTCTGACCTAGAAGTGGTTCGTGGTTACCTCTGTCTATTTCTTTCTCAGCCTTAGAAATTACAGAGTGCTAACAAAAGACACACTTAGTTTCTTCAGATTTGTCACCATTGGTGTAGCCATGGGCTTAAAGTTCATCATCTCAAACTTCTTCAATATCTCAAATACGTACTTCCCGTAAATCAGGAAGATCTCATCAGTTCTCTGCCATACTTCTAGTCCCAAGAAGTAGTGCATCATACCAAGGTACTTTATCTCAAACTCAACGACCAATGCATACTTTCATTCAACAATAAGGATATCTGTATCGGTGAGGAATAAATCATTAATTTAGAGGACCAAAATCAGGGACTTACCATTAACAGTCTATAGGTTGGGATCAACAACACTTTTGCTGAAGCAAAAATGCACCAGGTATCCATCAATCATCACATACCAAGCTTGAGGTGTCTTCTTGAGTCTATATAGGGCCTTCTTCAACCTGTATACATGAGACTCCTACTCATGTATCATGAAACCATCTAGCTTCTCGATGTATACTTCTTTGTCAATATTTTCTCCCTCTGGATGTAGTACAACCTCCCTCTCTGGGAGTGCCTCTAGATACAATGGAATTGCTGCCATGCCTGCTTCCTCAACATCTCATGGCTTGAATCATGTACTGAGATTGCTACAATTTATCCCTCCGAGTCTCATATTGTATGTTCCTCCATCACAAGGTCCACCATGATATCTTGCATTCATGGTCATTCAAAATCTCTACTATTTGGCATGGTCTCGACCTAGGAGGTACATTTCTCCTAGAGACTACTTGTCTCTCAACATCATTTCTGGTGATGTCACTTCATGACATCATGTTTGGAAGGTATTTCCCTTCATGTTTGATTCTTTGCATGACCTAGATGATTCCCCTCCAGTCTTAACTTCAAAATAGATCACTCTACTTGCCATGTGATCTCACTGTCCACTAACCAGATCCCTCATGGAATCAATGTCTTCTCTATCACACATCGAGGTTCCCTGATGGAACCAATATCAACCAAGACACATTGAGGTTTCCTTGTGAAATCAACGTCTTGGTTCCTTCATCTGACTATTTGAGGCACGTCAAGATGAAGTCCACATTCCTTTTTGCCACCACATTCACTATGGATGGCTTAAATTTGATAGAGTTCTCCGCAGGTTTGCAACTCCAATACACAAAATACAGTAAGTAATAGATCCAAATAATTAATCATTCTTTCACCAATATCCTACTATGCTCAAGAGATTATCTCACTGCTCACAACCCATCCATGGAAATCATAACGCTTTTCACTCTTTGGTTTCATTACATATTCCAATATCTTGAAGACTCGACTCACAATCCCTACACGGGTCATGAGTTCTAATGAGCCTTCGATGTAGACATGAGGCTCATTATCACCAAGATCGTACTATGATATTTCGAGTTTCCTTATTCCATCCTCTGTGCCCTAGAGTAACATGATCACATGGAGCAATTTAGAGAATTTGTCTCTGCTCATCGAAAAGTGCTAGTGGCTAAGTTGCAGTACGTAAAAAGATAAATCTTCCATGACTCCATTGTAACTTGTAGAAATTTTAATACAAATTATGTATTGCCTTGATTCTCCCGATCTAACAAGTATTTTCCACTATTAAATACAAAATCACTTCTACAAATATTCTTACAGAATTTAAAACATGATCGCCAATTGCAATATCAAGAAGAAAGATCAATCACACATAACATAGATGTTTTACCGAGAAAGCATAAAGTTAAAATACCCACTATCATATATTATGTATATATCATGGATGATGAAACAATCTCATACAAAACTCTAATCCAAGAGCTCTCAATACAATATACAATCCTCTCACACTGTCATACAAAAATTGAAAAATTTACTGCTTCTAGACAACCTGTCTCCTCTACGCAATCCCTGCCAATGGAAATCCCTGCAAGGAATGAATTCCTCTTTCCTAGGTTGCACAACCCTCATGGGCACATCCAATGTGTGTGTGGTTGCATGAGTGCACTCACTAATGTCACAACTGATAGTCAAATTGTCCCTTTCACCTGTTATCTCAACTAGGTCTCCACTGGATCTGACATGCATGTAGTTAACAGTGGTAAATATTCAGTTGTGTGTGAGATCACTGATTGTGAATTAATTAATAATTAATTCACTAATCTCTCACTAGTGTAAGTTCAGTTACAACTAGTACAACTGAGCTGAACTCACTTACCTGAGTTAAACTACTTTACAACTTACATAACTACATATCCAACTCTATTACAACTTCGAATCACTCAGTTACAACTAATTTGACTTGCATGTCCCACCAGTCAACCTTTGAAATCGAATTTCCTATAGCTAATTGATTTTCCACTTCAGTTAACTATTTCCAAGTGCTCATTGAGAATAAATTAATATTTATTGTTCAACTATTAAGGAATAATAATAGCCAACATATATTTATAAATAAAATTTTCTCACCATCTATAAATAAACATCATCTATAAATAGATTTTTCTCATCATCTAAAAATAGACTTCCACTTAAAAATAGATTGAGGCTCCATCCTAGTGTAGGTGCATAATTTTCACTATGATCTTCTTGTTGAATCTCAACACTCCCTCTCAACAGGAAAGGGATTATCCTTCACCCCGATCCTATCTCTATGGTATTCGAATTTTCTCCTGGTGAGCGCCTTCGTCAGAATGTCTGCATCCCGATCTTCCATAGAAATGTACTGAAGCAACATGATCTTTCGCTGCACATAATATTTGATATGATGATACTGAATATCTATATTCTTAGATCTATCATGAAACACAAGATTAATCGAGAGTTTAATGAAACTCTGATTATCACACTGAATCACTGTCGGATCTAAATGAGAACCAAACAAACCAACCAAGATCTTTCTCATCTAGATAGCCTCACATGCAGCTTGAATCGCTACCATGTATTCCGCTTCCACTGAACTGAGTTCCGCGGATCTCTATTTCATGTTGTACCAAGAAACAACTGTAGATCTGATACTAAAGATCCCCCCTGATGTGCTCTTTCTGTCCGTTGGGCTGCCCGCCCAATCTGCATCCATGAAGCGCAAATTCACCTCATTCGTCTGTCTGTACCATAAGCCATAATCATATGTACCCCTTAGGTATCTCAAGACATGCTTACCCACCCTCCAAAATATCTTGGTAGGATTAACCATCGCTTGACTCAGCTGGTTAACCACATAGCAAATGTCTGGCCTCATGTTCACTAGATACATTAGCGAACCCACTAACTGTTGATAGACAGTAGCATCCACTACCTCTCCAGAAGTAGCATCCTCTTTCTTCTAGTTTCCTGGAAGAGGAGTATGCATGGGTTTCCAACCCTCCATGTGAAACTTACCCAGTATCTCCCTTGCATACTTTCCTTGATACACAAAAAGTTCACCATCTCGTTGCCATATTTCCAATCCAAGGAAATAATGAAGGAGGCCCATATCCTTCATATCGAACTCCTTTGCAAGGTCCTCCTTGCATGAGTGTATCAACTACTCATCACCAGTCAGTATTAAATCATCAACATAAAGAACAATGATTAAAAGCTTACCCTCCACTACAATTTTGTATAGGTTTGCATCCGCTTCACTTTTGGCATAGCCCAGTCCCATGAAATAGCTGTGTATTTGAGTGTACCAAGCACAGGGTGCTTGCTTCAGCCCATACAACGTTCTTTTGAGTCGGCACACATGCGACTCACTGCTCCATCCTAGTGTAGGTGCATAATTTTCACTAGGATCTTCTTGTTGAATCTCAACATAACTGTTAATTATCTGATCTCTGCCCTAGAAATCAAGGAACAAGTTGATTAAGTTGACAAAACCTAGATGAAAGTTTGTATTGTGAATATGAATGCATACTCTATCAACGATGGCCAACACTAAGCATATGTAATTAGCGAACACAAGGGGGTTTTCGTTGTCAATATTGTTGTCCCTAGCGAGGATTCCCACTGATAATTGAACCCATTCAGAGTGATGATTATCATAAGACATATGTGAACCTAATATGAGCCTAGGAAGCAATGAAGATCCCTTTAGAATGTTCCAAGGAGATTTCTGGTCCTTCATCATGGAGAGCATATTCTTGATCCTTTATATCTCTACCATCCTCTCTTCGCTCGCCATAGTCATCGTGGGCAACGCAAGTGATGAACCCAAATCCAAATCGTATCATTCCTCATCCTCAAGCTATCATTTCTTCCAATTTAGTAGAAACGCTAGAATCCACATCATGAATGGATTGAATAGATGATTGCAACTGTTCACACGATGGGAAATCTAAAGTAAATAGTTATGTGGAATTCACATAAATTTCTAGCAAGCTATACCATATTTTCAATCTCTTCTCTTATTATTCCTTTCCTACTTGTGTTATCGCTGCAAATGTTGAGGGAACATTACAAATCCATATACATAGGATGAGTTCTCAACTAACTAGTTGGAGAGCCTCCCGCCCCTTTTCCCTCATCTCCCTAGCAATTCCCGCATATCATTCTCAACTTGACTGGTGGAACCATCTACCACAACGATAAGTAATAAACCTTTCAAACATATGCAGAGGAGGGGAATCATAACATGAAGGGAGAATGACTGTTCAATAATAATAACAAAATTTCTCCCCTTTGGAAAAATGCAGAGCAAAAAGAGTTCCCAAACAATTTCATCAAAATATATTGCGATCCTATGCATCACGTGTTTCTGCACAGGAATGTTGTTCAATGATTCCGTCGAACTTAAGACTGTGTATTGCCATCAATAGTGCCATTTCCTTACATACATACTTCGAGTGTAACAGATCTGCATCCGAAAAACTTTAGTGTTGAGAGTCTTCTCGTCACTTACAACTCCAAAAGACAATGTTGTGCCAATATTTCTTCTTCGATCATGGCATCTCACCCACATGGGCTACACCTTTAGGAAATCATCTTCTTCTCTCACTTTGATGATGACTCCATCACGGAGTGGACGACTCACCCAGTTATTTCATAGTTTTGATGAAAAAGCTATTTACAACAAACAACTGCAAACACATAACACTAACTCACTCTCGAAACACTCTACTCTCACCTATTTCTCATAGGTTTTCATTTCCCTGGGCCCTCTTGTGAGGGAGTCAATCCTAGTCCAACTTTAATACCATGTTGATTTTCAAATGAGATGATATATGATCGATATTAATTATTATAATAATGAGTGTTCCATATATAGAGAACATATGGTGATTATCTATGAAGGAATGCATTTCTTCGATAATCAATAATTATTTTATTATTATCATTTACTTATTATATATATTATTTAATTATTAATATAAGCAAATATCTTCCCAATATTGTTCAAACATCAACAATTAAAATCTTAAATAAAAAATTTAATTCTAAGAATGAAATATAAGTGTATCTATGTGATAAAATAAACCATGTAACGAATGGTTGGATTGTATTTGCTCATGAAATCTTGTCATAGCTTGTAACGAGTTGAAGCCTTAGTGTTGTGCTTAAGGAGAGGAACCAAAATCTAGATACATAGTTACTATCTCGGTGTCAAGATTTAAAAGGGTTCACGCTCGATAGGGTGTCGACCGTATAAAAGTTAGATATAATTGTGAGCTGAGTTAATGTGCATTAGGAAACTTGGGGTTACAAAAGCATAACGCTTTACCTTGGTAAACAAGCATCATCAAATATATTTTGGTGAATCCATTCATTTGAACCTGGGTAGTATTGCACTGTAAATCTTTAGCAGTGTTATGGATTTAAGCTACACATGTGAATACCATATCTTTTGGGTAGTTGGTAATGATAGTTTAGAGATCAAATGTGCCCAAGTATTTTTCAAACCTTGCATAAAGGTTATATCTATAACAGTTTAGTATGTATGGTAACCATAAGCATTAAAACCTAATTATCTATCTATTCAAAATACAATCTGTCCTTACATCGTAAAATTTGAAAACCACCAAATATAATTGATGACCAACCGTTAGCCTCGGTATACGGAGAACACTTGTGCAAACCACTTAAATAATTTACTTGTTGAGCTATGCAAGAAAATAAAAGAATTTAGACATATAGCTAAACCCAAAGACTATATAAATTAATAGTGTTTTCCAAAGCATTATCTCATGTTATCCTTTTGGTATATCATAGTTTTATGATTGTAATATCCCTCTATTTATAAACATTTTAGTTTTGATGGTTTATGTTATGAAAGTTTTTGGAAAAATATTTATGTGAAAATTATATCATCATAAACATTAATGATGATGAACATTTTTATAAATATTATTTTAATTTATTTAATTAAAAATTAATTAATTAGTGAATCTAGTTACAACTTGAGTAAATCATTATTCCATGGGTGAGTGAAAAGTGATAAAAACTACTAGAAAAACTATTGTCCATGGGACAAGTGGAACCCTACTCCCAAAGTTTTGGGATGTGAGGGAACAAGCTATCACAGAGTTTGGCCAAGAATATTCCCTAGAGTTAGGGATAAGGATAACTTGAAAAAGACTTAGGAAAAATATTTTATACAAGCATAGAGGAGGCATGTCATTGTTGAGTACTTATTAGGAATTGAGTTTGATGATTATGAGAAACAATCAAAAATTGATATTTTTTTGAGGAGGTTATGCCATTTTCAATTCCTATGGAATAATGATCTGGGATAGAAGGTAACAAGAACAAGTAATTGTGGTTGTTAAAGTCTATGGTTAAGAGGAACTCGTTATATACTAAGTTAGTTTCCATATTTCGAAGAATACCCAAATATATTATTCAAATTTTAGCATTTTTAATGTAGAGAATAGTAACACTACACATTATTTAAACAATGGTAGAATTCATTTATTCTGGAAGAATAGAATACTATGTTATTTCACCTTGAATAGTTGCATGAATAAATGTTAAATTGATAATAGTATTATAACTATATTAAAAGGATAAATAAATAAGAGAAATCACAAAATAAAATTAAAGATATTGCATAAAGAAAATAAAGAATCTATTTCTTTTACATTAGTTTCATAGTAATTTTTTCTTCATTTACATTTTTTGATAGTAATTTTTTCTTCATTTACATTATTCTTTATAGTGATTTATTTTAAGAGAATAACTTAATAAAAATGATATAGGAGTACATATTAAAAAAACATATATATATATATATTAAAGTGAATAAACAATATTGTTGTTATTGAAAAAAAAATCATCTTTATAGGGTTCTTAACGAAAAAGTCATCTCAAAAATTTCTTTGAAAAAGTAAGTATGGCATAAGCATAAATGTTAAAGATAAGCTACTTCATAAAACAAACTATAAGGATACCCTAAGAGATATATAAATACTCTTCTTTAAGTAATAAAAGATTTAAGGCTTTGTATTCGTATACATAAAAGAAAAATAAATAATAACCAAGCATAAAAGAGTACGAGGATACAAAAATATTCCTAATGCAATCCAAAGGTATAGCACATAAATATAGTGAATAAGTACGACAACCATATGCTAAAAAATCAAAGTATATATAATAAAACCCTATGTACAAAGACCAATATGATGCCTCGTCTACCCATTTGGAAGAAGGGTACAACTTCATTATTGTTATTGTTTACATGTTATCACTATGATCAATGGTGGGTAATATAAAAATAATCAAACCCTAAAGACTACCATAGTGTTTTAAGAATCACAACCGGTTTTGAGCTCAAAGAGGGAACCATAGTTTAGATACTTGGTTAAGCTGTAGTGCCATAATAATAAGGTTTGCTCTCCGTGGGTGAGGACCACTAACTCCAAGTTAGCAACTTAAAAAAAAAAAAACCTAATTTGTATGCAAATGGAATGCCGAGGATTGCAAGAATATATTATTTACCTTGTAACCAAACAACGTTGAAGCTACAGTCTAACCCTAGTAAAGCTTGTTAATATTTTTATGGGTAGCATGAGTTTCGAACTCGTCCCTACTATGTAACCCATGTGGAGGCTTCATAAACGATAACGCTTAACCCATATGGGTGTACCCGGAACGTCTTGTATCTAACAATGGATGTATAGGTTGGATGACACCACGGGGACTCGCCAACCCTATGTTTAGGAAATAATTTAAATGCTCAGAATATATAGTCAACTTGTGTAATGTAACTCAAGACCTAACCATTGAAAACTTCAGTCGATTCTTAACTTGGACGTTGTAAGGCCTTGAACATTCCTGGAGTCCAACCGCTTGTTTTCCTTAACCATTGTGAACCTGCATATTAACACAACAACAAATTCAAAGGTGAGATTTATAAATGAATAAAGATGAACTTGTAAACCAAATGATTCTATAAATGAAGATTTTGTGTTAGAGATCACTAAGAGATACTAAAAACATAAGGTTGGTGAGCAGAGTGATAACTCCATATTTCTCTATTTGAAATACAAAAATGAATGATTTTTCAAAACCAGGAGTTTGACACTGAGTTTGTAACCCAAGATAATCAATAAATGGGTACTGTTAGGTAGCGTACCACCAGTAAAGTTAATGGAGCAATGACGCGATGCCTTAAAGTTAATGGAGCAATGATGCAGCGCCTTATCAATGGAACTCTATATAAGTGTAATTCCTTGATATGTGTAACGACCCTCCTCGTTACGACAACAACTTTGATAAGAGGTGCTAATTTTTTATTTTTATTTTTATTTTTTATTCTTGAAGGTGTGTGCGCGCGTGTAAAAAGGAACAAACACACTTGACTCTACGTCGCCACCCGACAACCAACAAGACGCAACCACGATGATCACAACAAGAAGACTTAAGGCGCACAACAAGTAAATGCAAGCAATAAACGACACAATGGGTTATGTACCGTACTAATACAGATGGAATAATCCATAGTAGTAGATTTTACTATTTCCGCACAGGAAAGCAGGGCGTTTAATCTTAGTTCTTTGCTCCGGAGAGAGAGAAGGTCAAATAGGCTCCTGGCCGACTGCTCAGGTAGAAACTAGTAATCTCCGTCAGGTGTGTCGCAAGAGTGGAAACCCTGCCTTTAAAGGGCCTGAGACTCTTGATACGGCACATGATTCTTTACACAAAAATAATCACACACACAGACTTATATACTAGGCTACATGGAGGTGTCTACATCCCGCCCATCACAAGCATGCCCCGCAATGAAATTACCACAGTCAAGCACAAAAATAAGTAAATGAGCAACCACGTCCTCTACGTAAGGCGCAAGGCAAAAGGACTCAGATAACGACCAACCAAAATAAGACAAGGTATTGTATACAAATCAAAATTTGATTGATTTTAGACCAATTACTCCATTTAAACTTCATTACCCACGAGTACCTTTTAGCATAAGGTAAATCCAATTAATCTCAATCCCCCATTTATTAGGTCATAAAATCTCAATTTTACTTAGTTCAAGGACATTACAATTGTATGCTATCGCTAACAGTGAAAATGATAATAGCGTCGCCATGAAATGATGCCCATAATACCTTTTATATCACAATGGCTTCCAATAATCACAATCATCTTGCCTTACATAAAACATTACACCACTTTACCTTAACGTTACATTACAATGCATTACCTTACATTAACACTCCATTTCATTTCAATACATCCCAGTACATTACATTAGCACTTCACTTACAATTTCATTATATTGCGATTTATGACATTCCATCAAAATTATCTTTCATTAACATAACATTTCAGATAGAATAATAGTGACATTACTTTTATATGATTTCTAACACTAACTTTCCCCTCTACATTATAGGGGAAAAACATTACTCTTACTATTTCAGAAATAATAATTACCATGACATTACCCTTCCATTGACAATGTAGATTACTGTTACAATGCATTTAAGATAGGATAAAAACAATCAAATTTAAAATAAAGTATATAAAAACAATCAAATTTATGATAAGATAAAAGAAATTATTAATCATGGACCAATCAATATTATGTATTAAATTTAAGCTAGGATAAAAACAATTAAAAAGAGCATTTTTAATAAGACATTTATAATAACCGACATCCTTAAATATAAGTCATGTTAATAGGATGCATTTTAAGAGAAATCAATCTTGTGTCATTCCAAAAAAGTAATCAGATTTCTTTTGCATTTTTGATTCTTAATTACTACTTTTTTTTGGTTAGTTATTTCACAATTTTATTTATTGATAATAAAAAATTTAACTTATTTTATAGCTGTAAAGATTTCGACAACAATTTCTTAATAACTTATGATCTATATCATATTTACAGTCAATATGTAAAACTCTTAAATCTGAAGATTCGTCTGAAAACAAGAGATAATATCTCTTCTCTTATCCTAACAAGGCTTCTAAATATTGAACGTAAATATGACAAAATGGTTACCACTAAAGTACCAATATGATTTCTTGGAAAATACATTTTCATACGCAAAACTTATTTTAGTTTTATTCCACTATACACTAACATCTACTAGGTTGTGCATAATTAAAGCCGCTTGCCAGCAAATAAATCTTAGTCACATTGTATTTCCTGTTACTAGTATATGACAAGGGTTTAACCATAACATTGCTCTTGGCGTTAACATTCCACAACAAATCATTGCATGGAACCTGGCATTCTAAATTTACAATATTTATGTTAATTTCCCTACATAACAGTTCTGAAGCAATAGAAGCAGGAGGATTGGCGGCGAGTCCAATTTTCCCATTTAAGAATGGGACTCGGCAACCACCAAAATATATAAACTAGATGACTATGAGTAAACAAATGTAAAATAAAAGACCCAACTACCAAGGTACCTCCACTGCCAATCAGTAAGAAGACACACCCAGCATTCGACAATGTAGAAACGCTCACACAGATGTAAGTACGCCCACAACAAATGAAAAAAAATGCCCACGGAAAGGTAAAAACGCCCACAATGAAGTAAATACGCCCACAACAAATGCAAGATGTCCATGGCAGTGTAAAATCGCCCATAGAGAAGTAAATACGCCCACAGTAAAGTAATACACCCACAACAATTGCAAAAACACCCATGGCAATGTAAAATCACCCACAGAGAAGTAAATACGCCCACAGTAAAGTAATACACCACAACAAATTGAAAAAACACCCACAGAAAGGTAGAACACCCACAACAAGGTAAAAACACCCCCGACAATATAAAAACACCAAGGGAAATGTAAAAATGCCGCCGACAATATAAAAATGCCCCCGACAATATAAAAAACACCCAGGGAAATGTAAATATGCAGACAACAAAAACGCAAGGCACAGCGGGAGATCGTACAGATCCAAGGAAGGACACAGAAATCCATCAACAATCATTCAACCAAGCTACAACAAAAATTCAGTCATGAACTAAAAATCAGTTTACCCATTTAAAACACATGCAGATCTAACCATATATCCAAATGCCTTCTACTCTACCAGAAATAAAATCATACCATTGCCTTTCGCTCACTTCGGATGACATCCCGCGCTCCATGCTGCTCCCACTCGTCGACTGTAGAGACCTCACCGGTACCTCCCATCCAATCGCTAGGGGTACTCTGCTTCCTCCTTAGCCCCCCGAGCCGCAAAGGGGCCACACAAATCCATAAGGTATGCCTAGCTTCCCAGCTCGCCTCGCAAGGCTGAGCTACCACTCCAATACAAGCTGAGAAAATCCCAACTCCTCATAAGCAATTAGTCAAGTCACAATTCGGCAGCGTAATGATACGCTAACCGCCGATCCCCCTTCTTCCTCATCTCCTTTTCTTTTTATAGAGTTTTGAGACCCACCAACTTTCCTAAATCACAATTAATTTAAGTTTTAATAAAAATAATTTTAATTATTCTCCATCGCACAAGTGTCATCCATCCCCCTCTTTTCTCCATTAATTATTTTCTTTAAATTTATTAATTGCCTCACTTCCCTCACCCAGCTAGAAAAGCTCCTAAAATTACTCTTAGGTGTTCCTAGATCCCCTTACATGATTTAAATACTTTCCTAAGAAAAAAATGTTACTAGATTAGCTCAGATTAGTAGGTTCTTAAGTTCAGATTCCTTACTATGTTGATCATGCTTTTTCCCATAAGTTCCCATCTTTCCCCTTTTTATTAAATCCCAAAATGGCAGTTGCGTTATTAAATCTTTCCCATTTATTATTTATTTAATATTTTTTTTGTTCTTTCACAAGTTAGGAATAATTTCTTCTTTGCAAAATTTTAACACCATTAGTTTTAATTAAATTCTTATTCTCATCATTTACCCCAAGAATTTCATGAAGACCAAACTATTACTTAAGTGGGTTTTTTTTCACTTAAAATGTTATTTTTATTCTAGGGTCTTTCTCTTAAGGTTAGACTAAATTTTTACCCTATAAAAGTTTTAGACTTAGGACTTAGATTCTGAACTGGGCGACACTTGGTTAGGGAGGTTGTTTAAGGATTTCTTAAGGCGTTAAAGTCTCAGGGCCATCTAGGTTCATTTCTTCATCATCATCAATGCGACGTGCCCTTTAGGACGCACTACGTGCTCCAAGGGTGCCACTCGCCCCATTTGTTTCTTTTGCATGACGTGCCCTTCAGGATGCACCACGTGCTCCAAGGGTGCCACTCGCTTCTTGTGGTTCTTTTGCATGACGTGCCCTTCAGGATGCACCACATGCTCCAAGGGTGCCACTCACCAACTTGACTGATTGGTAGACGTCTATAACCCCTGGAGTCAACACTCCGCTAGGTGAACTTGTGGGAGACTAGGGGATCTAAGGAATAAGGCCCCCTTCTTATTGCGCACCCCTTAGAATCATCGTGAGTGACTGTCGTAGTCTGCTCTCATGGCATCGTCGATCCTCTCGAACTAGGTAATCATTAACCTACAGTTCGAGCCACAGTGGGAGTGCTAGTAGGCTGTGGCAGGGCTGCTGTCCACCCCTCTCCCTCAACCTCTCTGGAAATCGTGTGTGGCCCCTTTACTACATATGTGTGTCTGGTCAGCAAGCTATTGTCAGCGTGCATCATCAACAATCGTGTCAGAACATGTCAACATCATATCATCAAATCAATGAAATATCATAGTAAATAAATCAAGCCAAATAGCACACTCCCTGACTCAATCTGGAGTCCAAGGGTTTCCACCGATGCCTCTGCATCCTCAAGGTCCGAAACCCTACACTCTCAATGAAACTGAGTCAACAACACCTGTCTACATCAAAGTAGTAAACACATCATGTCATCTATCAAAACACATCATAATCAAGGATAAATGGTTTAACATCATAAAAGTCCATATCACTTGCGAGCAAGTGTCCTCAAAGAATAAGTTTTCTCAGTGCATGAGAGCGGGATGTTACATACACCCCCTCTTGGTCTAAACTTTGTCCCAAAGTTTCTCAGTATAAATGCCAAAATAAAAGTACCACCGTATCATAAATACCACAGTATCATAAGCCTATCTATCAAACAAAAATGGAAACTGTTGGCGCATATCATATGCGTCCTCCCAGGTCACCGAGTGTGGACTATAACTGTCCCACTGGACCTTGACCTGATCTACCGTTCGACGTCGTAACTGTCAAACGCGATGATCTAAGATGTGGACCGGCTCAGCCATGAGCACTCCCTTGTCTGATACCTACAAGGAACTCATGTCAATCACGTGTGTAGGATCACTAATATAATGTCTCAAAACAGATACATGAAAAACATCGTGCATACGCCTCAAAGAATCAGGCAAGGCTAGTCGATAGGCCACAGGCCCCTTTCTCTCCACGATCTCGAAAGGTCCCACGAACCTAGGAGAGAGTTTAGCTCCCTTTCCAAACTTGATCAAACTCTTATGCGGTTTAACCCGCAAGAAGAATCGATTGCCGACCTCGTAACTACGGTCGACTCGGTGCGCATCGGCATAACTCTTCTGTCAATCCTACGCTTCTTTTATCCTTTGTCTTATGGTTTTCATTTTCTCTTCCATTTCTTGGATTGCTTCTAGTCCCTCCAGGACCCTATCCTCAAGCTGATCCCAACTCAAGGGAATCTGACACGGTCGCCCATAAAGAAGCTCAAAAGGCGCCATCTTAATGGTGCTCTGGTAATTGTTGTTGTAAGCAAACTCTACTAGAGGCAAGAATTCCTCCCAACGCTTTTGTTGGTCCATCACATACATGTGCAACATGTCTTCCAAGGTTTGGTTCATTCGTTCGGTCTGTCCGTCAGTCTCTGGGTGATATGCAGTACTAAAATTGAGTTGGGTTCCCAAGGCCTCTTGAAAAATCGTCCAAAATCGTCTAGGAAACATTGATCCTCGATCGGATATAATCTTCTTAGGCACGCCATGCAGCCTCACAATATCACTGATGAAAAATATCGCTATGTTAGGTGCCTGATACATCGTACGCACAGGAATAAAGTGAGCACTCTTTGTCAGAGTGTCTACTACTACAAAAATCGAGTCGTGTCTCCTTGCCGTCAATGGCAATCCAATAATAAAATCCATCGAAATAACTTCCCATTTCGATTCCGGAATGGCATGTGGTTGAAGTAATCCTGCCGGGTGTCTATGTTCAACCTTTACCTGCTGACACTCTAGACATCTGGCCACATAGTTGACTATGTCAGCCTTCATTCCCTTCCAGAAGAATAAGGGTTTAAGGTCTTCCCTCATCTTCGTAACTCCCGGGTGAGCCATGTAAACTGCTCTATGAGCCTTGCTCAGGATCAACATCCTCAACTTGTCGTTTGGCGGTACATAAATATGACCTCTAAACCTCAATAACCCATCGCTATCAAAAGAAAATCCCTCATATCTTGGTACCATCATTGTGTTTTGTCCGATAAAATCCTCGACTTCTTTGTACTAGTCATCGTCACGCTGTAAAGTGAGAATCTTCTCACGTAGATTTGTCTGAAGAGGCAACATCGAAAATATGCGTGGTCTCTGACTCAAAGCATCAACCACTCGGTTCACTATTCCCTTTATGTAAGTAATCTCGAAGTCGTACATGCTAAGCAATTCAGACCAACGCCGTTGTCGCGCGTTCAGGTCGCTTTGCGTGAAAATGTGTTTTAGCCCACAATGATGAGTCTTTAATTCAAATTTTCATCCAACAAGGTAGTGTCTCCAAACCTTCAAGGCATAAACGATAGCTAATAACTCCAAATCGTGCGTCGCGTAGTTCTTCTCATGCCTTCTCAACTTCCTCGAAATGTAAGCAATCACTCGTCTCTCTTGCATCAAGACTCTGCCTAATCCTTCCTTGGATGCGTCACTCCATACCAAGAAGTCCGCGTCCATGTCAGGGACCTTTAATATCGATGTTTTCGTCAACAACTCCTTAAGCCTCTGAAATGCTTCCGCGCATTTCTTGGTCCAAACAAACTTCTTGTTTTTCTTCTGCAATTCCGTGATCGGATTTGCTATCTTCGAAAATCCCTCGACAAACCGTCGATAGTATCCTACTAAACCCATAAAACTACGCACTTCTATGACATTCGTCGACGCAGGCCATTCCATAATAGCCTCAACCTTGGCTGGATCCACGGCGATACCTTCGCCGGAGATGACATGCCCTAAGTAGTGAATCCTCAATTGATAAAAAGAGCATTTGGACAACTTCCCATACAATTTGTGTTCTCGTAAACATTGTAGTACCAAGCGCAAGTGCTCGTCATGCTCCTCCGTCGTCCGAGAGTAGATCAAAATATCGTCAATGAATACTTGGATGAACTTGTCCAAGTACTCGTGGAATACCCCATTCATTAAACTCATAAATACCCCTGGGGCATTTGTCAGTCCAAATGGTAAAATAGTAAACTCGTAATGTCCAAATCTCGTCTGAAAGGTGGTCTTAGGGACGTCATCCTCCTTGATTCGTAATTGGTGATACCTGATCACAAATCGATCTTGGAAAACATCATCACACCCTTCATTTGATCGAATAGATCATCAATTCTTGGTAAGGGATATTGATTCTTGATCGTAGCCTTGTTCAGTTGACGATAGTCAATGCAGAGCCTCCACGATCCGTTCTTCTTTCATATGAAAATAACAGGTGCACCCCACGGTGACACACTAGGACGTATCAGTCCCAGGTCCAGGAACTTCTTCAGTTGCATTTTCAACTCTTGCAACTCTGAGGTCGACATCCGATAAGGCGTTCTTGCTATCAGTTCGGTCCCTGATTTCAGGTCTATGGTAAACTCCAATTCCCTTTTTGACGGCATCCTAGGTAACTCCTCTGGGAATACGTCCGCAAACTCTCTCACCACCGTAAGGTGTTCTAGACCCTCCGCTACTCCCTTTTCGTTTAACGCAAGGATCGCATAAAGATTGCACCCCTTGCGCATACTCTTCCGTAACTATAAGGAAGAGACGAACCTCAGGGAAACTCCCTGGTTTCGTCCTACAATCACACGTCTCTTCCCTTCATCATCTACCAAGCTCAACCATTTCATCTTATAGTTGAGTATCGCCTCATGCGAATCCAACCAATCCATCTCAATCACGACGTCATAAGATCCTAAGATCGTGATGTACAAGTTGACCCTCGTGAAAAACTCTCCCAGGTTAAGGGCACAGCCCGTAACCTTTCCTCCAACCTTCTGTTTGGCTCCTGAAGCCATCTCTACAAAGCTAAACTCGTTCTGTTTGAATGCCTTTACCTTAATCCTTTTTAGCACTACACCAGAAATGAAACTCTCAGTAGCACCTGGGTCTATCAAAATACTAAGGGTTTGGTCAGCGATAGTACTTGTCGTCTCGAGCATAGTCGACTGGTGCTCTGCCTGGCGGTTATTCATCGCTGCGTGAATCCGATGGGCCTTGCCCATATCTCCCACTGTAGTGGGTCCGGTTGATCCGGACGCTCTGGTCCTCTCCACAGGATAGTCGCACCGGTAGTGTGGCTCCCCACACGTCCAACACCCCTTCTTCGACCCAGTAGTCCTGGTACCCGAAGAAGAAGATGATGGCCCACCGGCCTGGAACCCAGGTCTGTTCTGCTGAATAGGCCTAAACTGTTGCTACTGCGGGTGACGCTACTGCTGATGCTGTGGTCCCCGATAAGGTGCCCACTGCTGAGGCGGCGGTCGTCGGGGTGTAGTGAAAGTGGATCCTCTCTGGAAGCCACGATATCCTGACGTATGTCTCGCTGGTGTCTGATGCTGCGGTGTACCAGATAAACCCTGCCCTGCGGGTCTCGCTGGAGTCCTGGTATGACCCCCACTGATAAGCTCCTCCTCTGCTGTGAGGGCCTTCTGGACGACGTCGTGCAAGGTTTGAGGCATCAAAATCCTAACCTTTGCACGCAGGCTGCCATTAAGGCCAAATACAAACTGGTTGACCTTGAGTTTCTCTGTGTTAAGGTGCGGAGCATACCGGAGCAGCTCCATGAAACGTGCCTCGTACTCGGGCACCGTACGAACTCCCTGTTGTAATGCGTTGAACTCATTGAGCTGACACTCAATGAATTCCTCTGAAAGGTACCTCTCTCGGAAGCATTCCTTGAACAGTTCCCATGACACATCTTCAATGGCCATGTTCAACTGCAGCAGGAGTGTCTTCCAACATAGAAAAGCGCTCCCCTTCAGTTGAAAGACCGCCATGCAGACCTTCATGTTGGAGGTATAATCGCGAAGTGCGAAGCACATCGCCATATTCTCCAACCATGCCTCGGCGGCTGCACCGTCCGGGGCACCAAAGAACTCGGGAAATTTTACCTTCTCGAGTTCACGGTGAATGCTACCTGTAACGGCCGGTGTGCGCAGTGGAACCTCAGCGGGTGTCGGCGCCCTGGCCTCATCTCTGTCCAATCGACTGATCAATGCCTCGGACATGCGCTGAAAAGATCTCATCATCCCAACAACATCTCCAATTGCTATCTGCTCCTGTCCGATAGCCTGCTCGCCTCCCTGGGGGTTAGACCCCTCAGGTGTGGATGCTACTGGAGACGTCACACCTCCTCCCCTAGCAACCCATCCTCTGCCTCCACGATGACCTCTAACCATGATTACCTGCACGCACACAATCAACTCGATCAACAATAGTATAATCACTTCTAATCATGTCAATGAAAGCCGTAGCGAATCCCAAGACGTGGGTCGAACCCGCTCTGATACCAAATGTAACGGTCCTCCTCATTACGACAACAACTCTGATAACAAGTGCTATTTTTTTTTTTTTTTTTCNTGAAGGTGTGTGCACGCGTGTAAAAAGGAACAGACACACTTGACTCTACGTCGCACCCGACAACCAACAAGACGCAACCATGATGATCACAACAAGAAGACATAAGGCGCACAACAAGTAACTGCAAGCAATAAACGACACACTGGGTTATGTACCGTACAAACACAGATGGAAGAATCCATAGTAGTAGATTTTACTATTTCTGCACAGGAAAGCAGGGATTTTATTCTTAGTTCTCTTCTCCAGAGAGAGAGAAGGTCAGATAGGCTGCTGGCCGACTGCTCAGGCAGAAACTAGTAATCTCCGTTAGGTGTGTCGCAAGAGTGGAAACCCTGCCTTTAAAGGGCCTGAGACTCTTGATACGGCACATGATTGTTTATACAAAAATAATCACACACACAAACTTATATACTAGGCTACATGGAGGAGTCTACATCTTGCCCATCAAAAGCATGCCACGCAATGAAATTACCACAGTCAAGCACAAAAATAAGTAAATGAGCAACCACGTCCTCTATGGAAGGCACAAGGCAAAAGGACTCAGATAACGACCAACCAAAATAAGACAAGGTATTGTATACGAATCAACTGTGATTGATTTCAGACCAATTACTCCATTTAAACTTCATTACCCACGAGTACCTTTAGCATAAGGTAAATCCAATTAATCTCAATCCCCCATTTATTAGGTCATAAAATCTCAATTTTACTTAGTTCAAGGACAATACAATTGTATGCTATCGCTAACAGTGAAAATGCCCATAATACCTTTTATATCACAATGGCTTGCAATAATCACAATCATCTTGCCTTACATAAAACATTACACCACTTTACCTTAACGTTACATTAAAATGCATTACCTTACATTAACACTCCATTTCATTTCAATACATCCCAGTACATTACATTAGCACTTCATTTACAACTTCATTATATTGCGATTCATGACATTCCATCAAAATTATCTTTCATTAACATAACATTTCAGATAGAATAATAGTGACATTACTTTTATATGATTTCTAACACTAACTTTACCCTCTACATTATAGGGGAAAAACATTACTCTTACTATTTCAGAAATAATAATTACCATGACATTACCCTTCCATTGACAATGTAGATTACTGTTACAACGCATTTAAGATAGGATAAAAACAATCAAATTTAAAATAAAGTATATAAAAACAATCAAACTTATGATAAGATAAAATAAATTATTAATCATGGACCAATCAATATTATGTATTAAATTTAAGCTAGGATAAAAACAATTGAAAAGAACATTTCTAATAAGACATTTATAATAACCTACATCCTTAAATATAAGTCATGTTAATAGGATTCATTTTAAGAGAAATCAATCTTGTGTCATTTCAAATAAGTAATCAGATTTCTTTTGCATTTTTTATTCTTAACTACTACTTTTTTTTGGTTAATTATTTCACAATTTTATTTATTGATAATAAAAAAATTAACTTTATTTTATAGTTGTAAAGATTTTGACAACAATTTCTTAATAAATTATGATCTATATCATATTTACAGTCAATATGTAAGACTCTTAAATCTGAAGATTCGTCTGAAAACAAGAGATAATATCTCTTCTCTTATCCTAACAAGACTTCTAAATATTGAACGTAAATACGACAAAATGGTTACCACTAAAGTACCAATATGATTTCTTGGAAAATACATTTTCATATGCAAAACTTATTTTATTTTTATTCCACTATACACTAACATCTACTAGGTTGTGCATAATTAAAGCCGCTTGCCAGCAAATAAATCTTAGTCACATTGTATTTCCTGTTACTAGTATATGACAAGGGTTTAACCGTAACATTGCTCTTGGCGTTAACATTCCACAACAGATCATCGCATGGAACCTGACATTTTAAATTTACAATATTTATGTTAATTTCCCTACATAACAGTTCTGAAGCAATAGAAGTGGGAGGATTGGCGGCCAATCCAATTTGCCCATTTAAGAATGGGAACTGACAACCACCAAAATATATAAACCAGATGACTGTGAGTAAACAAATGTAAAATAAAAGACCCAACTACCAAGGTACCTCCGCTGCCAATCAGTAAGAAGACACACCCAACATTTGGCAATGTAGAAACGCTCACACGGATGTAAATACACCCACAAGAAATGTAAAAGAAAAATGCCCACGGAAAGGTAAAAATGCCCACAATGAAGTAAATACGCCCACAGCAAATGCAAGATGCCCATGGTAGTGTAAAATCGCCCACAGAGAAGTAAATACACCCCCAGTAAAGTAATACACCCACACCAATTGCAAAAACACCCATGGAAATGTAAAATCGCCCACAGAGAAGTAAATACGCCCACAGTAAAGTAATACACCACAACAAATTGCAAAAACACCCACAGAAAGGTAGAACGCCCACGGCAAGGTAAAAATGCCCTCGACAATATAAAAACACCCAGGGAAATGTAAAAACTCCCCCGGCAATATAAAAGCGCCCCCAACAATATAAAAAATGCCCAGGGAAATGTAAATACGTAGACAACAAAAACGCAAGGCATAGTGGGAGATCATACAGATCCAAGGAAGGACATAGAAATCCATCAACAATCATTCAGCCAAGCTACAACAAAAATTCAGTCATGAACTAAAAATCAGTTTACCCATTTAAAACACATGCAGATCTAACCATATATCCAAATGCCTTCTACTCTACCAGAAATAAAATCATACCGTTGCCTTTCGCCTACTTCGGATGACATCCCGCGCTTCGTGCCATGTCCTGCGCTCCGCACCGCTCCCGCTCGCCGACTGTAGAGACCTCACCGGTACCTCCCAGCCAATCGCTAGGGGTACTTTGCTTCCCCCTTAGCCCCCCTAGCCGCAAAGGGGCCACACAAATCCAGAAGGTATGCCTAGCTTCCCAGCTCGCCTCGCAAGGCTGAGCTACCACTCCAATACAAGCTGAGAAAATCCCAACTCCTCACAAGCAATCAATCAAGTCACAATTCGGCAGCGTAACGATACGCAAATCACCGATCCCCATTCTTCCTCATCTCCCTTTCTTTTTATAGAGTTTTGAGACCCACCAACTTTCCTAAATTACAATTAATTTAAGTTTTAATAAAAATAATTTTAATTATTCTCCATCGCACAAGTGTCATCCATCCCCCTCTTTTCTCCATCAATTATTTTCGTTAAATTTATTAATTGCCTCACTTCCCTCACCCACCTAGAAAAGCTCCTAAAATTACTCTTAGGTGTTCCTAGATCCCCTTACATGATTTAAATACTTTCCTAAGAAAAAGATGTTACTAGATTAGCTCAAATTAGCAGGTTCTTAAGTTCAGATTCCTTACTATGTTGACCATGCTTTTTCCCATAAGTTCCCATCTTTCCCCTTTTTATTAAAGCCCAAAATGGCAGTTGCGTTATTAAATCTTTCCAATTTATTATTTATTTAATATTTTTTTTGTTCTTTCACAAGTTAGGAATAATTTCTTCTTTGCAAAATTTTAACACCATTAGTTTTAATTAAATTCTTATTCTCGTCATTTACCCCAATAATTTCATGAAGACCAAACTATTACTTAAGTGGGTTTTTTTTCGTTTAAAATGTTATTTTTATTCTAGGGTCTTTCTCTTAAGGTTAGACTAAATTTTTACCCTAGAAAAGTTTTAGACTTAGGACTTAGATTCTGAACTGGGCGACACTTGGTTAGGGAAGTTGTTTAAGGATTTCTTAAGGCGTTAAAGTCTTAGGGCCATCTAGGTTCGTTTCTTCATCATCATCAATGCAACGTTCCCTTTAGGACGCACGACTTGCTCCAAGGGTGCCACTCGCCCCATTCGTTTCTTTTGCGCGACGTGCCCTTCAGGATGCACCACGTGCTCCAAGGGTGCCACTCTCTTATTGTGGTTCTTTTGCACGACGTGCCCTTCAGGATGCACCACATGCTCCATGGGTGCCACTCGCCAACTTGATTGATTGGTAGACATATATAACCTCTGGAGTCAACACTCCGCCAGGTGAACTTGTACGAGACTAAGGGCTCTAAGGAATAAGGTCCCCGCCTTATTGCGCGCCCCTTAGAATCATCATGAGCGACTGTCACAGTCTGCCCTCACGGCATCGTGGATCCTCTCGAACTAGGTAATCGTTAACCTACAGTTCGAGCCATGGTGGCTGTGCTAGTAGGCTGTGGTAGGGCTGTTGTCCACCCCTCTCCCTCAACCTCTCTGGAAATCGTGTGTAACCCCTTTACTCCATATGTGAGTCAGGTCGGCAAGCTATCGTCAACCTGCATCATCAACAATTGTGTCAGAACATGTCAACATCATATCATCAAATCAATGAAATATCATAGTAAATAAATCAACCCAAATAGCACACTCCCTGACTCAATCCGGAGTCCAAGGGGTTCCACCGATGCCTCTACATCCTCAAGGTCCGAAACCCTGCACTCTAAATGAAACCGAGTCAACAACACTTGTCTACATCAAAGTAGTAAACACATCATGTTATCTATCAAAACACATCATAATCAAGGATAAATGGTTTAACATCATAAAAGTCCAGATCACTTGCGAGCAAGTGTCCTCAAAGAATAAGTTTTCTCAGTGCGCCAGAGCAGGATGTTACAATATGATTCGATTTTGTACATTTTTCGTTTTGTTTGACATATGTTAAAGTCATATCTTGAAGCCCCTTATGGATCCTAAGCTTAAAAGAGGTGGGATCATAGCAAAAAAAACAAGAAGGTTGAAGGCTATGGTAATTTATGAAAGTAATTAAATGGTTTGTGTTATTGAATAGTGGTAATGTTATAGGAATTTAATTATATTGAGTCCACCTTTGTTGTCTTTAAATAAAAAAAATTAATCCATAATCATATGGGTAAAAACCCTTGATTTTGGTTGAACAAACCAATGATACTTATTGTATGATATGAAAGTAATGAGACAAATTTATAGTACCTTGATGTATGATATGAAAGTAATGAAACAAAGTTATAATACCTTTAATCCTCCCCCATAAAGTAGTGTTCTTAATAGGCATAAAAACAAAATTTTACCTATGAGGAAACAAATTCCCTCCTAAACCTTGGAATTATAATTATAACTTGACCCTGTATAGTATAGAAACCAAATATAATGGTCAGAATAAGTGGGACGATATTACTATATGAATAAATAAGAAGGTAAGAAATATGATAAAATGAATCTATACTTACCCATAAAACAATGAAACAAGTAGGAATTGATTTTTGATACGATGGTGAATTGATAATGATCGTCATCGATTCCTTATTCCATCATGGAAAAACCACGATGATCAAATAATCTTATGCATTGAATATTAATAAATCATATGTTAGGTATGGATATACAAATATATTATTGTACATGGAGATATCTTAAAAAAAAAATAAGGTAATTGGTGACATTACAAGTATTATTAGAGCATGGTTAAAACATTAGGGTCTTATGGGTTCAAATTAACATAAATTTTTTATTACAAATAATATATATATATATAAAAAGAAAGAAAGAGAATTGATGTCAATTGTGTTTTTTATATATCATAGTCAAATAACCAAGTATCATGGATGAAGAACCGGATAGATCATCACTAGATGTATGTATAACTAAAGAATCAACCACCTCAAGACAAATCTTTAGGACTATTGGAAACTTTGCATAGCATAAAAGAACAATTACAAAGTATCAAGGAAGGTAATGAAAATATACTCAAAGCTAGTAAAGAACAAGAAGAGTTAAATGATATTCTTCTTAAAAACATGACTGACATGAAAAAAAAATTAAAAGAAAAATAGGATAGACTTCTTGTAATGCCAAAAAGGAAATTTCCAATATAGAGTCACACAAGCGACAAAAAGTGATAAAACATAATTATTAAATGAGGAAAGTAGTGAGGATAAATATGATATTAGCACTTTGCATAAAATTGTACCTAAAACTAAGAAAAAAAATGGCATGAGGAACAATTGCTTGGGGATTTTAAGAAAATTAGACCACCTAGCTTTGATCGTGATTCTGAATGGAAAGGCTTCCACTTGGTGGCAAGAGATAAAAATAATTAACAAAATTAGGAGCAACAATTAAACTGGAAAGAATTCAAGAAATATTTCAAACACAAATATTTAACATAACAATACTATGATGAAAAGGATAAGGAGTTCAATGATCTTAAATTAGGAAAAATGTCCACTGAAGACTTTGTCACTATTTTTTTAAATCTGATGAGCTGTGCATGTTACCTTAGAGAGGAAAAGAAAAAATTTCAGAGGTTCATGAGATGTGTACCTCAAGCATACAAAGAAAAAAATTAATTTCTTAATCCCAAGACAATGGATGAAGTAATAAGGCATGTTGAATTATGTTTCACTCTATTTAAATAGAGATATGAAAAAAAAAAAAACATGGGAGAATAAACAAAAGGAAAAGTTTAATTCTAAGAAGAAAATTTTAAGCATCCTTGACAACCATCACACAGTGCACCAGTTAGAAGAAATAGATTTACGAGACAACAAAGTGTATCAACTCAAAATAACAGTAAACCTAGAGATTTGGTGAACAAGACTTAGGCTACATCTTCAGTGTTGGGGCTTTAAATAACCTCACCTGTATGAAGACTATCCTTTAAATAAAAATAGAAATCAGGTAGTACATAATATTCAGGAAGCAACAAAATTGAATGACATTGCTCAAAGTATTGAAAATGTCAATTTTGCCTTGAAAAACTGACAAGGTATGCTAAATTAGAAACCAATATCTATATTAGTATACCCTCATGCAAGTCTAAGTTATATTTCACCTAGAGTAGTAGAAAATTGCAAACTGGAAAAAGTTAAACATAAGAAATATTGGTTAGTTTAGTTAGCTATAGGCACGAAAATAAAGGTTGTTGAAATCGTAAAACATTGTACAATAAATATGGATGGAATAAATACTAATGTGTATCTAAACATTTTATCATTAATATCCTATGATTTACTTATAGTCATGGATTGGATGGAAAAACACTCAATTATAGAGATGATTTTGACAAAAGTAGAACAATAAAAGGAATATGACAGAGTGTGTCGATAAGGGAAACCTCTAATTTACTGCTAAAAAGAAATACAAGGAAAGGATATGATATGTATGTTGTGCATATATTGGAAAAAATTAAAGAAATAAGAAAAACATTGTTAACTTAGGATCTAGTCCTGAAGGAGTTTCAAGATGTGTTTCTGGAAGAAATTTGAGGATTACCTCCTAGAGAGGACATATATTTCACTACAGACTTAGTATCAAGATATGAACTAGAGTCTAAAGCCCCTTACTGAATGAGTACTCCATAATTGACTAAAGTTAAGATGCAACTTCAAGAGATGATGGATAACTAGTACATAAGACCCAAAGTGTCTTCGTGGGGAGCACTAGTTATGTTTGTCAAAACAAAAGATGGAGCTTTCCAATTATGCATTGACTATATACAACTTAACGAACTTACGATTAAAAACATGTATTTTTTTCCTTACATTCATGACTTGTTTGATCAAGTTGGAGGAGCTAATATTTTAGCTAAGGTAGACTTCATGTCTGATTCCCATTAAGTTAGGATTAAATAGAAAGACATTCATAAAAATGCTTTCTGAACTAGATATGGACACTACAAATTTGTTGTGGTACCTTTTGGTTTAACAAACAAACCTTCTACATTTATCTGTTTGATGAACAATGTGTTGAAAAAATATCTAGGCAAGTTCATAATTGTGTTCATAGATGATATATTGATATATTAAAAAACCAATGAGGAACATGAAGAAAACTTAAGAATGGTCTTGTAGACACTTAAGGAAAATCAATTGTATGTGAATTTCAATAAATGTGAATTTTATCAAGATAAAGTACAATATTTGGGACATGTAATTTCAGGTGAAGGGATTTTAGTTGACCGAGGAAAAGTCAAGGCCATCCTAGATAGGATAGTGCCAAAGGATGTGTCTAAAGTCTAATATTTTATGGGCATCACGGGGTATTACCGTAGGTTCATAGAAGGATTTTCAAAACTTCCCTATCCAATAAGTTATTTGCAAAAGAAAGGAATCATATTTAAATGGAACAAAAAATGTCAAGCGAGATTTGAAGTGATCAAACAATTATTAGCAACAATGCATATCCTCAAGATAGAAAACCCGCTTAAGGATTCTATGGTTTATATCAATGCTTCATTAGAGGGATTACAAGGATTATTATTATGAGACGATCATGTAATTTCCTATGAGTCACCAAAACTAAAACCTCAGGAAAATAACTATGCAACACATGATATGGAATTCATTGCTATTGTATATTCTTTCAAAATGTGGTGACACTACTTGTTGGTGATCCGGATTATTTTTGGCACGAAATGAGAGCGGAGATATAATAATGAAAAGCACAGAGATATCGCGTATATCTAGTAATATAATAGAAATATATCAGAGATGCAACCATAAACACAGAGATACAGTAATACACGATTTCTATTAATGAAAGAAATGTACAGAGAC
>JZKD02S0089005.1:1247265-1261290 GCA_000966675.3 Picea glauca | reverse complement strand
CCAAACACTCTAAGATGTTGAAGAGATGGATTCTTTCCAGTGCATACTTCAGGTGGAGTTTTATCATCCAACGCCGATGAAGGTGATCGATTGACCAGGTAACATGCTATACCCACTAACTTTGCCCATAATTCTTGTCCTAACTCGGAACTGTTGAGCATGCTCCTTGCTTTTTCCATCAGTGTCATGTTCTTCCTTTCTGCAACTCCATTCTGTTGAGGTGTGTATGGAGTAGTCTTTTTCCTTGCTATACCACACTTCTTACAGAATTCTTTGAATACATTTCCGCAGAATTCTCCACCATTATCTGTCCTCAATACCTTTATTTTCTTCTCTGTCTGATTTTCTACCAGAGCCTTAAACTCTTTAAATTTATCAAATACCTCAAATTTATTTCTAAGAAAATAAATCCATGTGTTCCTTGATAAATCATCTATTAATGAAACATAATAGATAGATTTACCTAGGGATGGAACGGGGATAGGGCCAAACACATCAATGTGTATCAACTCTAAGATCCCCTTTTCTCTTGTAGCACCAGATGGGAATCTTACTTGATTATGTTTAACATATATGCAATGTTCACAGAAATCAAAATCCAAAGTGCAATTAGACATACCTTCAACCATACCTTTACCCTGTAGCGTTCAAGGCCCTTTTCTCCAATATGCCCCAGTCTTTGATGCCACAACATGGTCTTGTTTTCAGGGACATTATTGGTCTTGTCTCCTTCATTTCTCTCTCATGGGAAACAAAACTATTACACCCATTAGTATAAGTGCTTCCCAACAAATTTTACAGAGTTCCACACCAAACTCCCCTCATCAACACCATTGCTCCTCGTACCATCTTGCAAGTGCCCTTTCCCAATACAGTCTCCACTCTTGCATCATCCAACTTGCTTACAACTATTAGGCTCCTGGCTAGTTTTGGAATGTGCAAAACCCCAGGGAGAGTTCTAATCCTTCCATCTTTTAGAAACAACTTAACCCTTCCACGTCCCATGATTTTGGCTGTCGATTCATCTCCTAGGAATACATCACTACCATCATATTTTTCATATTCGGAGAACCACTCCCTATGAGGAGTCATATGGTATGATGCACCTGAGTCGATCAACCATACATCACGGTCTGCATGTATACCTGTAGATGCCAGGTAAACATCACCTCCTTCTTCAGTGGAGGTTTTCTCCTCTATGGAAGAGGTACTATCAGATCCCTTTGGTTTATCAACCTTCTTAGACTTGCAATCTTTCTTATAATGCCCTGTTTTACCACACTTCCAACATTTCCTCAAAGATTTTCCCGGAGACTTAGATCTACCTGTAGATTTAGATCTCCCCCCTGAAGACTTACCAGGATTACTGTCTTGGGTACGACCTCTTGCAAATAAAGCATCTGTGCTATGACCATCCATGATTCTCTACGTCATCTCTTCATATAACAAGGATGAAACTACATCCTCATACTTCAATGTAGATTGAGTGGTACTACCAATTGCTACAACTAGATTATCCCAAGAGTTTGGCAAAGAACATAACAAAGTAATACACCTATCTTCTTTTGCAATCGTAATATTAATAGAGACAAGTTGACTTACCAGAGTATTAAAGGAATTTAGATGTTCAATCACAAATTCTCCATCTTCCATCATAAGATGATACAACTTCTTTCTAAGAAACAACTTGCTTACTAGGGACTTTGATTGATACAAATTCCCTAACTTATCCCATAATTCCTTGGATGTAGATTCTCCCGAGACATTCAACAACACCGAATCTTCTAGGTAGAGTCGAATAGTACTCCTTTCTCTTCTGTCCAACTTCTCCCAATATTCCTTTGACATACTAGTAGGTGGTGTACTAGTAGTTTGTGTACTAGTAGGTTGTGTACCAATCAACTGTGTACCAGTAGGTTGTGTACCAGTAGGCTGTGTACCAGAATCCACAACGATCCATTGTTCTTTTTCTACAATAATGTCCTCCATATTGAGCTTCCATAGCTTAAAGTTTTTACCGTTGAACTTCTCTATCTCGATTCTAGAAGATCTCACCATTCATCTTTCTACACTCGAATCACCACTGCAAAATCTCCCACTAAACCCAGGTTTATCACAGACCCAAGATAAACTTGATCTATCAAGACCGAGCCAAATCCTCAGCAACAAAGACGTTCCTTTGAAGCCAAAAATGAGCTCTCATACCACAAGTAACTTTTAAACCTGTGAAGTAAAGGAATGCATATAGATTCTTAAGCAAAACATAATTTAATCAGTGGCTCATACACATAGTACAGAAAGATTTATACCGGAAACCCTTAACCGGGAGAAAACCTTTCAATGCTTCATTGTATTAATTTCACCATTCACCATACAATATATATACAATGTTTTTAGGTATTCTGTAGATACCAAAAACCTAATCCCTTAATCTAGGATTAATTTAGTAAACCGCTAAAAATAGAAAAATCCGCTAAAATAGAAAAAACGTCCCAAAAAACAATTTTGGGGTGCTACCCCGAATCTCGTCCCAGCACACACGACACAAAGAGAAATACTAGAGGGATCATTAGACGCAGTTGTCAAATCTGACACACCCACACACACATATGCAAATATTATAACACATACCCAACATGTGTCACCTTAAATACTCCACTTCTTTCCATCCATAGATAGATGGAAAAATTGAAGTTGTTAACCATAGCATATTCCATGCCCTATACATTAAGTTTACCATATAAACAATGGGATTCCACCCTCCATATTGTCCAACACAATTATAATAGGGAAGTTTATGTTTCTACTAGCTTGTCCCCTTTCAAAGCTTGCTTTGGGTATCAACCTGCTATCCCCTATGAGTTTCCTTTACAAATCCAACCTTATGATACTCCTCGATATTAAAAAGAGAAAACCTCTTCCTCATCATTTCTACAAACCTTGGATCATAATCAAGCTTTAGAGGCTTTAGAGGCTTCTCAACAACATTATAAAGCTCGTCATGATGTGCATAGAAAGACACTCTCTTTTTCCCCTAGTGACAAGGTTTGGTTTTACATGGAGTGTGAACCCTTTCAATCCCAGTGTTATCGCAAGATTAAACCCCTCCATTATGGTCGTTAAATAGTTCTGCAACAAGTTGGAGACAATTCTTATCACCTCGACTTTCCAACATAGTTGGGTATTCACAACGTGGTAAATGTGAATAGTCTCAAATGTTATGGCTCTCCACTCTTGGAAGAAGAGGTCACCATATTGCACCCTTCTTAGTTGGTTCCAGATTTCCACCCACTTCTCTCTCCTTGAGGACATAGCGTCGGATACAAGCACCACCACTGCTCGCACTTGGAAACACGCTTCCTTTCTGGTGGGTCGCAAGGGCCAACTTTGAGCCCAAGCTAAATGTCTATCAAATTCCACCATGTATGAATATATTCCACAACTTCTCATGGAATTCGAGACACTTCTAGGATTAAACATGGAGGAATTGGGGAGGTTGGAAGGAAAACTTCCCAAGGAAGAGATCACACATCTTGAGGTATACCAATAGGGAACCACCAAAAAGGTGCACCTCCTTCAAGATGCAACACAATTCATCAAGAATGTCACCTAGGGCATGCCTCTATGTGGGAGGTTGGGCACAAGTCCCAAGGACCAGGAACTACTCAAATAAGATAGTTCTTAGGTTTTGGGACCTTTTCTATCTATTGGTTAGTTATAATTGGTCCACTTTTGATTAGAAACATTGTATGTTCAACATATTCTATATAAGTGCTTCCTATTCTACTAAATAAAATGAATGGTTCATTTTTCTTGCTCATACTGTGTGTAACGCCCCCAACGTTACGACAACAAGTGATTTTTTTTGTTTGTGTGTAATTGGGAGTTTAAGAGGCAAGAAGGCGACGATGACAATAGTTTAACCACTCCACTGACGATGAACGCAAGCACGCCATCCAGGAAACTCAGACTCCACACACTGGCACGAGAGCAACTGGGAGAACATGCATAGAACCATAAGGAGGAACGACTACTTGTCCAATGCCACAAGAGACGCCTACAAGCTAAGGGACAATGTCCCCCTCCCGACACAACGACCCAGGATGAACAAGACTAGAACCTTAAGGCGCACGACCCAACGCATGAAGGCGTTCTACCCATGCACCCAAGGTAATTTACATCGCTCATCAACACTCAGACAGATGCACTAACTCAGGCTAGTTTATTTTTGTTCGCTGCTATCCAATAGGGCACGCCATGATCCCCTCATCAGGAATCATGTCGTCCCTAGTGATAGATGTGTTATCACCCCATAAATTATGGGAATCAGTTGATGACTTGGATATTATCTGTATCTGGTGATTTGGTTGACAAATGATATTGCATTATTCAAATAATTTGAAAAAAGAAAGAAAAAAGAAAAAGAAAAAGAAAAAGAAAAAGAAAAAAGAAAGAAAAAGAAAAAGAAAAGAGGGCAAAAAGAATTGAAACAGAAGCCCCATGCAATAATAGTGACTTAGTCATACCTTTCAAGCATGACTGAGTCCTTTTAAATTTTCAATGTTGATAGGATAGTGAATAAATCTGATCAGACCATCTAATCCTGATCAGATAGCCCCTAGGTTAGAATTAGTGAATAAATCCGATCAGACCATCTAATCCTGATCAGATAGCCCCTAGAAAGAATAAAATCTTAACCCAACTGTTTAATTTGGGTTAATTGCCTTGTGACAGTAGGTTAGGACGTAGAATAATTGCCTTGCCTGCCTTGCCAAAATGAAGCCAGATCAATAAAGAGGTTACCCTATGACTCTAGTGCCTAAGTGTAATTGAATCGATGTCCCCTTGGTGGTGTATATGAGAAAAATCGAAGGAAAACCCATGAGAATGACCTTATCCTAAGTTTCCTACATATGACATTTTCCGCCCCCTACCTATGTCTCATTCACTTTTCAAAGGCCCAGATCATGGCGCTTAAATCAACGGTTCTTATAGAATTTCGGACCCCCCCGCCCGTTCTGCCTTTAACGGAGGGGGGGGGGGGTTCCGGAATTGGTTATAACTTGGGCGCACATCTGGACGGCTCTAAAACGAGCGCTCACATCTATGGCTCACATTGAATTCCGGACCCCCCCCTCCGTTCTGCCTTTAAGGGAGGGGGGGGGTCCGAAATTGGTATTAAAGTATGTGCTGAGATCTGCGGCCCCAAATTCATCGGGCGGATCTATGGTTCCAAATGGATTCCGGGCCCCCCCTAGCGTTCTTCTTTTAACCAAAGGGGGGGGTCCAGAATGAATCTTCCCCACAGGTGGGTCCATTGTCACAGGTGGCTCAAGCCTATTGGTCGAGAAGTCCCGTCACCCACATGCTGCCTGACAACCCCTCACTCATAGACATCACCCTCCACCAAACCCACTTGTCCCACTCACTCCCGGTCTGAGTCCCATCTCATAACTGCTGCCAGTCCCTACTGTCAGGCCTCACCTTTTTCGTTTATGGCTAGCCCCCTTTGGCGATTTTTTCCTCCAATCACATGCCTCCACGTCATCTCCTGTACACATTGGCTGCCGTCACCTGCCATCTGATCCCTAATGGCCCGTTGTACATTAATAACCGGATAATATGCCCATTGTCATGCTGACCGTTTTCCCGCGTCCGACCGACCCAGTTTTGAATAAGAGTACTATTGTGCCCCTTTCACTCGTTATTCATCGCTCGCGCCAGAACCATCCCCCGCACCAGAAAACTCATTTATCATTTCTCCATTGCTTCCCCGTCGTTTTCCTCCACCCCAGTAGACCCCACTAATGTTGTTTATTGCAGGTACAGTTGCCGAAATGGTTTCTAAGACAAAGCAAGCTGAGGAGGAAGAGAATCCGTTCATTCCTCCTTCGGTCGACCTGGATAAAATCCCGCTGGTTGACAAAAATCGATTGATAGCGGACACCATATGCAGTTTTGATTTCTCTGATCTGCAATCATGGCTCCGGGAAGTATTCCTGGACCAGAGCGACGAGATTAGGCTCTGGGAGTCCAATCTGCCCCTCTATATGTTCCCCCAAATTCATCATTTCCCATAGTTTGCACTCAAGTGCCAGGCTCACTACGTCCCCGACCAGAAAGCCATTGTTTCTTCCTCTGGGGACTCCCTTTTCTTCATCACCCCAGAGGATATTGACCAAATGATACAGATAACTCGCCCAGAATCCGCGTCCCCATTCAACCTGGAAATTCTCACTGAGCTCTATCAAAAAATGACTTTCCCACAGAGAGCTCAGATAGTGGAGCTTTTCCTCCCCACTTCCGCTCCACTCCCGACCACCAATCCCCCATATCCTTCTTCTTTGTTTTCTGTCAAAGGGAATCAAATTATTTCTTCCCTGTGTGCCCTACTGGGGTACTATTCTAATCAATGGGTGGACGAACCCATCCTGGGTTTTCTATCCATCTTTTCAAATGATGAACAACCCACCACTCAATTCAATTACAGCACCTTCTTGGCCAACAACATCCATGAACAACTAGTAAATTTTGTCACAGAGGGAATGTTCAAGTATTCATCCATTCTGGCCTATATGTTCATCTACTTCCAAGCAGACAGGTTCAAGTTCTCCATGCAGAAGATGGATGCCAACGGG
The DNA here is from genome assembly GCA_000966675.3 of Picea glauca. Taxonomy (NCBI): domain Eukaryota; kingdom Viridiplantae; phylum Streptophyta; class Pinopsida; order Pinales; family Pinaceae; genus Picea; species Picea glauca. The sequence goes on along the minus strand of JZKD02S0089005.1, from coordinate 1,254,652 downwards.
AAGCCACAGCCAGTCACAGCGTGGACGTCTCTTCTAAAGCGCCATTCTGTTGAATACGATTTCACAGCGTTCATTGATCAGTTCTACCACCCTGTGGTAAGTATGCTGAGTGGCATGCCCGAGCCACGAGTAAATGACGAAGTCCGGAGAGTTCTACACCTCTCGAAAAATGCGAAGACAGGAGACTGGTACTTGTACCAGAATCACTCCGAGATCCAAGTCTATGGGTGCGAGTTAGCACCATACAAGCTTCCGAGATATATACCGGTAAGAGTTTTCGCACTGGAATACATTAGGCAAATTATGAATTCTGATGATATTCACTTTGTTTCCCTAAAAAAGAAGCAACAGTTGCGGATTAAAGGGTAGATAGGTTCATTCATCTGCAACAACAGAGGCGCAGGTGATGAAGCAGACAAAATGTTGAAGGAAATGAATTTTCTGACCAATTTCACCTGGCATTATGATCCTTGTGGGATCATCTCTGAGATGAGAGTCAGGAATAAGAAAGCCCCATATGCACATGAGCCCAGGCCTGAAATCGAGAGATTTTCCAATCAAACTGAATGGGAGCCTGATACGTTGGAGGACGTAGAACCTACCGTCGTGATGGAAAAGAAGGTAGCCTCAACAAGCGCGCCTCCCACTGCCACACCTTAGAATCCCAAGGAAAAGAGGCCTCGGCAAGAATCATCTTCTCCGGTAATAGAGGTGTCTCTGGAGGAATTTAATTTGCTCGCCAAAAAGCCAAGGACTACTCTAGCGGCAGGCACGATAGTGGAGCAAGAGATCACAACCACCACAGTGGTCACCCCCGGGGTCAAGCCCACAAGTATACCTTTCGGCTCGAGTCAACACAAGGAGATAGAAAAAGTATTGAAAACCACAGACTCTCCCTTAGATACTCCACCAAGCAAGACCGGGCCCAAATTGGGTATTTTTGAAAAATACGACATGATCAAAAAGAAGAACCAGAACCTTACCAGCAGCACTTATGCCCAATTTCAGAAGCAATCAGCCACCGCTCAACACAGGCTCCTCTCGTCATTTGATACAGAGAAAGGGAGGATGCATATGGCCTACCTCCATGCACAAGTGCCAGATCCCAAAGCAATATCCGATTACAAAAGGGTCATTGTTGAGTTCCAGGCCAAGGACGTGCACCCAACAGATCAGATGGATCTGCACAAGCAGATTGGGGAGATGGTTTTCCACACTTTGGCCCATGCTACAGCTTCTGCTTCAAGATATCGGATAGCGTTGAGCAATTCCCAGACCCAATTGAAGATGGAGAAAATATCCTCTTTCGCAAAGGACAACAAAATCAAGACATTGGAGGAATTGGTCTTCAAAATCGGCTATGACCCTGCTAACATCAAGGCCGCCGAGGAAATGATAAAAAAGAAGAATGCTGACATCGCTTCCTTGAGGAAGCAGCTGAAGCTCCCTCCAATAGAGGACCCACAAACAAAAGAGATAGCCGAAAGGGAAGGGGAAAAGGATGAAATGATGAGATTACTCCTGCAGCAGAATGCACAGTTAAAGGAGATGGAAGCCGAGATAGAAAGACTAATCAAGGAGAAAGAGCAAACAAAGCCAATGGAAGGCATTCCATTGAGTGCTATCCCAATTGTCGGATTAAGCACAGCGACAGTGACATCCATTCCATCTGATACATCAGTGCCCCTACCAGAAGGAGCAACAGACTTAGCTAAATCTATGGAAAGAATGAACCTGCAAGAGTCTGAAATCAGTAGGCTCAAGAAAGAAGTGGAAAATCTCCAAGAGTTAAAGACTTCTTTCCAGATAAGTCTAGCCAAAGAGAAACAGGTGAATGAGCAAATGAAGAAGGAGTTGCAGCAGCTCCAGAAACAGACAATGGCAGGAAAAACCTTGGCAGAGGTTAAAGAACTTGTGTGGACTGATATTTCTAAGTCCATAAACGAAATCTAGCCTATGGTTCAAATTATGTTTGAACAAAATGAATTGCTTGAGAGAAGCAAACATGCAGTGGAAAAAATCAGAACGGAGCTGAGAGATAGGCCTGTACAAGCCAATGAAATCATAAGGTTCCTTAATTCAAAGACTAGGGAGGAATTAGAAGAATTGAAGATCGAGGACAGGAATGAAACTATATTGGAGGTGAAACGAGTTCTGACCAAAAGAGGCCTCATGCTTCAGCTCGAGGAGAAAATCCAAGTTATGGATCAAGGAGTGCAAAGGTTTTTCCACAAGATAGATGCTCTGCAGAGGAAAGGCCTGCCTGGTATCAAAGTCATCAATGATAAATTAATGATGCTCCCTGACTACAAGAAAAGGCTAACAGAAATATCTAACGATAGCTCAAAGTTCGCAGGGATACAAGGGAGTATCACAGGTAGAGCCTTCATGGAGGCACTGCAGTTGGATATTGAGATCCAACATGAAATTAAGCACATTTTCGTCATCAAGCCTACATTCGCTAAGTACACCGACATGGACAAAGTGTATAGGAGGTTGCTCAAAGTGACAGTGCCAGGTCATACCCGATGGGAAGAACTATGCGATCTACTAGATTAGTAGATGAGCTGTCATTTCCAGTCAGCTGTCCTGTCAGCAGAGGTTGTGGAGACACCTCGCCAATGGCCTACGCAGAAGTTCAGCAAACAGTTGTGATGAGTCATCAAACAGTTTTTGATTAGTTGAGTTAGCTATGCTAATAATAGTATAGACACGTCCTGATCAGTTATGACAGGAACCTTTGTATTTTCACTTATAAATACTTCTTTTTTCAATGTATTGAGGGTTGTTGATTTGCACACTCTACTGTTATCAAGCTGTAACATTTTTGAAGAGATCTACCATTAATAAAGAAGAGTCATTTTACAGGATTCTTGCGCATGTTCACTGGTGATGTGATTTTCTTAGTCAAATGTTTCCTTGCTCTGTAATCATCTTGTTTTTCTATAACTAATGTTTACAAATAGCGTTATGTTGCAGGATTTATCTCCGATACCCTGTTTCCGATTCTAGAGATTTTGATGTTCATCTTCTAAATAGTTTCAATTAAGAGATTCTTAAGTGCTTGTTAATTGAAGTTATTTTCTCTATATTTTCGTCTGTCCATCACTTTAATTATTAAAAGATCCAGTGAGGGTGTTATCTCGCCTTGTGAAAGATTTCTTCAGCGTTCCTGGTTGCATCTAAGATTTTATTAAGTACAGACCCCATAGCCCAATGGATGTGTAGTTTGTCTCAACCAATTTCAAAAACCCTTTACAACAAAGCCGACATTTTCTATAGCTAGCCTAATATCTTAATTTAAAACAAAGCTAAATTATATAGAGAGATCCCTCTCTAAAGATGGAAGGGCTAGATCCCAGCTTTAAAAGCGGTTGGTTAAGGTTACCTTTGTAAATTTATTCTTTTTCAACCTCTAGGAAATTCACAGAGTGCTAACAAGATGCGTCGATAACCTTGGCGCCACACATCCTATCTGGACCAAGGACCCTAGGTAAATCCAGCGCGCTAGGAGCCGAATACCGATAAGAAAGTCACACCCAACCACAACAACAGATTGACGAGACACCAGAGGACGACTACCAGGGAAAACAAAAGCTCAACATGACTTCATCAACCACCCAACCCTTTTCGCGAGTTAACCGGTCAAAATTTTTACCCTCTAAGTAGCGTTTGAAAAAAATCTAGTTTTATCATCACTTACGATCCCAAGGGAATGCTAGATTAATTCCAAGCTGTAATCTTATCTAGCAATCGACCTCTTAGGACAACATTTTCCATAACAATGCATAAATCTAAATGGAACACTTATTAACACAATACATTACCACATGCGGTCCATCTCTTCTAAATGTTCTTCTATTAAACTTAGCTTGGGTATCACTTTCCATATGGATATCAATGCAACTTTTGCTTTTGCAAATGAGCCCTTTGCGCATGCAAACTTTTATTTTCTAAAATTACAACCTTCTCCTAAGGACAGGATACTTGTATGCAACTGGCTTATCTGTCGAACTCTATGATCCTTATTCTTACATAAATAGGTAAGGGTGTGCGTATTAAATGAAGCCCCCCCCCTTTTTTTTAGCAGGAGCTCTTAGTTTCGTTTACCGGTATTGCTTAGCTCCTCATAATCCACGAAGATTTGTCAACGAATCGAAAGGGACATGCATTAAGTCATAGGGACTTCGATTAGAACAACCTAAGGTAGACTTGTTCCTCCAATTTAATTCTCCCCTTTAATTTAATAAAAGTCAATATCAGAATTTCCTTGGCTAAAAATTACCTCTATTAAAACTTTACTCGCCATTAAGATGTTGTTATTCCCAACATTGCAATCTGTAATTTTTAGCAAATTAAAAAAAAATCTAAAATGAAATCTTTTCCCCTTTTTTAAATAGAACCTTCCATTGGTTGCCTCCACGGCGTAGTTGTTCAAGAAATTTTCCAACGTTCTCTGCAATTCGCAGTGCACTGGCACGTTACAATTGGTCGACCAGCTGGCACACACCATTACACAGTTGCCGTGTTCACTATTTAAATGGGCAAATTCTCAGTCCGTCGTACCCATGGACGTCAGCAGTATTTGCGGTCTAACCCTGTGCTGGAAACACAGGTAGAAATCAGCTGAAACCATAGGTAAAGAGGAAACAGTTATCGCAGAAGAGAATGCAATTAATTCACCTTCTAGGAATGGAAACCACGCCTTTTGAAACAGTTGCTCTACAGGAACAAGGGTATATGGAATCGCTGTCAAGGATCGCAGCTAAGCTTGGGTAAAAGTTGCAGTAAAAATATAAGGTGAAAATGCAGCCAAGGATGGATGGAAAACCCCAAAACGGGTCGCTGTAGGAGGAATAATACGCTACGAAACATTGCGATTGTTTTAGGGGTTCTTTACAGATTCGCTGAGGCGCATCAAGAACCCCACTGCTAAGTTAAAAACAATTTCATTGTGAAGCAATAACTGGCTGGAATGATTTAAAGAATTGCAGTGAGGAAAGAAAACGCAGGGTGACACACAGGGAAAAACGTGGATAAGGATAGAAGGATGCCGTTCGAAATTCGCTGCCAGACACACAGTCGATGTCACATAATCAATGTCTGGATGAAAGTAGAATATAGCTCTCTGATTAATGTTTAATTAACTCACTGCCCGACATGATTTCGATGTCTCTAAAACATTGAACTAGAAGCGCGGATTCACTAATTCAAGATTGTTCTCGTTACTTTATTTGGATGAAGTTCAAGCTAGTCGCTGTGCCCACAATTTCTACTTCTATAATCAATATGTTTCCTTTTGCTGTAGTAAAAATCAATTTCCAACTCAGATGCATCTGTAATGAGGAACCATTGTTTAAACATCAATACAAAAGGAATAAAATCCAGAACTATTGGCAGTAAATATAGTTATCCCCTGATGTTAATGATCAATATGCTCTTAATGATAAAATTGTCTATGACTGGTAACCATTCTGAATATCACCATTCTCTGAAAAATACTTCGTTTACTATGCATAAGTATCGTTGTCCCAAATATTAATGTCATCAACAAGCACGCTATCCAGATTCTTTGTGCTTAGTGTATTAAGAATTTCCCTGTGTATTTCATGGGAGGAATGCGGGCAGGCGTACATAAATGCAGTTGGGTGTAAACATTGTAGCTATTAAAGGAAAGTAAAAATATATAAAGAAGAAAACCGCAGACCCAAAAATAATGATGGATGACACTAACGAAACAAAATAAATGGCAGCCGAGAAAGAAAAATTCGAAGTCTAAACCAGGTCAGGGTCGCTAAGAGGGTAAATTACTGACTGTAGATGGTGAAACACAGAGACAACAAAACGCAGAGGGTAAAGGTGTATCACGAAAGGAAGGGGAAATCAATCACAGAAATATTCATTCGCAAGGGCGTAATACCAACAACTGTCAAGGACAACAACAGAGGTAGCTGACGGATGGGTTTGTCCTTCGCTTCACCATCCTTGCGCAGAAAAGCAGGGCATTGAGATCCATAGGTCTTTTAACGTCGAGGTGACGACTATAGATCAAGCTCTTGGCTGACTGCTCAGGCGAGGACTAGTGGGCTAGGGACGGAGGAAACAATCACAAGGGTCACAATCAACACCACCGGTGGTTACGACAGGCAGGAAGACGAAGGCCACAGAGATCAATCAACCAATCACTCATCTAGGCAAAAAATTTAGTCATGAACTAGATAATCAATTTACCTACTTAAAAACACATGTAGATCTAAATCATACACCCTACAACATTCTATCATTCAACTGAAAAGCGTACCGTTGCCTGTTTTCCTGCTCCAAGTGTCGACCGTGCGCTCCGTGCAAATCCCACTCGTTGACCGTCGAGACTACACTGGTACCTCCCAGCCAATCGCTAGGGGTACTCTGCTTCCCCCTTAGCCCCCCGAGCCGCAAACGGGACACACACTATCTAGATGGTATGTCTTGCTTCCCAGCTTGCCTCGCAAGGCCGAGTTACCACTCCTGTCCGAGCTGAGAAAATCCCAACTCCTCACAAGTAATCAGTCAAGTCACAAATCCGGAAGCGTAACGTTATGCTAACAGCCGATCCCATTCTTCCTCATCTTCCCTTTTTTTTATAGACTTTTTCCAACCTCCAACTTTCCCTAAATCATATTTTAATTAAGTTTCAATAAAAATATTCTAAATATTCTCCTTCGCACAAATGTTGTCCATCCCCCTCTTTCCTCCAATAATTCTTTTCTTTAAAATATTAATTGACTCATTTCCCTCACCCACCTAGAGTTGCTCCTAAATTTCCTCCTAGGTGTTCCTAGATCCCCTTACATGTTTTAAATAATTTCCCTAAAAAGAAGTTGCTAAATTAGCTCAAATTAGAAGGTTCTTAATTGCAGATTCCTTACTATGTTGACCTTTCTTTTTACCATAAGTTTCCAACTTTCCTTTATTATGTTTCTTCCATTACTTAGTTTCCTAATTCTTATTATTCCCTTCTTTCCCCTTTTTATTAGAGCCAAAATGGCAGTTGCGCTGTTTACTCTTTTCCCTTTATTATTAATTTAAAATCTTTTTATACTTCCACAAGTTAAATATTTTTTTTTTTTTTTACAATTTAAAACCACGCATTTTAATTAAATTATTCCTCTCTTCATTTCCCCCCCTAAATTTAAAAAGACTAAAACTATTACTTAACTGGGTTTTAGTTTATATCTTTATTTTTATTTTTATAGGGTCTTTTTCTTAAGGCTAAACAAAATTTTACCCTAAAGAAGTTTTAGACTTAGGTTTAGATTTTGAACTGGGCGACAATTATTTAGGGAAGTCGTTTTAAGAATTTCTTAAGGTGTTAAATGTCTTAGGGCCATCTAGGTTTGTTCCTTCC
>JZKD02S0089005.1:1226359-1237176 GCA_000966675.3 Picea glauca | reverse complement strand
CCACTCGCCAACTTGACTGATTGGTAGACATCTATAACCCCTGGAGTCAACACTCTGCCAGGTGAACTTGTGGGAGACTAAGGGATCTAAGGAATAAGGTCCCCGCCTTATTGCACACCCCTTAGAATCATCGTGAGTGACTGTCGTAGTCTGCCCTCACGGCATTGTGGATCCTCTCGAACTAGGTAATCGTTAACCTACAGTTCGAGCCACGACGGGAGTGCTAGTAGGCTGTGGCAGGGCTGCTGTCCACACCTCTCCCTCAACCTCTCAGGTAATTGTGTGTGGCCCCTTTACTCCATATGTGAGTCTGGTCGACAAGCTATCGTCAGCCTGCATCATCAACAAACGTGTCAGAACATGTCCACATCATATCCTCAAATCAATGTAATATCACAGTAAATAAATCAACCCAAATAGCACACTCCCATACTCAATCCGGAGTCCAAGGGGTTCCATCGATGCCTCTGCATCCTCAATGTCCAAAACCCTACACACTCAGTAAAACCGAGTCAATAGCACATGTCTATGTCAAAGCAGTAAAACATAATGTCATCTATCATTACGCATCATAATCTAGGATAAATGTTTTAATATCATAAAAGTCCAGATCACTTGCGAGCAAGTGTCCTAAAAGAATAAGTTTTCTTAGTGTGCTAGAGTGGGATGTTACACTGTGTGTTGTTTTTGTCTTTCTCTATGAATGTTCTTTGTCTTTCTATGCAACATTTCATATCAAGAACTTTAAATAACATACAATTTGATTTAGTACGTTTTTCATTTTGTTTGACAACTGTAGTTAAAGTCATAGCTTGAAGTCTTGTAAGGATCCTAAGCTCAAAAGAGCTAAGATCATAGCAACAAAAATCCTAAGGCCAAAGGCTAGGTTAATTTATGAAATTATTTAAATGGTTTATGTTATTGAATAGTGGTATCATTAGATAAATATAATTATATTTAGCTCATCTTTATTGTATTTAAATACAAATAATTAATCCATAATCATATGGGTAAAAACCCTTGATTTGGGTTGAACAAACCAATGATAATTATTGCATGGTATACAAGCAATGACACAAAGTTATAATACATTTAATCCATGATAAATTAATGGTCTTAATAGGCGTAAAAAGAATATTTTACCTATTAGGAAACCGATTCCCTCCTAATCCTTGGAATTATAACTTGACCTTGTATAGTATAGAAACCAAATACAAGGGTAATAATAAGTGGGACAATATTACTATATGAATAAACACAAAGTTAAAAAATATGAGAAAATAAATCTATAATTACCCATGAAGTAAGTAGGAACTTATGTTTGATAGAATGGTGAACCAAAAATGAACGTCAATAGTTCCTTATTCTTTCATGGAAAAACCACGACGATCAAATAAATGTGACATATAATCTTATGCATTGAATATTAATAAACAATATGTTAAGATGACTATACACATATATTATTGTACATGGGGATATTTAAAAAAAAATGTGGTAATTAGTGACATTAGAGTGATGAAATTAAAAAGATAATAATAGTGTTAGCTCTAGATATTACGATTCTAAAACAATTGAACAAAGGAATGAGCTCGAAACCCAAAACAAAAAAAGAGTCGAGTACCTATTAGGTTGAGTATCTCCCGTAATTTTAATGGCGCCAACCACGTAGTGTATTGTTATGGCATAACCCAAGCTTACTAAGAGTTGAACATTGAATCGGCATGTGTCCTTGATATGATTTGATGTACACGTTTCTCTGTTGTTGATAGTTTTTGTTTAGATTCATCACAAAGAAATTAATTTCACCTTTGTACATATTCCATCTTTTATATAAATAAAAGAAAATCCATAATATTATGAATCTGAATCCTTGATTTGGGTTCATTAAACTATTGGTAATTAATACACAATTTTCAAATGACAATAATATCTTTGAACTTTGATATAATAATAATTTTAATCAAAGTTAAAGAAAAAGAGATTACCAAAAATATATTAGGGTATAACAAGTCGTTTTATGTTTTGGAACTACAAATTGTCTCTGCAAAGTAAAGAAACCAGTTACAAGTGTAAGGAAAAGTGAGAAAAGGTTACAATAGGAATAAATGTATAGCAAAGAGATCTAGAAAAGGAAGATGTGTTTACGTGGACGGTCAATAGAACCCATGATAAGTTGACGATCAATATCATGATAGATATGATATATAATAATGATCAACCATGACGATTATATAATTGTATCAAATAATTTTCTGTATGGAATGATAATAAATTGTATGTTAAGAATAATTATACAAATATATTTTTGCTAATGGAAATATTTATTAAAAAGAATTGGTGTTTTGGGAGATGTTACAAATGGTATCATAGCATGGTTTAAACACTATGACCTTATGGGATAAACATGAATAGAAATTTTGCTTGTACAACTATATAAAAATAATAATTGATGTCACTTTTATTTTTCACTTATCATTATTGAATAATAAAGTAGCATGGTTGAAGAACCCGACAGATCAACACCAAGTAAACCACAAATATTTGTGGAACTAAACAATAAGCAACTTCAAGATAACTCTATAGGACTGTTGGAAATTATGCATAGCATAAAAGTAGAATTACAAAGTATCAAGGAAGATAATGAATATCTACTCAAGGATATTAAAGAAAAAGAAGAGTTAAATGAGATTCTTCTGAAAAACATGACTCATATGAAACGACTAAAACATATAGGACAAACTTTCAGTAATGCTAAAAGGGAACTTTCCACTGAAGATTCACACAAGCATAAGGATTACCAAGCAAACAATGATAAAACTGAATTATTAAATGAAGAAAGTAGTGAGGATAATTTAGAAAACAACAGTTAACATCAAATTGTACCCAAAAATAAAAAAAGGAAATGGCACAAGGAAGAATTACTTTGGGAATTTAAGAAAATTAGAGAACCTAGTTTTGATGGTGAGTAGGAAGGAGCAAAAGCTTGTCTTTTGAACATGAGTAAATACTTCCAAATATACAACTACCCTGGAAACTTGAGGGATACATTAGGTGTGTATAGACTAAATAGAAAAGTTGTTATTTGGTGGCAAGAGACAAACACAATTAATAAGATCAAGAGTAGTGAGTTGAACTTGAAAATATTCAAGAAATATTATAAAAAAATATTTAATGAAATGATACTATGATTAAAAGGTTAATGAATTCCATGAGCATAAACTAAGACACATGTCTATTTAAGACCTTGTCACTAAATTTGTGAATCAGATGAGATATGTACCTTACCTTAGGGAGGAGAAGGGAAAAGTTCATAGGTTTATGAGATATTTATCTCAAAGATACTAAGACAAAATCAAATTTATTAATCCAAAGATAATGGATGAAGTAATAAGTATTGATAAACTATGCTTTACTCAATTTAAATAGAGATATGAAAATACAAAAACACGACAACATGAAAACAAGGAAAAGTTTGATCCTAAGAAGAAAAAATTTAAGCATCCTTGACAACCGGCACACCATGCACCAATTATGAGAAACATATTCATTGGAAATCAAAGTGTATCAGTTTAGAATAGAAATAAACCTACAAATTTGGTGAATAAGACAATTAGGGAGACAATTAGGCCACCTCTTTAGTGCTTTGGTTACAAATAACCTCACTTATACCAAGACTATCCTTTAAATAAAAATATAAATTAGGTACTTCATAATATCGAGAAAAAAACAATAGAAAATGACATCATTTGATTTATTCATAAGATCAATGTTTTCATGGAAAATCGACAAGTTGACCATCAATCTTCCATGGTGAAGATAAAAGGTATGAAAAATTAAAAAACTTTTATCTATATTAATAGATCTTGGTATGATTCTAAGTTATATTTTATCTACAGTGGTGAAAATGGTAAATTGGAAAAAGTTAAACATAAGAAATCTTAGCTAGTTTAGTTAGCTACATGCACGGAAAGAAAAAATGTTGAAATGGTAAAAGAATGTACAATAAATATGGATGGAATGGAGACTAAAATAGATTTAAATATTTTAGCATTAGGATCTTATAATTTTCTCATAGGAATGAATTGGTTGGAAAAAAATTCAGTTGTTGTTGTCATGACAAGACTTTTAACTATTTATATGATTTTTGAAAAAGTAGAATAATAAAAGGATTACTGCAGGGGGTATCAATAAGACAAATATCTACTTTACAATTAAAAATAAAAGCAAGGAAAGAATGTGAGATTTATGTTGTGCACATATCTAAAAGTATTGAAGAGACGAATGAAAATTGATAACCAAGGATCTAATACCAAGAGAATTTCAGAATGTATTCTTGGAAGAAATTCCAGGATTACCACCAAGACATGATACATATTTCACCATATATTTAGTACCTTCAGTGTCTAAATTCGTGTATCGAATGAGCACTCCAGAATTGACTGAATTTGAGATGCAACTTAAAGAGACAGAATTCACTGAATTTGAGATGCAACTTAAAGAGACGATCAATAAACAGTATATCAAACCTAGTTTGTATTCGTGGGGAGCAAAATTTTTTTATGTTAAAAAGAAATATGGAACCTTCTGATTATGCATGGATTATAGACAACTAAACGAGATGAAAATTAAAAAAATATATCTTTTAGCCCCATTGATGACTTGTTTCATCAAGTCAGAGGAGCTAATATTTTATCTAAGATAGATTTGAGGTCAAGATACCATCAAGTTAGAAATAAAGAAGAGAACATCCATAAAACTACTTTCCAAAGTAGATATGGACACTATGAATTTGTAGTGGTACCTTTTGGTTTAAAAATCACACCTTATACATTTATTTATTTAATGAATAGTGTGCTGAGAAAATATCTAGATAAGTTTGTAATAGTGTTCATAGATGATATTTTGATCTATTGAAAAAACCAAGGAAGAGGATGAGTAAGACTTGAAAATGGTCTTGCATACACTTAGGGAACATCAATTTTATGCAATGTTTAGTAAATATGAATTTTATCAGGACAAAGTACAATATTTGGGACATGTAATTTTGAGTGAGTGGATCTCAGTTGACCTAGAAAAGGTCAAGGACATCCTATACTGGCTAATACCAAAGGATGTGTCTGATGTCCATTATTTCATGGACATCATAGGTTATTACTCTAGATTGATAGAATTGTTTTCTAAATTTGTTGATCCAATAACTTCACTGAAAAATAAAGGAATTAGATTTAAGTGGAAAAACAAATGCCAAGAATGTTTTGAAAGATTGAAATAATTATTAACCATGACACCTATCTTGAAGATAGGATACCCACATAAAGGTTTTGTGGTCTGTATTGATGCCTCAAAAGAAGGGTTAGGAGAAATTCTCTTATAGGATGATTGTGTGATTTGTTATGAATCATTAAAATGAAAATATCATGAAAATAATTATGCAAAGCATGATCTAGAATTAGTTGGCATTTTGCATTCTTTAGAAATGTGGTGACACTACTTGTTGGGAAGGTTATTTTTGTTGAAAACTGATAATATCAACATTAAGTTCTTTTTCGATCAACAAAAATTCAATGAAAAACAAGTAATATGCCGTACGTGAGTATGATTTCGAGATAAAACACATTAAAGGAAAATAAATTAAAATAGAGGATGCACTCAGTAGAAAATTAAATGCAATTTTTAGCAACAACATACAAGCTTCTTTAAATCAATTAATTAAAACATCAACCAAAAATGATGAAATTTTTAAGAAATTACAAGAAATGTTTTATAATAATAAATCAGTTAGGGAAGAATCGAAATTCAGTTGCAATCAGGATGGTTTAGTGTAGTGTAAGGATAGAATTTATGTTTCAAATAACACAAAATTGAAGAATTTAATATTGGCTGAAGTACATAAGAAACATTATCCATGTCACCTAGGTTACCGAAATACTATAACAAACCTGAAAAAATAGTATTTCTAGTCTAGAATGAAAACTGAGGTAGATGAATATCTTGCTAGGTGCCTTGAGTGCCAATAGGTTAAAGTTGAGGAACATCACTTAGCTGGATTGTTGCAACCAATACCCATTCCTAAATGGAAATGGGAAGTAATCATCATAGACTTTATTACAGGATTGTCTAAATCAAGGAAACAAAATGATTCCATAATGGCAGTGGTAGAAAAACTCACTAAAGATACACATGTCATTTGAGTGAAATAAACTCATAAAGATATATACATTGTGGAAATTTTTCATGAAGGAAATATTTAGGATGCATGGTATACCCAAGACTATTATTTCAAATAGAGACACAAAATTCACTTCGAATTTATGGAAGGATTTATTCAGTGGTTTAGATACTCAGTTGAATTTTGGTATTACATATCACCCTCAAAGTAAAGGTCATACCAAAAGGACTAACCAAATTGTAGAGGATATATTGTAGACGTATGTGATGGACTCTCGCACCAAGTTGGAATATTACCTTAATTTTGTGGAGTTTTCATATAACAATGGTTATCAAAATTCCTTAAAGATGAGTCCCTTTGAGGCGATGTATGACAGTGAGTGACGAACACCTTTTAGTTGGGACAACCCAATTGGAAAGATTACTTTGGGTCTAGATATGCTAAAAGTAATGGAAACAACCATTTAAAAAGAAAAAGAAAATTTGAGAAGTGCACAGGACAGAGAAAATAACTTTCCATATTTAAAGAGAACACATGTAAAATTCAATATATGGGATCATGTTTATTTTAATCCAAAAACAATTCAATAAATTTGGGAAAGTGTACCAAGTTGGAACCATGGTATTGTGGGCCATTTCAAGTGCTTTCCAGAGTGGGGATAATGGCCTATGAAATTGCACTTCTAGCCCATTCAAAATTTCACAATGTGTTTCATGTTTCATTGTTAAAGAAGTATGTACTTGATGTAACTCATATTGTAAATTGCAATGTGACTCAGGTGGAACCCACAGACGAGTTTTAGGTTGAATCGCTACATATTCTCGAGAAGAAGGAAATTGTTCTATAAAACCAAGTGATCACTCAAGTTAAAGTGCAACCGAGGAACTTTAGTGCTGAAGAGGATACTTGGGAAATGGAAGAATCCATGAGGAAGGGAATATCCATTCTTGTTTCAGAGATGAGATGCTTGGATTGGAACACTAAGGACAATGTTCAACTCAAGGGGGAGATGATGTATTGTCCCTCAGTTTACAAACATTTTAATTTCATAGTTTATGTTGTGTTGGAAAAGCCTTATTTGAAATTATGTCATCATAAACATTGATGATGATGAATGTTTTTGTAAATAATATTTTTAATTTATTTAATTAACAATAAACAAACTAACTATAGAATCTAGTTACAAAGAGTAAATCATTATTCCGTGGGTGAGTGAAAGGGATAAAAACCACCAAAGTAATTATTGTCCATGGGACAAGTGGAACCATACTACCAAATGTGTGGGATGTGAGGGAACAAGATAGCACAAAGTTAGGAAAAGAAGATACCATAGGGTTAGGGATGAGGTTAATTTGAAAAAGACCATGAGAGCTATTTTATACAAGTATAGAGGAGGAAGGACACTACTGAGTACTTGTGAGGAAATTGAGTATCAAATATTTTTCTATATGGAATGATAATAAATCGTATGTTAACAACAATTATACAAATATGTTCTTACTAATGGAAATATTTTTTAAAAAGAATTGGTGTTTTAGGAGATGTTACAAATGGTATTAGAGCATGGTTTAAATGCTACATCCTTATGGGATAAACATGAATATAAATTTTTCTTGTACAACTATAAAAAACAAAAGAATTGATTTCACTTTTATTTTTCACTTATCATTATCGAATAATAAAGTACCATGGTTGAAGAACCTTGTAGATCAACACCAAGTGAACTTATAAAATATATGTGGAACTAAATAGTGAGAAACTTCAAGATAACTCTATAGGACTGTTGGAAATTATGCGTAGCATAAAAGTAGAATTACAAAGTATCAAGGAAGATAATGAAAATATACTAAAGGATATTAAAGAAAAAAAAGAGTTAAATGAGATTCTTATGAAAAACATGACTAATATGAAACAACTAAAACATATAAGACAAACTTTCAGTAATGCTAAAAATGAAATTTCTAATGAAGAGTCACACAATCATAAGGATTACCAAGCAAACAATGATAAAAATGAATTATTAAATGAAGAAAGTAGTGAGGATAATTTGGAAAATAACAATTAAAATCGAATTATACCCAAAAATAAGAAAAGGAAATGGCACAAGTAATAATTACTTGGGGAATTTAAGAAAATTAGAGAACCTAGTTTTGATGGTGAGTCTGTGGAAGGAGAAAAAGCTTGGATTTTGAACATGAGTAAATACCTCCAAATCTACAATTGCCTAGGAAACTTAAGGGCCACATTAGCTGTGTATCAACTAAATAGAAAAGTTTTTATTTGGTGGAAAGAGACAAAAGCAATTAATAAGATGCGGAGTAGTGAGTTGAACTTGAAAATATTCAAGAAATATTATAAAGAAAAATATTTAATGGAATGATACTATGATTAAAACGATAATTAATTCCATGATCATAAACTAGGACACATGTTTATTGAAGACTTTGTCACTAAATTTGTGAATCTGATGATATATGTACCTTACCTTAGGGAGGAGAAGAGAAACATTCATAGGTTTATGAATTATTTATCTCAAGCATATGAATACAAAATCAAATTTATTAATCCAAGGACAATGTATGAAGTAGTAAGGATTGATAAACTATGCTTTACTCAATTTAAATAGATATGAAAATACAAAAACATGACAACATGAAAACAAGGACAAGTTTGATCCTAAACAGAAAAAATTTAAGCATCCTTGACAACCATCACACTGTGCACCAATTATGAGAAACATATTCATTGTAAATCAAAGTGTATCAGTTTAGAATCACGGATGATTTTAAGGATGGAAATTTATTTTAAAATATAGAAACCTTGGCGAATCTTATTAATCCTTCATATGTCATCTATAAATGTTTGGCGATATTTTTGTAAAAATATTCAAATTTCTAAGGATTTTATATAGTTTTTATAAAATTCTCGCGAATTTTAAGATAGAATAATTTTATCCTATAGAATTTAGGCGAATCATTTTTAAAATAGCAAATCTCGTTTTTGGAAAAACCATGGAAAATTATCCCATGAGTGAAATTTAGCCCCTAAAATCATCTATGTTTAGAATAGAAATAAACCTACAAATTTGGTGAACAAGACAATTAGGGAGACAATTAGGCCAGCTCTTCAGTGCTTGGGTTACAAATAACCTCACCTATACTGAGATTTTCCTTTAAATAAAAATATAAATTAGGTAGTACATATTATTGAGGAAGAAACAATAGGAAATGACATCATTTGATTTATTCATAAGATCAATGTTGTGGTGGAAAATCGACAAGCCGACCATCTATCTTCCATGGTGGAGATAAAAGGTATGCTAAATTAAGAATATTTTATCTATGTTAATAGACCTTGGTGTGCTTCTAAGTTATATTTTACCTACAGTGGTAGAAAATGGTAAATTGGAAAAAGTTAAACATAAGAAATCTTAGCTAGTTCAGTTAGCTACAGGAACAAAAAGAAAAGTTGTTGAAATGGTAAAAGATTGTACAATAAATATGGATGGAATGGAGATTGAGATATATTTAAATATTTTAGCATTAGGATCTTATGATTTTCTCATAGGCATGGATTGGTTGGAAAAACATTCAGTTGTTGTAAACTGTAATGATAAGACTTTTAACTATTTAGATGATTTTGAAAAAATTAGAAGAGTAAAAGGATTACTGCGAGAAGTATCAATAAGGAAAATCTCTACTTTACAATTAAAAATAAATCCAAGGAAAGAATGTGATATTTATGTTGTGCACATATTTAGAAGTATTGAAGAGACGAATGCAAATTGATAACCAAGGATCCAATACGAAGGGAATTTCAGGATGTATTCTTAGAAAAAATTTGAGGATTACCAGCAAGACAGATATATATTTCACCATATATCTAGTACCTGGATCTGCATCCGTGTCTAAATCCTTGTGTAATGGCTGGATTTACATTTTTCATCAATTTATTTTGATAAACTAACTAATTTCATAACACAGTAATGAAATAACAATAACTTCCGCAACATTCAAGAAATTTTACTAATTTAACTCATTCGTATGCAATTTCGTCAATATAATAAGATTTAATAACAAATTAATTCAAAACAACGCATAATTCTTACCTGAACCTGATGCTACTATTTGCTCGTCGCTTGCTTCCTTCCCGCTCCTTTAGAACACTACCCAAAACCGACCTCCCTGCTGACTAGTTAGCTCCTAGCCCTAGGATATCAACGGATATCCTAGCCCTCTGAGCCCAAAACCCCCAGCAACCCCCGATGCATTGTGTAAATTCCACTCCAAGTTTCACTCTGCCAATTCCCCGCTCTCCCAAATTCATTCCCAACTCCCGTAACATAATCCTCCCCCCAAACTCCTTTCCCCCCCTTATCCCTCCTTCACCGACTTCCCTTCATTTACTCCCTTACCTAATATCTTATCCCATTATTAAATATCTTATCCCATTTATTAAATATCTTCTCCCATTATTAAATATATTATCCCATTTATTAAATGCTTCCATTTTCGGGAACGTAACTTAAACTAATAATATATTTTATTATCCACCTTTATTTATTTACCATATTGATTAATGAGTTAATAATACTTAAATTAATCATAATCAAGAATAACTAATTAATAACAAATAATTAGTTAAG
>JZKD02S0089005.1:1191618-1210714 GCA_000966675.3 Picea glauca | reverse complement strand
TAGGCCATTATTTGTAATTATACCTCCTAGTCTCCTATATATACCAAGGAGACATTTTCATTTTGAATCATCTTGTACTTGAACATTTTAAGTGGGGTAAAAGGAGGTTGCCCCCCTTGAAGAGGCTTATTATCTGAAATTATCTCAGTTTCAAGGCGTTGAGTACTTTTCCTGAGGTTTTTCCATGCTATATTGATGTTTGGTTCTGAACATATGCTTATCTTTCGTAAGTGAGTATGATTTCGAGATAAAACATATTAAAGGAAAATAAAATAAAATAGAATATGCACTCAACAAAAAATTAAATGCAATTTTCAGCAGGAACATACAGGCTTTTTTAAATCAAATAATTAAAACATCAACAAAAAATGATGAAATTTTTAAGAAATTACAAGAAACATTTCATAATAATAAATCATTTGGGGAATAATCGAAATTCAGATACAATCATGATGGTTTAGTGTAGTGTACAGATAGAATTTATGTTCCAAACAACACAAATTTGAAGAATTTAATAATGGATGAAATATATAAGAAACCTTATTCAGGTCACCAAGGTTACCAAAAGACTATAAAAAACCTGAAAAAAATAGTATTTCTAGTTTAGAATGAAAACTGAGGTAGATGAATATCTTTCTAGGTGCCTTGAGTGACAATAGGTTAAAGTTGAGCAACATCACTCAACTAAATTGTTGCAACCAATACCCATTCTTGAATGGAAATGGGAAGTATTCATGATAGAATTTATTACAGGATTGTGTAAATCTAAGAAACAAAATGATTCAATAATGGTAGTGATAGACAAATTCACTAAATCTACACATTTCCTTCGAGTGAAATCAACTCATAAAGATATATACATTATGGAAATTTTGCATGAAGGAAATATTTAGGATGCATGCTATACCCAAGACTATTATTTCAAATAGAGACACAAAATTCACTTCGAATTTATGGAAGGAATTATTCAGTGGTTTGGATACTCAATTGAATTTTAGTATTGCATATCACCCTCAAACTGGAGGTCATACCAAAAGGACTAACCAAATTGTAGAGGATATGTTGTAGATGTATGTGATGGATTGTCCCACCAATTTGGAAGATTACGTTCATTTTGTAGATTTTTCATATAATAATAGTTATTGGACTTCCTTAAAGATGATTCCCTTTGAGGTGATGTATGACAGGGAATGACGAACATCTGTTAGTTGGGACAACCCAATTGACAAGATTACTTTGGGTTTAGATATGCTAAAGTAATGGAAATAATCATTGAAAAATAAAAATAAAACTTGAGAAGTGCGCACGACAGACAAAATAAATTTTTATATTTAAAGAGAACACATGTAGAATTCAATAGATGGGATCATGTTTATTTTAAAGTTTAACCCAAAAACAATTCAATAAATTTGGGAAAGTGCACCAAGTTGGCACCATGGTATTGTGGGCCATTTCAAGTGCTTTCCAGAGTGAGGATAGTGGCCTATCAACTTGCCCTTCTAGCAAATTCAAAATTTCACAATGTGTTTCATGTTTCATTGTTAAAGAAGTATGTATTTGATGTAACTCATATTGTAAATCGCAATGTGATTCAGGTGGAATCTGAAAGAGAGTTTCAGGTTGAACCGCTATGTATTTTCGACAAGAAGGAAATTCTTCTACAAAACCAAGCGATCACTCAAGTAAAAGTGAAATCGAGGCATTTTAGTGCCAAGGAGGCTACTTGGGAAATGTAAGAATCCATGAGGAAGGCATATCCATTATTGTTCTAGAGATGAGATGCTTGGATTGGAACACCAAGGACAATGTTCAACTCAAGGTGGAGAGGATGTATTGTCCGTAGGTTTACAAAAAATATAATTTTATAGTTTATGTTGTGTTGGAAAAGCCTTATCTAAAATTATGTCGTCAGAAACATTGACGACGATGAATATTTTTGTAAGTAATATTTTTAAGTTATTTAATTAACAATAAACAAACTGATTAGAGAATTTAGTTACAAAGAGTAAATCATTATTCCATGGGTGAGTGAAAGGGATAAAAACCACCAAAGTAATTATTGTCCATGGGACAAGTGGAACCATACTACCAAATGTGTGGGATGGGAGGGAACAAGATAGCACAAAGTTAGGCAAAGATGATTCCATAGGGTTAGGGATGCGGTTAGTTTGAAAAAGACCTAGGAAATCTATTTTATACAAGTATAGAGGAGATAGGAAGCTATTGAGTACTTTTGAGGAAATTGAGTTTGATAGTTCTAAGAAATAGTCAAACTCTAAAATATCGAGAGAAGGTTATATAGTTTTTATTCCCTATGGAATAATGATTTCAGCTCGGGAGTGACAAGAGAAAGTAATCTTGGTTGTTCATGTTTATGGTTGGAGGAGATGATTCTTTACTCACTTTATTTCTATATTTTAAAGACATCATTTATATTTTACTCATTTTTCTTTTGTCAATAACTTAGTACTATTACTCATGTAGAGAATAGTTGCAGAGTATGTATTATTGTAATAGAGATTATTGGTGAAATTCTAATGTTCATTTGTACCTAATGGAATGGAATACTATATTATTTTATCTTTGAAGAGATGTTCTAATAAATATTAAAATTTCAATTTCAGTGTTTTGTTTTTGCATTACAATGAAATAAATAAATAAAATTACAAGAAGGAAGAAGAGGAGCCCTAAATAATCTCTATACCATTGAAAGGTTTTATTTACAAATATTTCAAAAAAGATAATAAAAAATCTATTTGTTTCTTTACAAAGGATTGTTTCTATATAGTGGATTATTTTCAGAAATTATTTTGTTATGTATAAAAAAGAATGTATCTTGAAATAAAATATATGTATATATTATAGTGAGTAAAAAGATGTGGTTATTATTAAACTAAAACGCATCTTGATGACAAGCATAGGGTTCCTATCAAGAGAGCCATCTCATAATTACCTTAGAGAGAACATAAAAGTTTAGGAGAAACAATTAGATAAAATTTATTAGACCATATAAAGAATCAAACAAATATTTTCTTTATATAATTACCACAAAGCCAAGAATGGTAATAAAATTATAACCATTTATATATGCATATAAAGAAATAAACATAATGGAAAATAGTATAAAAAGATAACCTCAATAAAGAGTATGAAATCCTTATGATATAAACTCAAACATATGATACAACTGAATATATAAAATTAAAATGATGCTTCGTCAATCCTAATAGAAGAGGGTATGACTTATCAATGACTAGTAACGATTTACGAGTGCAAGTCACTGTAACAAAGACACTTTGGAGTAAAATACTTCTATGCAACATCCCTCTATGGCGCACTGAGAGAACTTATTCTTTGAGAACACTTGCTCACAAGTGATCCGGATTACTATGTTATTAAAACTTTTGATTTTGATTATGAGGCGTTATTGGTTTATGACATGTTTTAATGCATTGACATAGACAAGTGTTATTGAATCAATTTACTGAGTGTGCAGGATTTTGGACCTCAAGGATGCAGAGGCATCGATGGAACCCCTTAGACTACAGATTGAGTCAGGAAGTGTACTATTGGGGTTTGATTTTTTTACTGTGATATTAATGCATCTTATTAGATGATATGATATGGATATGTTCTGACATGATTTTTTGATGATGCAGGAAGATGATAGCTTGTCGACCAGACTCACATGTGGAGTAAAGGGGTCACACACGACTACCAGAGATGTTGAGGGAAAAGTGTGGACAACAGCCCTGCCAGAGCCTATTAGCTTTCCTACCGTGGCTCGAACTGTAGGTTAACGTTTACCTAGTTCGAGAGGACCCACGATACCGTGAGGGAAGACTACGACAGTCGCTCACGATGATTCTAAGGGGCACACAATAAGGTGGGGGCCTTATTCCTTAGAGGCCCTTAGTCTCCCACAAGTTCACCTGGCGGAGTATTGACTCCAGGGGTTATTGATGTCTACCAAGTGAGTCAAGAAGCGAGTGGCACCCTTGGAGCACGTAGTGCGTCCTGAAGGGCACGTCGCGCAAGGGAAATAGATTAAGGTGAGTGGCACCCTTGGAGCACCTAGTGCATCCTAAAGGGCACGTTGTGTTGTTGATGATAGAGGAATGAACCTAGATGGCCTTAGGATGAATAACGTGTTAAGAAATTTTTAAAACAAATTCCCTAATTAAATGTCGCCCTGTATGAAAATTTAAGGTTTAAGTCTAAACTATGTGAGTGGTAAAATTTTATTTCTCTATAAAAAAAATAACAATAATAAAAATAAAAATAAAAACCACATAAATAATAATTATGACCTTCGTTAAATCTTGTAACATGAAGGGAATAAGAAATTTAATTTATTCATTAAAAAAAAAAATCTGTTGGAATAAAATTTAAAAGAAAAAGAGGAATTAATGGTTTTATTATTTTGATAATTTTAAAATACTAATTAAATGAGAAAAGGGAAAAAGGGTTAATTTCCATACCTACCTTTTTGAGTTCTAATTAAAAAGGGGAAAGAGGGAAAATCTAAAAAAATAGGAAACTAGGAAAAGCGGTAAACATAAAAAGGGAAAAAGGGGAACATAAGGGAAAAAGATGAAAGTCAAACTTAGAAAAGGTATCGACCATTTAAGAGCTTTCTAATTTAAACTGAACTAGCAATTTAATAATAGGGAAAGCCATTAAAACCTGTAAGAGAATTTGGGGACACCTAGGAGTGATTCTAGGAGTAACTCTAGGTGGGTGAGGGAAATAAAGATAATTAATTAATTAAAAAAATTAAATTATGGAGGAATGTAGGAGATGGGGGACACTTGTACAAAGAGGAATTTTTAGGAATTTACTTTTAAAACTTTAATGAAATGATATTTTAGGAAAGAAAGGAAGTTCGAAACTCTATATAATGAAGGAAGGAGAAGGATGAAATATCTTCTTTTGTTTGTGTAATGTTACGTTGCAGAAATCTCTACTTGAGTGACTTAGCTTATGGGAGTTGGGATAGCCAACTCGGTGAGGAGTGGTAGCTCGGCCTTGAGAGGCAAGCTGGGAGCTAGCTGAATCTCTGGATAGTGTGTGTGGCCCCTTTTCGGCTCAGAGGTCTAAGGGGGAAGAAGAGTACCTCTAGAATTGGCTGGGAGGTGTCGGTGGAGTCTCGTTGGTCAGCAAGCAGGAGTTGCATGGAGCGTGCGGGACGTCACTCAGAGTGGGTGATCAGGAAATGATACGCTCTCTTCATTTTTGTATGGTAGATTGTTGTATGATTTATGCTTGGATCTGCATGTTTAATAGAGTAAGTAAACTGATTGTCTAGATTGATGACTGGATTTATTTCATAGCCTAGCTCGATGATTGATTGACTCCCATGGCCTTCATTTACTCACATGTCTTGACCTCCTTGTGGTGTTTGATTGTGACCATTGTGGCTGTTTTCCCTTTGTCCCTAGTTCATCAGTCCTCGCCTGGGCAGTTGGCTAGGAGCCTGATCTACGGTCATCGCTTCGGCGTTAATAGACCTATGGATCTCAATGCCCTACCTTTCTGTGCGAGGATGATGAGCAAATGATGAACCTATCAGTCGTCTACCTCCGTTGTTGTCCTTGGATGATTGGATCGTTTCAGTTCTCTTACTATTGTCTGCAATTTGTATTGGTATTCTGGCAATGGAAAAATGAATTGATTCATGTCTGCATTTGTATTTGTATTTTGGCAATGGAAAAATGAATTGATTCATGTCTACATTTTCTATTCGTATTATGGAAATGGAAAAATGAATTGATTCATGTCTGCATTTTGTATTTGTACTTTGGAAATGGAAAAACGAATTGATTCATGTCTGCATTTTTTATTGGTATTCTGGCAATGGAAAAATGAATTGATTCATGTCTGCATTTGTGTTTGTATTCTGACAATCGAAAAATGAATTGATTCATGTTTGCATTTTGTATTGGTATTATGGAAATGGAAAAACGAATTGATTCATGTCTGCATTTTGTATTTGTACTCTCGAAATGGAAAAACGAATTGATTCAAGCTTGGATTTTTTTATTGGTATTCGGGCAAGGGAAAAACGAATTGATTCATGTTTTCATTTGGTATTGGTATCCTGAAAATGGAAAAACGTTTTTGCTTTTAAATGTTTCCAGAGATTGCCATTTTAAACACCCACGTTTTTGTTTTCAAATGAGACTGAGTTTACTGTTTTAAATGCCCACGTTTTTGCTTTCAAATGAGTCTGAGTTCACTATTTAAAATGCGCATGTTTTTGCTTTCAAATGAGTCTGAGTTTGCTGTTAAAAATGCCCATGTTTTTTCTTTCAAATGAGGCTGAGTTTGCCGTTTAAAATACCCACGTTTTTTTCTTTCAAATGAGACCGAGTTTGCCGTTTAAAATGCCCACGTGTTTTCTTTCAAATGAGACATAGATTGCCGTGTAAAATGCCCACGTTTTTTCTTTTAAATGATTCTGAGTTTGCTGTTTAAATTTCCCATGCTTTTGCTTTCAAATAATACTGATTTTGCCGTTTAAAATGCCCACGTTTTCACTTGCAAATGAGACTGAGTTTGCTGTTTTAAATGCCCACGTTTTTGCTTCCAAATGAGACTGAGATTGCTTTTTTAATGCCCACGTTTTTTCTTTCAAAAGATGGACTGAGTTGTTGTTAAATACCCACGACTTGCCATTAATTGGTAGCTTGTGCTTTCTGAGGTATGGAACAATGATTCACCATTAACTGGGACTGCGTTTTGCTACTGGTGTGACCACATTTTGCCCCTTTAAATGGTTGAATGCGATTGTTGGATTGGACACCATTTTGCCTTAAATGTTGCCTGCATTTTACTATTAATTACCATCTTAATTGCAATCATAAAAGCTATATTATTGTCTTATTAATTGCCATGTTATTTGCTACAATGAATTAGTCATCGACAGATTCCTTCTTTTTATTAATTGCCGCAGCAAGTTAAATGGTTAAACAGTATGAAATCGCCTTGTTATTGAGCTATTAATTGTTATGTTGACAGTCATGTAATTGCGTTTTTACTGTTATATTAATTGTTATGTTAATCAACATGTTAATCACCTTGTTATTGCTTTGTTACTTGTTATGATAACAATCATGTAAATGGCCTTGTCATTGCTAATTTAATTGTTAGGCAACTGTTATGTTAATTGCCTTCTTATATTGCGACAACGATGTTAGTAGTTAGGATTTTCCTTCTCAATGATAATAGACAACTAGTATTATTGGATCGGTCAGTATAGCTAGACTACACATTGAGATTAAATTGTTCATAGGTGTTATAATAGTAACATCCTACATTAATCTTGTTAATATTGTTATTCAAGTTAATGGATAGTTGGATGGACATTTTGGATTAATGTAGAATTACCCAATTAGGTTGTATTAATGATTAAAATTAGGTTGGTGAGTAAGGACTAGATTACCAATTTTAGACTTGCTAAATTGATTATAATGGAGGTTAGATGGTATTTATAATTATAGTTTAAATATTGCTTAGACTTGCAAGATTGATTGTATTAATGTTAAATTAGCGGGTGAATTATTGACTAATTGTAACTTTGACGTGCCCCGTTTAGAATGGAACCCATGTTAAAATAGATTGTATTCATTGGTTGGTTTAGACTGGGTGATTGGTTGGGTTGGGGACAATGTCGTGTATTGGCTTGCATCATCCCTTGTCTTCTTCCTCTGGCGTTTCGTTGACCTGTTGTTGGGGTATGGGTGTGGTTTTTCTTATAGGTATTCGGTTCCTAGTGCATCAGTTTGTCTAGAGTCCTCGGTCTAGATAGCTTATGTTGCACCAAGGTTATTGACGCATCTATCACCTGGGAATGACATTATTCTTGATGACAAGATCATGGCACCCCCTATGGGATAGCGATAAGGGAGAACTTGGTCGGAGTCGGTGCATTCTATGTGAGTGTTGTCAAGCATTGCCAGTTGCTTTATGGTGCATGGGTTGAATGCCTTCAAACATTGGGTTCGTGTGCCTAGAGGTTCTAGTCCTTGTTGTTTGGATGTTGCGTAGGGATGGGGATGTTGTCCCTTAGCTTGTAGGCATGGTCGTGTTGTGTCGAGCGAGTAGTCATTACTCCTTGTTGTTCTACGCTTGATTCACCCTATTTCCCTTGTGTTAGTGAGTGGAGTCATGATTGCCCATTCCTGGAATGTGTGCTAGTGTTCATCGTCAATGGTGTGATTAAATTGTTTTCATCGTCACCTTCTTTCCTCTTAACTCCTGAAAAAAAATGAAAACAAAAAAAAAACTACTTCGCTTGTTGTCCTAACGATGGGGTCGTTACATATGGTATTAGAGAGGGTTCAACCCTGCAACTGTGGATCGTCAAGCTTTCCACTACAGTAAACTCATGACTATTAACCCTTATGTTAAGTAAAAAAACTTAACGTGTTCTCATGGAGATCGCATTTAGAGGGCGCCCCTGAGGGTCCACAATGCGCAATAGCTAATACCATTAGCATCCTATGAGATCTCGAGAGAGATGAGTTATAACATCCACGAGTGTCACGGATGGTGGTGTCATCGAATCATATTTGTAGAGCAAGGCACGTGCTTCACACTTCGCGTTTACTACCTCCAGCATGAAGGTCCATATGGTGGTATTTCAACTAAAGGGGAGCGGTCTTTTATGGCAGAAGATGCTCCTACTTGTTTTGAACATGGTCGTCGATGATGTGTCATGGGAATTGTTCGAGGGAGGGTTCTAAGAGAGGTATGTTTCTAAGGAATTCGTTGAGGATGCCTTGCGACGAGGTAGCGCACGGTTCCCGAGTACGATGCCCATTTTGGAGCTACTTCAATATGCTCCGCACCAAATTACCCAGAAACTTAAGGTCAAGAAGTTTGAGTTTGGCCTTATTGTTAGAATTCATCTTCTACTTTGGGTACCAGGACTACTGGGTCGAAGAAGGGGTGTTGGATGTGTGGGGAGCCACACTACTAGTGCGACTGCCCGGTGGAGAGGACTAAAGCATCCAGATCAGTCGGACCCACTACCATGGGAGATATGGGCAAGGCCTATCAGATTCATGCAGCGGTGAATAACCGCCAGGTAGAGCATCAGTCGACTATGCTCGAGATGACAGGTACCATCGCTGACCAGATCCTTAGTATTTTGATAGATCCCAGTGCTACCGAGAGTTTCATTTTTGGTGCAATGCTAAAAAGGATTAAGGTAAAGGCATTTGAACAGGATGATTTTTGCTTCATAGAGATGGCTTCGGGAGCTAGACAGAAGGTTGGAGGAAAGGTTACGTGTTGTATCCTTAACCTAGGAGATTTTGTCACAAGGGCCAACCTGTATGTCACAATATTAGGATCTTATGATGCCGTAATTGGTATGGACTAGTTGGAATCGCATGAGGCGATACTCAACTATAAGATGAAATGGTTGAGCTTGGTCGATGACGAGGGACAAATATATGTGATTGTAGGACAGAACTAGGGAGTTTCCCTGAGGTTCATCTCTTCCTTACAACTATGGAAGAGCATGCACAAGGGTTGCAAGATTTATGCGATCTTTGCATTAAACGAGAAGGGATTAACGAAAGGTTTAGAACACCTTCTGGTGGTGAGAGAGTTTGCAGACATATTTCCAGAGGAGTTACCTGGGATGCTGCCAGATAGGGAATTGGAGTTCACTATAGACTTAAAACCGAGAACTGAACTGATAGAGAGAACGCCTTATCGGATGGTGACCCTGGAATTACAAGAGTTAAGAATGCAACTAAAAGAATTGTTGGACCTAGGACTGATACATCCAAGTGTGTCACCATGGGGTGCACCTGTTATTTTCATTCGAAATAAGGATGGGTCGTGGAGGCTCTGCATTGACTACCATCAATTGAACAAGGCCACGATCAAGAAGCAATATCCGTTGCTAAGGATTGATGATGTGTTCGATCAAATGAAGGGTGTGACAGTGTTCTCAAAGATCAATTTGCAATCAGGGTATCACCAGTTACGGATTAAGGAAGATGACGTCCCTAAGACCGCCTTTAAGACGAGGTTTGGACATTACAAGCTTACTATTTTACTGTTTGGACTGACAAATGCCCTAGGGGTATTTATGAGTTTGATGAACGAGGTGTTCCGCGAGTACTTGGACAAGTTCATCTAAGTATTCATTGACGATATTTTGATTTACTCTCAGATGATGGAGGAGCATGATGAGAACTTGCGCTTGGTACTACAGTGTTTGCGAGAGCACAAATTGTATGGGAAGTTATCCAAATGCTCATTTTATCAATTGAAGATCCACTACTTAGGGCACGTCATCTCTGGTGAAGGTATCGCTGTGGATCCAGCGAAGGTCGAGGCCATTATGGAATGGCCTGCACTGACAAATGTCCTAGAAGTGCATAGCTTCATGGGTTTAGAAGGATACTATTGACGGTTCATCGAGGGGTTTTCGAAGATAGAAAATCCTATCATAGAATTGCAGAAGAAAAACAAGAATTTTGTTTGGATCGAGAAATGCATGGAAGGATTTCAGAGGCTCAAAGAGTTGTTGACAACAACACCGATACTAAAGGTCCCTGACATGGACGCAGACTTCTTGGTATGCACTGACGCATCCAAGGAAGGATTAGGTGGAGTCTTGATGCAATATGGACAAGTGATCACTCACATCTCGAGGAAACTGAGAAGGCTTGAGGAGAACTACACGACACGCGATTTGGAGTTGTTAGCCATTGTATATGCCTTGAAGGTTTGGAGACACTACCTTGTTGGACAAAAAATTGAACTAAAGACTGACCATTTTGGACTACAACACATATTTATGCAAAGCAACCTGAATGCGCAACAACGATGTTGGTCGAAATTGCTTAGCGAGTACGACATCGAGATTACTTACATAAAAGGAATAGTGAACCGAGTGGCGGATGCATTGAGTCAAAGACCAAGCATCTTTTCAGTGATGCCTCTTCAGACGAATCTGCGTGAAAAGATTCTAACTTTACAGCGTAATGATGACTGGTACAAAGAGGTTGAGGGTTTTATCGCACAAAACACAATGATGGTACCACAATTTGAATGATTTTCATTGATAGCGATGGATTATTGAAGTTTAAAAATCGGATCTATGTACTGTCAAATGACGAGTTGAGGATGTTGATCCTGAGCGAGGCTCATAGAGTAGTTTACATGGCTCACCCAAGAGTCACGAAGATGAGGGTAGACCTTAAACCCTTATTCTTCTGGAAGGGAATGAAGGCCAACATAGTCAACTATGTGGCCAGATGTATAGAATGTCAGCAGGTAAAGGCTAAACATAGACACCTAGTAGGATTACTACAGCCACATGCTATTCCAGAATTGAAATGGGAGGTTATTTCGATGGACTTTATTGTTGGATTGCCACTGACGACAAAGAGACATGACTCGATTTTTGTAGTAGTAAACACTCTGATGAAGAGTTCTCACTTTATTCATGTGCATACGACGTTTCAGGCACATGACATAGCTAGGGTTTTCATCAGTGAGATTGTGAGGCGGCATGGCGTGCCTAAGAGGATTATATTCGATCGAGGATCGGTGTTTACTGGACTATTTTGGACGAGTTTCCAAGAGGCCTTGGGAACCCAATTCAACTTTAGTACTGCGTATCACCCGGAGACTGACGAGCAGACCAAATGAACTAACCAAACCTTGGAGGACATGTTGTGCATGTACGTCATGGACCAACAAAAGCGTTGGGAAGAATTCTTACCATTGGTGGAATTCACTTATAACAATAGTTGCCAAAGCACCATTAAGATGACACCTTTCGAGTTTCTTTACGGGAGATCGTGTCGAACACATTGAGTTGGTATCGGCTTGAGGATAGGATCCTGGTGGGACTAGAAGTGATACAAGAAATGGTAATTTAAATGCAAGCTATAAGACAAAGGATCCAGGAAGCGCAAGATCGACAGAAGAGTTATGTCGATGCACATCATTTCGACCATAGTTACGATGTGTCGATCGAGTATTCTTGTGGTTGAAATCGTATAAGAGTTCGATCCAGTTGGAAAAAGGAGCTAAACTATCTCTCAGGTTCATGGTAACCTACAATATTGTGGAAGGGAGAGGCCCGTGGCCTATTTACTAGCCTTTCCTGATTCTTGAGGCATTTCGCACGATGTATTTCACATCTCTGTTTGAGACATTTTGTTTAGTGATCCTACACATGTTTTGACTTGAGCACTTGGCAGGTGTCAGATGAGGGGGTGCTCACGGCTAAGCTGATCAGCATCTTGGATCATCGTGTTCGATAGCTACAACATCGAACAGTAGATCAGGTCAAGGTCCAGTGGGACAACTATAGTCTGCACTCGGTAACTTGGGAGGATGCATATGATATGCACCACCAGTTTCCATTTTTATTTGATAGATAAAATTATGATACTGTGATACATATTATTTCAGCATTTATATTGTGAAACTTCGGAACGAAGTTTAGACCAAGAGGGGGTGTATGTAACATCCCTCTCTGGCGCACTGAGTGAACTTATTCTTTGAGGACACTTGCTCGCAAGTGATCTAGATTACTATGCTATTAAAACTTTTTATTTTGATTATGAGGTGTTATGGGTTGATGACATGTTGTTTTACTGCATTGACATAGACATGTGTTATTGACTCGGTTTACTGAGTGTGAAGGATTTTGGACCTCAAGGATGTAGAGGCATCGATGGAACCCCTTGGACTCCGGTTCGAGTCAGGGAGTGTACCATTGGGGTTTGATTGTTTTAATATGATATTAGTGCATCTTATTAGATGATATTATATGGATATGTTCTAACATGATTTTTTGATGATGTAGGTTGACAATAGCTTGCCAACCAGAGTCACATGTGGAGTAAAGGGGTCACGCACGAATACCAGAGATGTTGAGGGAGAGGTGTGGACAACAACCCTGCCATAGCCTACTAGCACTCTCACCATGGCTTGAACTGTAGGTTAACATTTACCTAGTTCGAGAGGACCCACGATGCCGTGAGGGAAGATTGCGACAGTCGCTCACGATGATTCTAAGGGGTGTGCAATAAGGTGGGGGCCTTATTCCTTAGAGGCCCTTAGTCTCCCACAAGTTCACCTGGCGGAGTATTGACTCCAGAGGTTATTGATGTCTACCAAGTCAGTCAAGAGGGGAGTGGCATCCTTGGAGCACGTACCGTGTTCTGAAGGGCACGTCGCACAAGGGAAACAAATTAAGGCGAGTGGCACCCTTGGAGCACCTAGTGCGTCCTGAAGGGCACGTCGTGTTGTTGATGATAGAGGAATGAACCTAGATGGATTTAGGATGAATAACGTGTTAAGAAATTTTTAAAACAAACTCCCTAATTAAATGTCGCCCTATATGAAATTTTAAGGTTTAAGTCTAAACTATGCGAGTGGTAAAATTTTATCTCTCTATAAAAAAAAATAACAATAATAAAAATAAAAATAAAAACCACATAAATAATAATTATGACCTTCGTTAAATCTTGTAACACGAAGGGAATAAGAAATTTAATTTATTCATTAAAAAAAATAAATCTGTTGGAATAAAATTTAAAAGAAAAAGGGGAATTAATGGTTTTATTATTTTGATAATTTTAAAATACTAATTAAATGAGAAAAGGGAAAGGGTTAATTTCCACACCTGCCTTTTTGAGTTCTAATTAAAAAGGGGAAAGAGGGAAAATCTAAAAAATTAGGAAACTAGAAAAAACAGTAAACATAAAAAGGGAAAAAGGGGAACATAAGGGAAAAAGAGGAAAGTCAAACTTAGAAAAAATATCTACCATTTAAGAGCTTTCTAATTTAAACTGAACTAGCAATTTAATAATAGGGAAAGCCATTAAAACCTGTAAGAGAATTTGGGAACACCTAGGAGTGATTCTAGGAGTAACTCTAGGTGGGTGAGGGAAATACAGATAATTAATTAATTAAAGAGATTAAATTATGGAGGAATGTAGGGGATGGGGAACACTTGTACAGAGAGGAATTTTTAGGAATTTATTTTTAAAACTTTAATGAAATGAGATTTTAGGAAAGAAAGGAAGTTCAAAACTCTATATAATGAAGGAAGGAGAAGGATGAAGGATCTTCTTCTGTGTGCGTAACGTTATGCTGCAAAAATATCTACTTGAATGACTTAGCTTATGGGAGTTGGGATACCCAACTCAGTGAGGAGTGGTAGCTCGGCCTTAAGAGGCGAGCTGGGAGCTAGCTGAATCTCTGGATAGTGTGTGTGGCCCCTTTGCTTCTCAGGGGGCTAAGGGGGAAGAAGAGTACCCCTAGCGTTAGCTGGGAGGTACCGGTGAAGTCTCGTCGGTCGGCAAGAGGGAGTTACATAGAGTGCGCGGGATGTCATTCAGAGTGGGTGATCAGGCAATGGTACGCTCTCTTCATTTTTGTATGGTAGATTGTTGTAGGATTTATGCTTGGATCTGCATGTTTAATGGAGTAAGTAAACTAATTGTCTATATTGATGACTGGATTTATTTCATAGCCTAGCTCGATGATTGATTGAATCCCATGGCCTTCGTTTACTCGCATGTTTTGACCTCCTTATGGTGTTTGATTGTGACCATTGTGGTTGTTTTCCTTCGTCCCTAGCTCATCAGTCCTCGCCTAGGCAGTCGGCCAGGAGCCTGATCTACAGTCATCCCTTCGACGTCAATAGACCTATGGATCTCTATGCCCTACCTTTCTGTGCGATGATGATGAGCAAAGGATGAACCTATCAATCGTCTACCTCCGTTGTTGTCCTTGAATGATTGGATCCTTTCGGTTCTCTTACTGTTGTCTGCAATTTGTATTGGTATTCTGGCAATGGAAAAATGAATTGATTCATGTCTGCATTTGTATTTGTATTTTGGCAATGGAAAAATGAATTGATTCTTGTCTGCATTTTCTATTGGTATTATGGAAATGGAAAAACAAATTGATTCATGTTTGCATTTTGTATTTGTACTCTGGAAATGGAGAAATGAATTGATTCATGTCTAGATTTTTTATTGGTATTTTGGCAATGGAAAAATGAATTGATTCATGTTTGCGTTTGTATTTGTATTATGGCAATGGAAAAATGAATTGATTCATGTCTGCATTTTGTATTGGTATTATGGAAATGGAAAAACGAATTGATTCAAGTCTTCATTTTGTATTTGTACTCTCGAATGGAAAAACAAGTTGATTCAAGCCTGCATTTTTTTATTGGTATTCGGGCAAGGGAAAAACGAATTGATTCATGTTTGCATTTGGTATTGGTATCCTGGAAATGGAAAAACATTTTTGCTTTTAAATGTTGCCAAAGATTGCCATTTTAAATGCCCATGTTTTTGTTTTCAAATGAGACTGAGTTTACTGTTTTAAATGACCACATTTTTGCTTTCAAATGAGTCTGAGTTCACTGTTTAAAATGCCCAAGTTTTTTCTTTCAAATGAGTCTGAGTTTGCTGTTAAAAATGCCCATGTTTTTTCTTTCAAATGAGGCTGAGTTTGCCATTTAAAATGGCCACATTTTTTTCTTTCAAATGAGACTGAGTTTTCCATTTAAAATTCCCACGTATTTTCTTTCAAATGAGACAAAAATTGCCATGTAAAATGCCCACGTTTTTTCTTTCAAAAGATTATGAGTTTGTTGTTTAAATTGCCCACATTTTTGCTTTCAATTGAGACTGAGTTTGCCGTTTAAAATGCCCACATTTTTGCTTGCAAATGAGATTGAGTTTTCTATTTTAAATGCCCACGTTTTGCGTTTAAATGAGACTGAGATTGCTGTTTTAAATGCCCACGTTTTTTCTTTCAAATGATGGACTAAGTTGTTGTTAAATACCCATGACTTGCCATTAATTGGTAGCTTGTGCTTGCTGAGGTATGGTACAATGATTCACCATTAACTAGGACTGTGTTTTGCTGCTGGTGTGACCACGTTTTTCCCCTTTAAATGGTTGACTGTGGTTGCTAGATTGGACACCATTTTGCCTTAAATGTTGCCCGCGTTTTACTATTAATTACCATCTTAATTGCAATGATAAAATCTATACTATTGTCTTATTAATTGCCATGTTATTTGCTACCATGAATTAGTCATCGATAGATTCCTTCATTTTATTAATTGTCGCAGTGAGTTAAATGGTTAAACAATATGAAATCACCTTGTTATTGACTATTAATTGTTATGTTAACAGTCATGTTAATTGCCTTTTTATTGTTATATTAATTGTTATGTTAATCAACATGTTAATCGCCTTGTTATTGCTTTATTACTTGTTATGATAACAGTCATGTAAATGGCCTTATCATTGCTAATTTAATCATTAGGTAACTGCTATGTTAATTGCCTTCTTATATTGCGACAACGATGTTAGTAGTAAGGAGTTTCCTTCTCAATGATAATAGACAACTAGTATTATTGGTTCAGTCAGTATAGCTAGACTACATGTTGAGATTAAATTGTTCATAGGTGTTGTAATAGTGGCATCCTACATTAATCTTGTTAATATTGTTATTCAAGTTAATGGATAGTTGGATGGAGATTTTGGATTAATGTAGAATTACCCAATTAGGTTGTATTAATGATTAAAATTAGGTTGGTGAGTAAGGGCTAGATTACCAATTTTAGACTTGCTAAATTGATTATAATGGAGGTTATATGGTATTTATAATTATAGTTTAAATATTGCTTACTTAGACTTGCAAGATTGATTGTATTAATGTTAAATTAGTAGGTGAATTATTGACTAATTGTAACATTGACGTGCCCTGTTTAGAATGGAACCCATGTTAAATAGATTGTATTCATTGACTATTTTAGACTGGGTGATTGGTTGGGTTGGGGACGATGTCGTGTATTGGCTTGCATCATCCCTTGTCTTCTTCCTCTGGCGTTTCGTTGACCTGTTGTTGGGGTATGAGTGTGGTTTTTCTTATCGATATTCGGTTCCTAGCACATCAGTTTGTCTAGAGTCCTCGGTCTGGATAGCTTATGTTGCGCTAAGGTTATTGATGCATCTATCACCCAGGAATGACATGATTCTTGATGAAAGGATCATGGCACACCCTATGGGATAACGACGAGTGAGAACTTGGTCAGATTCGATGCGTTCTGTGTGAGTGTTGTCAAGCATTTCCAGTTTCTTTATGGTGCATGGGTTGAATGCATTCAGGCATTGGGTTCGTGCGCCTAGAGGTTCTAGTCCTTGTTGTTTGGATGTTGTGTCGGGATGGGGATGTTGTCCCTTAGCTTGTAGGCATGGTCGTGTTGTGTCAGGTGAGTAGTCGTTCCCCCTTGTTGTTCTACGTTTGATTCACCCAGTTGCCCTTGTTTTAGTGAGTGGAGTCATAGTTGCCCGTTTGCCTAGAATGTGTGCTAGCGTTTGTCGGTGTGATTAAACTGTTGTCATCGTTGCCTTCTTTCCTCTTAACTCCTGAAAAAAAAAATGAAAACGAAAAAAATCTTCTTTGCTTGTTGTTGTAACGATGGGGTCGTTACATTCTACAACATTAATAACAATTCATTGAATTAAATAAAAATTTTACCGAGACCAAGATTCGAGCAACAAGGTAAAGCCGATGTTTTCACATCAATATTGATATATACATACTTAGTGGGTTAAACAAATGAAAATAATGGTTTTTACTGTGCCAATATTAACACCACAGACAAGAAATTTATTTTTGAGAATGAAATATAAGTTTATCTCTGTGGTAAAATAAACCATATAACTAATGGTGGGATTGTATCTTCTCATACCCGAAAGTTTGTTGTAGATTATAACAAGTTGAAGCCTTAGCCTCGTGCTTAAGGATATGAACCAAACTCTGAATACCTGGTTACGTTCTAGGTTTCAATATTTAAAAGTGTTCATGCTCCATAGGGCGTCGACCACCCTAGAAACCTGGTAATGACAGTTTAGAGACCAAGTGTGCCCATGGGTTTTTCAAACCATGCACAGAACTTATACCTATAATGGTTTAGTACTTATGGTAACCATAAGCATTAAAATTTGATTATATATCTATTGAAAATATAGTGGGTACTTACCTGGTAAAATTGGAAAACCACTGAATATGCTTGACGACCAACTGTTAGCCTCATTATACAAATAAAAACTATACAAACCACATAGATAACTCAGTTGTTGATATATGAAATAAAAAAAGATAATTTAGATATATAGCTAAGCTCAATGACTCTATAAATTATTAGTGTTTTCCAAAGTGTTACCTCATGCTATCGTTATGGTATACCAAAACTTTGTGATTAACTTCCAAACAGAATTTGAAACCCTATGGTCAGCAAGAAGATAATTAGCTCCATATCTTACTATTCAAAAACAAAAAAAATGAAGGAATAATATCACAAACCAAAACGAATAAAGAGTCGAGTACTAATTAGGTGAAGTACCATCAACAATTTTAATAGAGCCAACTAAGTGTCGTGATGTATATGCTTCCCTTTCCAATTAAATATAGGGTTTATCTTGATAACAAAGATATTGAGGAGGATCCTATGTTCTAGAGAGCTAGGATCGTAGTGATAGAAACCCTAAGGCCAAAGCCTAGGTAACATAGATGTATAAACAATTTGAAAATTTAGTGTAATGGATTTGTTTTATAAACTTTGTCAAATTAATTTCACCTTTGTACATATTCTACGTTTTATTTATATAAAAGAAAATACATAATCATTATGGATATGAACCCTTGATTTGGGTTGATGTTGGTTGTGGATCCTGATTATCTTCCTGATTCAGAGGTCCTTGATTTCAGCCATGTTTATACCCCATGAAGTATTTACACCCCAGAAGTATGTACACTCTTCCATGCGGGGGAGTGCAGAGGGGGGGTACCCCCTCAGCGGGGTCCGAGGGGTTATCCCCCTGGCTGGGGGGTTTGGGGGCAAGTGGGCCCCCAACAGGGGTTCGGGGGCGAAGCCCCCGAACCAAAAATTGCCTTGTAAAAGTATATTGTAATTTCATTGTAAATCTGGACCATTCATTATAAGGTCACATATCTAATGGTAGAGATTATGTTAGGGTTTTTTTCCCTAGAAGGCAACCCTCTTTTATGAGGGAAA